>JAUNZO010000835.1:0-280067 GCA_031894775.1 Chloris gayana | reverse complement strand
ACAAGGCTGGGCAAGATCCATGTTTCCCCCGCCACACTCTTCATCATCCCGACGCGCTCCGCGCCGCAGTGGAGGCCCGCCTCCGCGGCCTCGTCGCGCGCTAGGTCTGCGGGACAGGCCATCTTCATGGCGAGTCCCAGGCGACCACAGGCTCGCCGGCTAACGCTGGCTCCGCCAGCAACAGGAACACTCGCGCACGCGACGGAGGAGGTGGAAGAGCTTCTCGGTAAGAGCGCTCGGTGTTTTTTGCAGGCTGATACGCTGGCAGGCGCTCGTCGAAACTTCGGCTCCAAGTTCTGGCCATTAGCTGGTGAGCCAAGCTCGGATGAAGAAGATGAACACGGCGTCGACGAAGTGGTCAGCCTAGAAGAAACGCCAGCTCTTGCCGGAGCTGATCCTAGCGTTGTGCCGGAGAGTGAAGATATCCTTCGACACACTGAACCTCAGGTATTAAGACGCTCTGCTGATACAGGATTGCAGGGAAGAAGACGTCGGAACAGGCTTGAAGCTCGGAACAAGAAGGTGCAAGCGGGAGTTAAGTCGTGGCGTGGACCACTGCCACCGCCGAGGCAAACGCCCAGCACCACTTTTGGCGAAGTTCTGTTGAAGGCAGCAGGACAATTCGCCGCCGGTAAGCTGCAGACATCGTGCGCCGGTGCCGAGAAGACAACACCATCGGTGCCGGTGTTGGAAGTGCAAAAGGTTGCGGTGACAGACAAGTTTCAAAATTCGAATTTACTGCAGGGGCAGATTCCCGATAGTAATGTTGGCATTAAAACAGTGGCCATTTCGGCGTCCGGGCTCCTAAGTGGGCCAGGCTGCACGAAAACCTTTCATAACGAAGGGAAGCCAAGTCGGTTCACATTTCCACCAGGATTAGCCACCTTCTTCTCAAGGACAGGGAAGCTCGCCTCTAGGTTTTCGCCGCCATTTTTGCTCCGCAACCCTTCTCCACCCAACTCCGAGCTGGTTCTTAGCAACATGGCGCAAGGTGCCGGGGGAGTGGGAGGAAGAGGAGGGCGTGGCGGATCAAGGTGGGATACAGCTGACCCTGCTTATGGAGACGGAAGGGCGATGAATGGAGATTTTAACAATCCCCAAGGTCATGGCCATGGCGGCTTCGGTGGTGAACAGGTTGGTTTTTTGGTGATGGAGGCGCACTGCTTGGCTTTGAGCCGGGATACGGTGGCGTCGACCACGGACACCATGGAAGAGGGGGATGCGTTCTGGTTACCGCCCGAGGGGCAATTGGGGAGTCGGTGTGCGTCGAGGCGGTTTTGCTGGACGTGCGGGCAGGCAACCAGGGTTTTTCCTCGGTCCGGACAGCGGCATTTTGGGGGCAGATACCCTCAACCTAATCAGCAGCTTGGGGGATATGTTCCACTGCAGCAGCAGCAAGCTGGGGGCAGAGCGCCTTTGCATCAGCAGCAGCAGCAGCGTCATCTCGCTGGTTCGGTGCCGCAGCAGGCTCAAGTTGCAGGATCTGGATCGCAGCAGCACGCAACGCTTGGTCAGCAACAAATTCAGCAGCATGGCGGGGGTCCTGCACCGCAACAGCATCAGCAGCTAGGCAGTGGTAGGCAGCCTAATGCAGTGCCTAACAATCAGGTGATCAATAACATGAACAGGGTGCCCGATGTGGTGGTGGAATCAGATGCAGCTCCAGTAATTGAGCAAGATCAGGTGGAAGAAGTTGAAGGAATCAAACAAGGAACTAAAAACAAGCAGTGCTCGAGGTGTGCTATCAAGGGGCACGCAGCTTCAGAGTGTAACACGGCTCTGTATTGTGATATTTGTGATGTCTATAATGAACACCTTGTCCATCGCTGTCCGATTTTGAAGCAACCAAAGCCGGTGGCCCATGCGGTTGGATATGCCGTGTCTGGACTTGGTTTCTTTCACATTCCGCACCCTCCTCTCACCAAGAAAAAAGACTCTAAGAGAGCCCTTGTGAAGGTGATTGGTGCAAAACTTACTGCAGAACAAGTATGTGCTCAGCTCCAACTTGTTGTGCCCGGTAAGTGGCGATGGAACCCGGAGCCACAAGATGATGGGTCTTTTGTAGTGAACTTTCCGTCTAAGGCAGATTTGAAAAGGTCTATTCATTATGGTGGCATGAATATCAAGGAAAATGGAGCACTAACAGGGGGAGACTTGAATTTCATGAATGGCATGATAAAGATGGCGGTTTCTTGTTGCCAAAAGCTTGGGTTCGGGTCACTGGGATCTGTAAACCCATGAGGGAGTACTTGAACTTATGGGCTATCGGCACCTTGTTGGGATCCACTCAAACCGTGGACATGAGGACTACCCGGAAAAGTGATTTTGGGAGAATTTTTGTGGCTGTCCTTGACCCTAAGCTGCTGCCTCCCCAACTTGATGTGGTGATTGGGGATCGCTATTTTGAGCTGAAATTTGAGATTGAGCGTGTTGGGATTGATGAGCATGGTGATGAGGTTGAGTGGGGTTTCTTAGGTAACAATGAGGATGATAATGATAATATGGAGGAGGATGACCTCCTTGATGATCTTGATTTGGATAAGGAAGCTAAGAGGACAAAGAATGACGATGAGCCACCGGAGGGAGACAAAAGTGACAAAGTTGTGGATAGCAACCCGCAACCTCTTGATGATGAGTTAGAAGCAAAGCTTCGTGCTATGGCAGATGAGATCTTGGACAGGACTTGTGATGCTCTTATTCAGGAATGTTGCGACAAAGTCATGGCCGAGAATGATGATGAAATGGTTGATGGGTTCTTAGAAGATTTGGGACCGGATGGAACGGTACCTAAGCTGCCCGGGGTTGATTCCCTTACTGCTGCAGCGCTGTTGCCGAACCATGGGCAGATTGCAGACAAGGCAGGGGCTGCGAAGGTGCAGCACTTAGGCCCTGCAGATGCTGTTTCTTCGGACCGAGCTGCTGCCATGAAGGCAGCTGCGGCCATCAAGGAGGCAGCTCCTATTGCTCCTAGGGCGAGTCCTCGACTCGCGGGAGTAGTGGAAGAACATGTGCTGGATCGTGCAAAGAAAAGGGCCGCTTGGAAGAATCTGGAAAATGGTGAAGGTAACCCTTTATCTATTCTATCTTTCGATAATGATTCTATTTCCTCCAAGCTCTCGAATTTAGGGGTTCAAGCAGGTAGTAAACTTGTAGAGCCCAGTTTTGCTATTCATAATTTCAGATTAGTTGAGCTTAATAGAGTACCACCATTGCTTGATAATGAGGTCTTAGATGGTAGCCTAGCTGCTGAACTAGAAAATGGTGAGGTAGAAGATGATTTCGAGTTTGAGAATCTCACTCTTGGACACCTATGTGGTGACCTAATGGAGGAAGTCTTAGAGGAGGACAGCGATCACCTAAGTTGTGATTATGAAACTGTCTTCAAGAAAAACAAAGGTAGTAGGAATAAAAAGAAAAAGGCAAAGGTTAGAGCAGTCAAGAAACATAACAATAGTTGGAAATGAAAGGAGTTTTTTGGAATAGCAGAGGTCTTAGTGACTTGGCTAAACATAGATTTCTTTCGGACGCTAGTAAAGAGCAAAAGCTAGACTTTATCGCTCTTCTTGAGACAGGTAAGAAAGATTACTCGAAAGCAACTCTTAATCATATTAGCGGGGGTCAAGAGTTCTTTTGGCATTGGACTCAACCTCATGGTCGGTCCGGTGGCATTTTGCTTGGTATCAACCTGGAAACTTTTGATATTGGAGGGATAGATGAAGGGGACTTCTATGTGAAGTTTCATCTTAGAAATATTAAGGATGGTTTTCGTTGGATTCTTGTGGCGGTGTATGGGGCTGCCCAACCGGAATTCAAGGAAGCCTTCCTCTCCGAGCTAGTTCAAACATGTGCGAAAGAGACGATACCGTTACTTGTGGGGGTGATTTTAATATCATAAGGAACCCGCAAGAAAAGAGTAACGATAGATACAATGATAGATGGCCGTTTCTCTTTAACGCGGTTATTGATAGTCTAGACTCGAGAGAGATAGAACTATCAAATCGTTCGTTCACTTGGGCAAACTCCAGACCTAATCCAACATACGAAATGTTGGATAGGATTTTGGTGAGCACTGAATGGGAGGCTAAGTTCCCTCTATCTACGGTGCGAGCCTTAAGCAGAGATATTTCAGATCACACCCCATTGCTCTTGGAAACCGGCAATGAGTCTAAACCTGATAAACAACCTTTATTCAAATTTGAACTTGGATGGTTGCTTAGGGAAGGTTTCTTTGACATGGTAGAGGAAGTTTGGAAGGGTGAAAGAAGAGGGGGAACACCTATTCAAAAATGGCAATTTAAAATTCAGAGAATTCGACAATTCCTTAGGGGATGGGCCAAGAACACAAGTGGGTCATATAAGAAAGAGAAGGATAGAATCATCAAGAAGGCAGATGAATTAGACAAGAAGGCCGAAACCCAAAGCCTAAGTGCGGAGGAAATTGACCTTAAAGATTGTCTAAAACAAAGGCTGGTGCAAATGCTACGAGAGGAGGAGATTAAGTGGTATCAAAGAGCCAAAACAACTAAGTTGTTATATGGCGATTGCAATACCAAATATTTCCATCTTGTAGCAAATGGTAAGCATCGTAGAACAAGAATATTCAGATTAGATCAAGAAGAGGGCACTATAGAAGGGGATGAGAATTTAAAGCGGTATATCACAAACTACTATAAGGGATTTTTTGGTCCCTCGGAGCATAGTGGTTTCTCTTTGGATGAAACAATGAGAGAGGATATTCCTCAAGTTTCTACCGAGGAGAATGAAATACTTACTTCCATTTTTACGAGAGGAAGAGATTAAAAAGGCTATATTCCAAATGGAACATAACAAAGCGCCGGGACCGGATGGTTTCCCTGCTGAGTTTTATCAAACCTTTTGGGAAGTTATTAAAATAGATCTACTGGCGCTCTTTAACGAGTTCCATAAAGGAGATCTTCCTCTCTTTAGTCTCAATTTTGGAATCATCACGTTGCTACCAAAGCAAAAAGAGGCTAAACAAATCCAGCGAGTACCGTCCTATTTGCTTACTTAATGTAAGCTTCAAAATCTTCACTAAAGTGATGACAAATAGGACAGCACCGGTGGCCCAAAAGGTGATAAGACCCTCACAAACAGCATTCATGAAGGGGAGAAACATTATGGAAGGAGTGGTCATCCTTCACGAAACAATTCATGAGATGCATAGGAAGAAGCTGGATGGAGTGATTCTTAAGCTTGATTTTGAGAAGGCGTACGACAAAGTCAATTGGACCTTTCTCCAACAAACGTTGAGAATGAAGGGGTTTGCATCTATATGGTGTAAATGGATTGACCAAATCGTCGGGGAGGAAGTGTTGGCATCAAAGTCAACGATGACATAGGTCATTACTTCCAAACCAAGAAAGGTTTGCGCCAAGGAGACCCACTTTCCCCATTGCTCTTCAATCTAGTTGCCGACATGTTAGCGGTACTAATTGATAGAGCCAAGAGCAATGGTGATTTCAAAGGAGTGGTGCCGCATTTAGTGGATGACGGGTTATCCATTCTCCAATACGCGGATGACACTATCCTCTTTTTGGAACATGACCTTGATGATGCAAAGAATCTTAAACTAGTTTTAAGTACATTCGAGCATTTGACGGGGCTTAAGATCAATTTTCATAAGAGCGAGCTCTATTGCTATGGCAAGGCCAAAGAGTATGAAGAGAATTATGCGACGCTCTTCGGATGCAAAACGGGCTCCACTCCTTTTAAATACCTTGGTATTCCTATGCATCATCGCAAGCTTTCAAATAGTGACTGGATATTCATAGAGGAAAAATTTCAGAAAAAGCTAGCTAGCTGGAAGGGCAAGCTTTTATCGGTTGGAGGAAGGTTGGTTCTTATCAACTCAGTTCTCACAAGTCCGGCTATGTACATGTTATCTTTTTTTGAGGTACCCAAAGGAGTTCTAAAGAAACTCGATTATTATCGGTCCAGGTTCTTTTGGCAATGTGATGAGAATAAGAAGAAATACAGGCTAGCCAAATGGAGCATTGTGTGTAGACCAAAAGATTTTGGAGGGTTGGGAATCCAAAACCTAGAAGTACAAAATAGTTGTCTCCTAAGTAAATGGCTCTTTAAGTTGATTAATGAGGAGGGTAATTGGCAAAAACTTCTAAGAAGGAAATATTTGTCCAATAAAACTCTGTCACAAGTCACAAAAAGCCAGGGGACTCGCATTTTTGGTCGGGATTAATGAATGTTAAGGAACAATTCTTTGCTTGTGGTCATTTCCAAGTCCAAGATGGTGCCAAAACTAGATTTTGGAAGGACACATGGATTGGAGACAAACCTTTATGTATCTTGTACCCAAATCTGTTCAACATTGTAAGAAGAAAGGATGCGACGGTGGCACAGGTGATGTCTACGCGACCACTGAATGTGTCATTTAGGCGTGCCTTAGTTGGTGGCAATCTAGAATCTTGGTACGAATTAGTGGCCAAAATTATAGATATATCACTGACGAGTGAGAGGGATAAATTTTGTTGGGATTTACATAGTAGTGGTATGTTCTCGGTTAAATCTATGTATAAGGCTTTAATGCAAAGTGGGATCATACCGATGAAGTGTCCCATATGGCAAATTAAAATACCTCTCAAGATTAAAATCTTTCTTTGGTACCTTATTAGAGGGGTTACTCTTACAAAAGACAATTTAGCTAAAAGGAATTGGAATGGATCTCTTAAATGTTGCTACTCGTAACTCTCTTGAGACTATACAACACCTATTCTTTGATTGTCCTTTTGCTCATTCTGTTTGGAATGCTATTTGTATCACCTTTGGAATACAACCACCTTCGTGTATGTCTCATTTGTTTCAATCTTGGATTCATGGTTTTAATGCCGATCTTAAGAAACAAGTGTCTATAGGGATCGCAGCTCTTTTGTGGTCTTTGTGGTTGAACAGAAATGATATGGTTTTTAATAAGACCAAACCGAATACCATTTTGCAGGTTATTTTCAGGATGACTTACTGGACTCGCACATGGTCGCTGTTGCTTAAAGGAGAAGAAGACCGAAACTCCCTCAAGCAAGGCTGTCGGTTGCTTGAATGCTTCACAATGGAGGTCTTCGCTAAGTTTGGGTGGCGATTTTCTAATAGATTAGAGGCCTAGTTCCTCTTGTTCCTTAGTTATCATGCCTATTTAGTCTTCTTGTATTCTCTCCTGCGTGAGAGCTTTTGGTGGTTGGATCTGTCTGAGACTGTTGCCTGAGTGTCGCTCCTACGCGAGCCGTGGGTCTTAGTTTGTTTGGTGTCGTGTCAGTTGAGGCTAAGTGCTCATGGTCGTGGTAAAACTTTGCTGTATACACCCAAAAGGTGTAGAGGCAGGAACATTGTTCCGTTATCTAAAAATCTAAGGTAATGGTGGAGTGATTTTTATAGGTGTTCTGATACATAAAGTACTAAGATGTTCGCAGGTGGATGTTATTAAAAGTTGGATTACTCACAGACCAGTACACGGTATTGTGTGCAGGAGACTTGAAACTAGTGCATGTAAGGCATGATGCATTAAATTCTGACTGCACACCTTTCTGCTTACAGTTCTCAAGAAGAGCAATTTACCCAAGATTTTACTGCCGACTGCATCATGTATTCTGCTAGTCGCTTTGGTAGCCCTTGTCTGGACATGCAAATATATAGGTACAAAGAACATGAAACCCATGCTTTCTTTCTTTCTTCTTTTTCAAAATGCAACACTGCTATTGGGGAGAGTTCATTTATGTTTCTAGTACCAGGCACACAGCAAAAGAAGAAAGCCCAAAAGAGGATGATGCTAGAGTACTTGAGGACTGCAGAAGAATCTGGGGACAAGAATATAGAGTTTCCTTTTATTAGCTTTGAAGATATTGTTGCAGCAACATACAATTTCTCTGAAGCTAATTTGCTTGGAAAGGGTGGGTTTGGCAAAGTTTACAAGGTACTAGTATCTTAAATCAATCTTTTTACTTGTAGCACTTAGTCTACTAGTAATATTTCACAATTCTGATTGTATAGGCCAACAATCATGTAGGGAATATTAGGAGGTATCAAGGAAGTAGCAGTCAAAAGGCTTAGTAAGGGTTCCGTTCAAGGCATCGAGGAGTTCAGAAATGAAATAGTCTTGATATCAAAATTACAGCACAAGAATCTAGTTAAGCTTCTCGGTTGTTGTATTCATCAAGATGAGAAGATGCTGGTTTACGAATATTTGCCCAACAAAAGTTTGGACTACTTCCTATTTGGTAGATGCAGTTTATAATTTCCATTATATGTTTCCAAATGCAAACAAGTAACACATGGCTCGCGATATAAATCATTAGGTTAATTGCATAAACCATCACACATATGTCACTTGGGGTTTGCGATTCCTACCCATAAGCCTTTCTATTGCAAATCTCCACCCTTCTACTGACTTTTGTTGCAAACACCACCCCAGTTAATACATGTTTAATTCATAAATAAATGTACATTGTTAAAGTTTATTAAATTACTCTACTTTTTTCTTCAAAATGTATCAAAATCTCAGACATTGTTCAAACTTTAATTAGCATATTTTGTTGTTTATCCTCTAATTATCATATTTTGTTGTTTATCCTTAAAAACATAAAGATTGTACTTCCCTTTTCTTTGAAAGTTTGATAAGATCACCACTGGCTGCTCTAAATGAACAAAAACGGGTTGAACAAATGAAACATGTGCAAATTTGGGGTGGATTTTCAACAAAACTTACCAGGTGGGTGGTTATTTGTAACAAAATGACTTATTGGTAGAAATATCAAACTTCAAGTAACATATAGAGTGGCTTATGCAAATATCCCTAAATCATTTCATGTAATTCTCACCAGACTCTGCTAGAAAATCAATACTTCAGTGGCCTACAAGACTCAAGATAATTCAAGGCATAGCCAGGGGAATTATGTATCTCCATCATGACTCGAGATTAACTATAATTCATAGAGATCTCAAAGCAGGTAACATTTTGCTAGATAAGGAGATGAGCCCTAAGATTTCAGATTTTGGCATGGCTAGGATATTCTGTGGGGACCAACTCAAAGCAAATACTAACCGAGTCGTAGGGACATAGTAAGTAACCCATGCTCTTAATCATAAAGATCAAACTATCAGCTTGCCTCACTCAAATAATGCAGGTTTTACACATTTGTTGCTCTCTTGCATAGTGGTTACATGTCCCATGAATATGCAATGGAAGGAGCATTTTCGATCAAGTCAGACACCTACAGCTTTGGTGTTCTACTGTTGGAGATTGTGAGTGGATTAAAGATCAGCTCACCACATCTTATCATGGATTTTCCTAACTTAATAGCCTATGTAAGTATTCTGGTTCTCAGAATACGGCAATTCATATACTCACTGAAGATATATTGGCTCACTGATCAGAAATCATTTCTTTCTCCAGGCATGGAATTTGTGGAAGGATGGGAAAACAGAAGATTTGGTGGACTCATCTGTTAAGCATAATTGTCCCCTGGATGAAGTTTCACGATGCATCCACATTGGACTTTTGTGTGTTCAAGACAGTCCGGATTGTAGGCCACTCATGTCAGCAGTTGTGTTTATGCTGGAGAATAAAACCGCACTGCTCCCAGATCGAATACAACCTCTGTATTTTATACGCAGGAATGCCGAGCCTGTACGAGCCAGCAGCAACAACGTATGGTCCGTAAATGACATGAGCCTCACGATGATAGATGGTCGTTAAGGATGCTCAGTGGCAACATTTACTATACCTTCGTGTTACTATACAAATCTTTATTTACTTAACTTTACAAGGATATAAGTGAATTTAGTTATACTGTCTATGAGATTATTACAAAGAAAACACTAGATGGTATCAAGAGATTTCAAAGGAAGAAGATCTGTTTTTTTTTTCTGTGCAAAGGTTCAAGTGGAATCAATTCTGAGATTTTGCTCTAAGTCGGCATATGTTTTAATAATGCTAGTAACAAATGCACATTTCCATCGTTGGCATGAATATCTTTTTTTTCTTGGCTTATTGCTATGTAGTACTACTAGTAGATTAGAACACTGAATACCCAAAGGGGGCAGAAAGAAAGTGTAACGAGTTAAGAGTTCGCTGCAGCGCTGAGCCACCTCATAGGTGGCCGCTACAAATCTCGGGACCAGCGTTGCCCGAGCCCAATAGAATTGAAGCATTTCACAACAAGCATGCTAGATTAGTATTATTGGTACCTGACCTCATCAAAGCGGCCGCGACTAGCTCGGCGTCAAAACGCTGAAGGAGATTGCCTCCGGTTGCCCGTGAGGCCACACCAAGCTCGGAAGAACGCTCGGTCTCTCTTGAATCTCTTCATCACCTGAGAGCTGCTGGCGCTGCTGAGATTTTCCCCCTCCGCCACTTCTATGTTGAGCTCCCGCTGCCTGAGGCGGCTGGACGCCCGAACGGCGACTCATTGGCAGCGGCGGACTTGACGGTGCCTCCAAGATAGTTAGATTTTTTTTTTTTTGAGATAAACCAAGATAGTTAGATGGGCCTCGGGCCTCCTGTACCGTTGGAGGCCTCTGGCCTAGTCCACACTAGTCACCTGCGACTAGACTACGACCTCACCCGTTGCCTCTCACTCTGAGTCAGCCAGCCAGCACGCACGACCTGACCGACGAAGTCATCAGCGACTACTGCTTCTAGTAGTAACATAGCTTTTCTTCCATTCAATTGTTTCGGTTTGTTCGTGTGTTGTTTGTTCTACGTTTCTTCCGTCTAGGACTTCTAGGTCACCACACGTTAATGACCATTTACCTAACCTCCGATGTGACAAGAGTTTCCACTAAAACAAAGACCGCCGCCCCCGGATGATTTTTTTTAAGAAAAGGACCCAAGGTGCGTACATCAGCTGCTGTACATATGTTTGATACTTTAGACAACTTGAGAGGCATGACGAGTAGCATGAAGAAACACCCAATGGGCGTGTCTTTCCTCCTCGTTTTCATCCTCCTCCTCTTCCTGAGTAGTTCGTTCTGCCGATCCAGCGACCAGCTCACGCGAGCAAAGCCTCTCTCCCTTGGCGACATGCTCATCTCCGAGGGCGGCGTTTTCGCCCTTGGCTTCTTCTGCCCGACCAACTTTCCAACCGACTCCAACAACAGCTTGTACATCGGAATCTGGTACTACAACATCCCGGAGCGCACCATCGTGTGGGTCGCCAATCGCGACAACCCAATCATCACACCTTCATCATCGGCGAAGCTCGTCATCACCAACGATTCACAGCTGGTGTTATCGGACTCGCAGGGCCGCTCTATTTGGACAACGACGAACAACGCCACCACCACCACCGGAGATGCTGCTGCAGGAGCTGTCGCGGTACTCCTCGACTCGGGAAACTTTGTGCTCCGGTCATCCAACGGCACGGACATATGGCAAAGCTTCGACCACCCGACCGATACAATCCTTCCAACCATGAGAGTTCCGCTGAGATACATGCCCCAGATGTCCGGGCGCCTTGTCGCCTGGAAGGGGCCCGATGACCCATCCACCGGGGATTTCTCCAGCGGCGTCGATCCCAACACGAGCCTTCAGTTCTTCATCTGGCATGGAAGCTGGCCCTACTACCGCACCACTATGTTCCATGGCTTCTCCGTGTCCGGCGACACGCACCGGGGCAACACCAACTTCATCATATACCAAACCATCACCAGCGCAGGGGACGCGTTTGACTACAGAGTCTCCGAAGGCGGTCCCTACACACGCGTGTTGCTCGACTACACCGGCAAGCTCAGGCTCCTGAGCTGGGACAACGCCACCTTGTCGTGGACACTGCTTTCTGAGTCCCCTGGTGACTGTAACCTCTACGCCTCGTGTGGCCCGTTTGGTTACTGCGACAACTCAGGGGCTTCCCCAACGTGCCGATGCCTCGACGGCTTCGAGGCTGTCGACAGTCTCAGCTCCTCCCAAGGATGCCGCAGAAAGAACGCAGTCAAATGTGGAACGGAGGACCATTTTGAGACCTTGCCCGGGTGGAAGGTTCCCGACAATTTCTTGCAAGTCGGCAATAGAAGCTTCGAACAGTGCGCAACCGAGTGTAGCAGAAACTGCTCGTGTACGGCGTACGCCTACGCCAACTTGAGCAGTGGCAGCACCACGGGAGGCGCGTCAAGATGCTTGGTTTGGAATGAGGATCTCATCGACATGGGGAATGCCCGTTTTGCAGCACTGAACTTGTACCTCAGGCGTGCCGAGTCTCCTGGTAACTCCAACTCATTTCTTTCACCTGCAGTGACGTTTATAGATACACATTTCAAAATTTATAAAGAATGCATATAACTTGTGCAAATAATAAATTCTATCTTCCTATGCTAGCTCTAATGTCATTATGATGTAGCAAAATATTATGCTGACAATCGCAAACATCACGTATTTTAATGTTTGTTGCAGTAAATAAAAATCAGTCTGCGAGCATACATAATTAAACATAAACCTATCACCATGTCAAAAGCCTAGCATTAACGTTGAAGGGGCCATCCATATTCACAGATCACTACTTTAATCCTTTCAGAAATGGAGTGTTGACAGATCGACCTGTTTATTTCCATGCGCAGGAAGTCAAAGGAAGAGGGATTTGGCAAAGATTGTCAGCCCGGTTACAGCATGCCTGCTGCTACTAGCATGCACAGCCTCTATTTGGATATGGAAATGCAGAGGTACAAATTAACGTGGGTTCCTGTCTCCCAAAATGCAACGTTCATATGTGTTGAAGAAATCCATTGATGTTTCTGCTTTCAGGCAAACGCCAAAAGAAGGTCCAGAATAGAATGATGCTTGGATACTTGACATCTACGGACGAAGCTGGAAGTAAGAATATGGAACTTCCATTCATTAGATTTGTGGACATTGTCATGGCAACAGACAATTTCTCTGACTTCAATGTGCTTGGGAAGGGAGGCTTTGGCATAGTTTACAAGGTACCAAACAAAAGTTTCAGCTTCATAACTAACACACCAGAAACAATAAAGCATAAAATTCATGAAACCATGTAGGGAATGTTGGAAGGCACCAATGAAGTAGCTGTCAAAAGACTCGGTAAAGGTTCTGGACAAGGCATGGTGGAGTTTAGAAATGAAGTAGCCTTGATAGCAAAACTACAGCACAAGAACCTGGTCAAGCTTCTTGGTTGCTGTATTCATGAAGATGAACAGTTGTTGGTGTATGAATACTTGCCCAACAAAAGCTTGGATCACTTTATCTTTGGTACATACAATTTCAAATTACTATACGATGAAATGTACTAGTAACTAGCAATGGTTATTTGCGTACATGCTTTCTCTTCTTCTTAAATGAAAGAGCAGCGCTCCTGCTCATTTTCTGAAAAATAATTTGCGTATGTGCTGAATGATATTCCTTGTTCCATGCTACGCTTATCAGACTCTGAAAGGAAGTCAATGCTTCAGTGGTCAACAAGGTTCACGATAATTCAAGGAGTAGCTCGAGGAATTTTGTATCTTCATCAGGATTCAAGGCTAACAATAATTCACAGAGATCTCAAATCAAGCAATATTCTGTTGGATAAGGAGATGAACCCGAAAATATCAGATTTTGGCATGGCTAGGATATTCTCTAGCAACCAGCATCAAGCAAATACTAACAGGGTTGTTGGAACATAGTAAGTAAATCTTGCACTCAAGTCTTCAGTGATGGAATTTGCTTTCTTGCATTTGTTGAAAATATGCATACCTTAATGGTGAAATTGTTTGCACAGTGGTTACATGTCTCCTGAGTATGCAATGGAGGGTGCCTTTTCAGTCAAGTCGGACACCTACAGCTTTGGTGTTCTACTGTTGGAGACCGTGAGTGGCTTAAGAATAAGCACACCACATCTTATCATGAATTTTCCTAACCTTATAGCATGTGTAAGTATCATAAGATGCTCAGAGCTCATTATTACAAATCTAAAATGACCCATTAAAAGTATTAGCAGAATGTAAACAAAAACATGTCTTTGTGCTCAGGCATGGAATTTATGGAAAGATGACAATATAGAAGACTTCATAGACTCAACAGTTATGGAGAGTTGTCTCCTCGATGAAGTTTCACGATGCGTGCAGATAGGCCTCTTATGTGTTCAAGACAGTCCAAGTAGCAGGCCACTCATGTCGACAGTTGTTTTCATGCTGGAGAACAAAATAGCACCGCTTCCGACACCAAAGGAACCTGTATATTTTGCACGTAGAGGTTCCGAAGCACAAACATCAAGCGACAATGGGAATTGGTCCATGAACGACATGAGCCTCACACTAGAGGGCCGTTAAACATTGAGCCATAATTAACATATATTCTGACAATCCTCAATCCTCTACAAAGTATTTGCTTATTTGTCTATGGATAATAAATTCTGGATAGGTGTAAGTTGTACTGCTATGAGATTATTATATGTAAACACTTCTAGTTATGTGTGTAGGAACAAAATTACGGGCAACAATACAATAGGAACTTAAATTTACTCCCTTCAAACTTTTCCATTTGATGTTGAGACAGCAATTAATGAGCTAAATTATTTCACTAGTTATTGAACTAATGTACTTAGTTCACATGACATTAGTTGTCTGAAATGATGTCTCTTATCAGGCAAGGTTTTGTCTACAATTCTGCATGCTCAACTATTTAGTTTACAAGCCTTATCGATAAATGTGCTGGCTCAGAATAAGGTATTATACACCAATCTTTGTTTCCCAGTGAAATATATGGAAGGATAGCCTCTGTAGGACTCAACAGATTGTTCCAGGTTTGGTTATCAGCTATCTCTGCAGACTAGAGGACATCCCACAAAGTTCAGAGTTGTTTCCAGGACCAGCACTAACTGGCTTCACTCCAAACGAGCGGGTAGGATTTAACTGGTTTTTCTTTTTGGAGGAAAAATAATTAACTGGTTTCACTGCAAGTACGTTGGAACAGGGCAGTACCTGGCTTCTTAAAGGCGACGGTGGTCGGTGGCGAACCCAGCGTCAAATCGCCGCGGGGCGGTTGGCATCAAAGACCTTCGGAGGAAGGCCTTCGGATGATTGGCATCGTATTGATCCTTTTCGTTTTCCCAGGCCGGAAGTGACCTCAGCCACTTCACGGTTCACCCCCATCGCCGCAACCGCCTCCGCAACGGCGTCTCATCACCGGCACTGCACTGCCGCACTGGGGCGGAGAGGACGCCGACGGACGGGATGTGCGGAAGCGCACAATCGGACCTCCGCTCCTATCTCCCCCAGTGAATTGAGTCTAATTGAGGGCCGTTTTATTTCCCATCTCTTGAGTATTGTGACTCAGCCTAACCATTTCCTTCCTCCCGCAGGCCTCAGCCCACCAACAGTAGATTCGGCAGCCCAGAGCCTCAGATCTAGTTGCACTTGCCGGTCCCAGTCCCAGCAGCACCGGCGCACGGCAAGGACGCCGGCGCCGCCGTGACAGCCATGTGTTTCATCCCCTTCCCAGCTCGCTCCCACTCCATGTCCCTGAACCATGCCGCCGCCTCTGTCTTACTGCTACCTAACGCGATGTTTCCAACTTGCGGCATCTGCCCTCGTGGCGGCGAAACTGCATCGCTTTGGTTTCGGAGCTCCACATGACGGTAATTGCTTTTTAATGAACCACGACTCATCCAGAACCGATGCGACCTGTGTAATTTTGCACACAGTGTTGCAGAACCTGTGCAAGCCAGCGATGATAAGTTAGTTATTTTTGTCGGTGAATGAAATGCCACGATTCACTATTCTTTGACCCCATGCCCCCATGGTACCACAAGCAAGGATTAAAAAAGTAAAAAAACGGGGCAAACATAGCACCGAGAATACGGGGATTCTTATCTACACTTGTCCACGAGCGGACGTCCTCACAAACTGCTTCCATGCACTTTCCTATATGGGCTCACGTGTTTTCCAGTTAATGTAGCACGCTGCACTCTCTTCCTACTCCAGCCCACTCGCCGCGCCAATCGCGAGCCACCGTGCAAGGTCAGGCAGCCCCACACGGCAGGACCCACCGTGCAAGGTCAAAAGTTTTCTACAAAGTTGTTACAAATTTTATATGGAAATTTGGTACGAAGTTTTATATGAAGTATGCTGAAAATTTTGACTAAAAATTTTGATACAAAAGTTTGAGTGAAAGTTTGTTACAAATTTCATCTGGAAGTTTGGTACAAAGTTTTATATGAAGTTTGCTAAAAAGTTTGACTAAATATTGGTACAAAGTTTGAGTGAAAGTTTTGCTGTAATGTTTGTTTAGAAGTTTTGGTGAAAACTTTCTAAAATTGGAAAGTCGCCGGATGGAAAACATTCTGAAAGAGGAAAGTTGCTCCCTATTTGAAGGTTTGCGCGAAGCCGTCCGAGCGCACGCACGTGAATTAGGCCTCTCTTATACACGAGCGTGCGCGCGTTTGGCTGCGAGCAAATCGGCACGACCGCGTTCTTTCTGACGTGTCACGGGTGCGCGCCCGTGCATGTGGGCTGGTTTCCAAGGGTGGGGTCCGTAGGTGCTTCTTTTTCTCTTCCACTTCATAGTCCATACGCACAACACAGCATAAGGTGGTATAGACAACATGCGCGGAACCTATCATTTTAGTTGTATCACGTTGTCTTGTATTTCTATATTTGATTAAACTTTCACATGAAGTTTTACTCAAACTTTTTTATAAGAAGTTCGGATTAAACTTTGAAATGAAGTTTGACTCAAACTTCTTTTATCCGAGTTTCATCATAATTTTTAGATTGAAAGTTTTATCTGAAACTTTATTTCAAACTTTTTAGTTAAACTTTTGACTCAAACTTTTTGTATGAAATCCGGATTGAACTTTGAAATGAAGTTTGACTCAAAAATTTTCATCCAAGTTTCATCATAACTTTAGATTGAAAGTTTTATGTGAAACTTTATATCAAACTTTTTGTTTAAACTTTTGACTCAAATTTTTTATTTATACTCTTTGACTTGAACTTTTTTAGAAGAGCGATAACATGGTGAGTAATAAGCGTGTGTGTTTATTTGTGCAAAGTTTTTGCACAGGCAAGTTTTCATTTTAGGAAAGTTTATTGCCACATAGTTTACACCTCCAAGAATGTAACATCTCCTCCTATAACAATATAAATATATGTTGAACCGAAGATTTTAGAGTCAAGGGATTCTGGAGAATTTAGTGTTGCAAATCGTCGGAGAATTTAGTGTAGCAAATCGTCGGAGAATTTAGTGTTCCAAATCGTTGGAGAATTTAGTGTTGCAACTCGTTGTAAAATTTAGTGTTACCACTCGTTGGAGAATTTAGTGTGCAAGGGAGTTGGAGAATTTAGTGTCGCAAATTGTCGGAGAATTTAGTGGAGCAACTCGTCGGAGAATTTAGTGGAGCAACTTGTTCGAGAATCCTTTATTGTCACATGGTCTGTACCCTAAGAATCCAACATCTCGTCTATGACAATAGAAATGTATATTCTACCGGAGAATTTAGTGCCAAGGGATTTGGAGAATTTAGTGTTGCAAATCATCAAAAAATTTAGTGTTGCAAATCATCGGAGAATTTAACGTTGCCACTCGTTGGAGAATTTAATGTGCAAGGGAGTTGGAGAATTTACTGGAGAAACTCGTTGGAGAATTTTGTGGCACAATTTATTGGAGAATTTAGTGTTGCAACTCGTTGAAGAATTTAGTATTTCAAATTTAGTGCTGGCAGCGGAGAACGTCGATGACGCACGGGATCAGTGACTCAGGATGCATCGGCACAAGAGTGCTCTTGTGAAAGTTGATGCGTGCAAAGACCGTGGCCTCAGCGAAGGAGTCGAGCAAGAACTTAAGCCGTTCAACGTCAACAATGTCGGCACGCAGTAGAATCAACATGTCGTCAGCATACCGCAGTACTGGGCAACTGGGGTCAGCGGCGATCATAATTTTGCCAATCGTTGCGAAGGGGGACGAAATTTCCCTGACGTTCAGCGTCTCCGAAGGGTCAACGGGCGAGATCACAGGCTGGAAAAGTAGCGCGTCCGCTTGGGCTGTCGCGTCTGGCACATCCAGGTCCTTGGACGATGCATCAATACGCCTCGTTCAGCTACTGCGACGACACCACGGAGGCCGTGCCGACATAGAGGTGTCCTGATGGATTCGAGTTGGAGTCCTGCGTGAGGAAGCAGAAGCTCAAATGCAGCGTGGAAGACCATTCCAGCGACGCCCGTGTTTGCCAGAAAGTTAACAGAAGCTTCGACGGGTGCACGCACGTACGACATACTGCCTCAAGCGCTCAACAACTGCTCGTGCACGGCCTACGCTGAGGTTTTTTTTATACCGCGTACCCTGAGGTTCACTACCGGAAATCGAGATTCTGCCGTGTGCCAAAATAGTCGCCGTGTGCTATGTGTCGGGCACACGGCGAAAAGCGCTTCGCCGTGTGTCACAAGACCAGACACACGGTAGAAAAGAAACACACGGCTACCAAGGATTCGCCGTGTGCCCACGTCCTCGCGCACGACAACTGTACATTTTCGTCGTGTGCTTGCTAAGAGCATATGGTGAACTTAGAAACACCCTAACGGCCACGGACGCCGTTTGGGTGTTAAGTATTTCGTCGTGTGCCAATGGAGCGGCACACGGTGAAATACTCCAACTTGAGCAGCGCCATGACCATGACCGGGGCCGGGGCCCACTTCGATATGGGCAAGTACGTGAAGATAGATGTGGCGACGACCTACATCTCTGGCCTGCTATCTCACAATCAGGATGGCATCGCTTGCTGCTCTTTCGCTAATCTGCTACTCCTTCCCTTTCAGAATATAAATAAATTTAGATTAAAAAACATTTTCGTTTTTCCTGATTTTGACCGTCAGTAACAAGAAATTCATAAAAGATTAACAATACCGAAAGTTATTTTTATTATTAAATAGCTGACACAAAATATCAAAATGTAATTTCCTAGTGCACTGTAACAGTTTGTTGTCGTCACTACCGGAAATCACGTAGTTGCCGTGTGCCCGCGGCACGCGGCGAAGAGCCTCTAGCACACGGCGAAGACCTTTGCCGTAGGTGGCCCACGGCGAAAGCCCGACGGCTTCTTTTTTTCACGCTTCCCGGACAGTGGTGGGCCAGGCTTTAGGACAAGTTTGCCGTGTGCCTAGGGAGGGGCACACGGCAAACATTAGACGCCTTTTTTTCACACTTCCCGGAGACTGCCGTTAGGACAAGTTTGCCGTGCCGTGTGCCTAGGGTGAGGCACACGGCAAACATTGGACTCTTTTTTTCCCGGCTGCCGGACAGTGTTGGGCCCAGGTCGGGACGAGTTTGCCGTGTGCCTAGGGAGGGGCACACGGCAAAGATTGCATTTCGCCGTGTGCTACGCGCAAGACACACGGCGAATTTTATTTTCAAAATTATTGTTCCATAGATAATGTTTTTGTTAAATTCATTTGAAAACCTATATGGCAGTGTAAATTTCGAGCTATATGGAAGTATAAATTCATTTGAAAGTGAAAACCTATATACAAGTCCAAATTTTTTTCAAAACCTACACGACCTTATCTTATCTATCTAAACCTATATGGAAGTTTATGGAAAACATTCACGTTGTACACGTCGTCCGTGACCAAATGCGTAAAAACAACTCAACTCTTTATGACATAATCGGTATATGCTAAAATTATATTATAGCAATTTTTAGGAATTTCAGACATAGTATGAATTTTGTAGAATTTTAAAAGTATTTCATCCAATGATCAATGTAATGTTTCGTGAAATAGGATTTTTCAAAATTTCATTAGCACTACCGCATATTGTGTTAAATTAGTATAAATATTATGAATATCATTTTGTGATGCATTTTTGTCTATTATTTCATGTACTTGCAGTTCAAAATTCACTTATTTCAAATAAATCTTGTAAACAAAATAAATTAGTTAAATATAGAAAAAATGGTGCAAAACAACCCAAATTAAAACATTGTCATTCAAACCATGTACATGAACATGGAAAATTATTGGAGATGTGAAATTAAAAAGAAACATGTGTAGTTTGCCGTGTGCCATGACCAGGCACACGGCAAAATGCTCCATTTGCCGTGTGCTGGTACCGGAGCACACGGCAAAATGCTCTATTTGCCGTGTGCCCATGCTGCGGCACACGGCAAAGACCAGATGGTCTAACGGCTCGCGACGGCCGTTACTGTCCTGTTTGGGTCGCCGTGTGTCGTGAGCCGGACACACGGTGACGATGTATGTTTGCCGTGTGCCTTTCGTCCGGCTCACGGCGAAAGGTAAGCTGCCGTGTGTTTGTTTTATGCCGTGTGCCGCGTCCCTTGGCACACGGCATATAGGCCATTCGCCGTGTGCCCGTGACTTGGCACACGGCGAAAACTTTGACACACGGCAGCTTCTCGTTCTCCGGTAGTGCGTAGACTTTCTGCTGTTCGTCTGGTCCGCGGCGCGTGACTTGGTTGAGTGCATGCTGTCATTTTCTGTTATAATAATGCTTCATTGCTTTTCTTAGTCGAATCTCTATGATAGTGTCGGCGCGTGACTTTTCAGTTGAGTTTGTGATTTAAAGTTTGGATCGAAGTTTGGTTCGCAAAGTTTTAATGAAACTTTTCTATAAAACTTTTTTTATCTAACTTTCAACGAAACTTTCTATGAAACTTTACCCGATTTTAGTTTTCTAAAATGTTTGGAGAAAACTTTCCAGTTTTAGAATGTTTGTGGGATGTAAAACTTTCCAAAAAAAGAAAATTTCATCCCTGTCCAGAGGTTTGCTACGAACCCTGCTCGCGCGGGTGCGTGGATTATCCACTCCCTAATAATGCTTCATTGCTTTTCTTAGTCGAATCTCTATGATAGTGTCGGTCACAATCTCTTTTTAAGTCTTACACGGTGATGCCTTTCTCATCTCCAATCATTCCAGAGGAATGTTCAACAGTCTTCCTATACCTAAATATCTAGCACGGGTCCAATATATCCTGACTGTCCTATGCTGCTAACAATATGTACGTAGTGTCCTCTCCAGATCTTACATTTTTCTTGGGAATGGATAAACCAATGGCATCCCCGTTGGCCTTGCTCGTCCTTCTCTCCTTGGTTTCTTCATGCGTCTCTGATGATCAGCTATCAGCTGCAAAACCACTGGTGCTCCCAAGGGACAAGCTCATCTCCAACAATGGCTACTTTGCTCTAGGCCTCTTCTCTCCAACCAACTCAAGCAAACGTTTCTATGTCGGCATATGGTACAACACTGATCCCGAGCGCACGGTAGTTTGGGTTGCAAATCGTGACAATCCAATCACCACCTCATCTTCATCCACTACCCTCGCAATAACAAATCAGTCTGATCTTGTGCTTTCGGATCATGAAGGCCGCATCTACTGGAGCACGGAGGACCACAATATTCCTGTTTCTGCCACTGGAGGCACCGGTGCAGGAGCTAGCGCGGCGTTGCTCAACGAGGGGAACCTAGTTCTTCGGGCATCAAATGGTACCATCCTCTGGCAGAGTTTTGATCATCCCACCGACACCATCCTCGCCAGCATGCCTTTCCGGATGAACTACCGGACACGCTCCATCCAGCGCTTGGTTTCTTGGAAGGGCCCTGACGACCCTTCCAGTGGCGATTTCTCCGTAGGTGGGGATGTCAACACCGGCATCCAATTCTTCATCTGGCACGGGTCCAATATATCCTGGCGAAGCGCGCCATTGAATCGTATGATGGTGAGATATGACCAGCCGAGCTACACCAGCTCGGTAATAATCACCTCTTTCCTCATTGTCGGAGACGAGATCTCCATGACGTACAGCAACCCCGATGGATCGCCGGGCATACATGCCAGGATTGGCTACTCCGGCAACTCCGAGGTTAGGATCTGGAATAGCACCGCGTCCAAGTGGACCGTTTTACAGGTAGCCCCAGGTCCTGGATGCGACCATTATGCCTCGTGTGGCCCGTTCAGCTTCTGCGACACCACCGAAGCCGAGCCGAAGTGCAAGTGTCCTGATGGGTTTGAGCCCAACGGTCCTAGTCCGTTGGCAGCAGGATGTGTGAGGAAGGAGCCGCTCAAATGCAGCTACGGAGACTACTTCATGACCTTGAAGGACGTGAAGACGCCAGCAATGCCTGTATTCATCAGGAACAGGAGCTTCGACGGCTGCACGGCAGAGTGCTTCGGCAACTGCTCATGCACGGCCTACGCCTACGCCAACTTGACCAGCGCCATAAGCGGAGGCGACTCGTCTAGGTGCTTGCTGTGGTTCGGCGAACTTCTCGATATGGGGAAGTACCTGCCGGGGCAAATCGCTGCCGAGGATCTGTATCTCCGGCTTGCCGGCTCAACAGGTAACCCCGTTCCATCTCTTTAAATATTGTATACCACCAGTTTTGAGATGAGAATGCTATGAAGTTGTGCACTGAGGTCTGTCCGTAGTCCAGGCAAAATTTGCAGTAAAGAAAAATTGTTTCCTTTCCCAGGCGTTCCATCCGCTAAGGTATGGTATCTAATTTAGTCCAGGCCCGTAGTATCTTAGCCGTAAGTTTCCAAATTACTGTAGATTTTTTCTATCCTACAGGTGTTCCACTCTCCTCGATGTGATGAGAGTATCATCTCTTCCTTTGACAGATGAACAAAATCGTTGAATTTACTTCCATGTCCAAGTCCAAGCGTTTAACTGTCAAATAACTCACCAACTGCTCTACCTCTACTCTGGCACTTTCCTTATTTGCACCACGATCACAGGGCCGAATGGACATAGGCAAGGCCTACATTATTCCCGTTTCCATCCTCCTGATATTGTGTTCTACTAGGCATTAGCCATTCATAGGACCGCTTAACACAAGCAAAGCCTCTTTCCCCCGAAACACACTCATGTCTGTGGATTTGAGTATTCTCGAGTTTGTTCACTGCTACTGTTTTTTTTTTTGTCTAAAATACGTAGAACTCATATCTTTGTATTCAGAAGAAGGTTTTGGTCGATGATCGTTACAAACTGTTACAGACGCAAACCGAGGTAACCTTAAAAAAGGATAGAAGTTGTGTATAGGAAGGCTACCAAAATAGGCAAGAACCTAGGAGAAGGGTGGGCGTGTTTTTCGGTCCACAATACCAATAGTTTTGAAAAAAAATTGCCAGTAGTTTAAGGGTGTTTTGTAATTTTACTAATAATTAATAGATTTATTTTTTTCATAAAATATATTTTTGATATATGAACTACAACTTCATTGGAAGAATAATATTGAACACATTATTAAAATCATAGATTAATTATGTTATTGATTTTCATTTATATTATCATTAAAATAAAAAAATAATCATGATAAATCTATCGCTTTGACGATACTACCCTCAACATAGTAAAATACTTGCTACTGCTAGTAGTTGTGTATTATCGATCTCAAATCTCTACCGTTATATCAAACACTGCCAAGTAATTTTAAAAAACTACTAGCAAATATTGCGGACCAAAAAACTCCTCTAACGGTAAGCCTACTCTCGCGACACTAGACAGCCTAGATGCTTCGCACCCGTTGCTATCCATGCATGTCCTTCCTCTTTTGAGACCATCTACGATCATCGCGGCGGATGCTGCTTGCTGCTGAAAGATCCTGTTGCTACGTTCTTTCCAAATCTGCCAGAGATCAAAAGGAATAGCGTATCAACTCCTTTGTGTGTCCTTCTATCCAAGCGAGCACTGAGGTGCTGCCAGATTTCAGCGATGCCGAGGTCCTCTCCATTTAGGTGATTTTGGAGTCCGACCTATGATAATATTTGCCATAATTTTTTTTGACCGACGTCAGTAGGGAAGACCCATACCTTTTTTTATATATTTGCCATAAAATTGCTTTGGCGATACAGAAGTGTAGCAGAAGATGTTCGATATGCTGTAGTAGCTGGTCACACATGACGCATGTGTTGTGTCGCTTGCGCTTGCCGCTGTCCATGTCCCGCCGTGTAGTGCTAGGAACATGAAAAGCTTGACTCTTGGTGGTGCCCAGGTGATCCAGTCCAGAGTTGGTTCATGCCTGCCAGTTTTGTTGAGTCACATAAGAACGTTTCATATGCGGACTTTGTCGTGTATTATTCTCTTACTAAATTGTTGTCGTCATTGACTTTTTTTACGTTGACCATTCGTCTTATTTAAAAAATTTCTTCAAATACAAAAAGATAAATGTTATATTTCAAATTTTTTAATGATAAAATACATTCCAACAAATACAAAAAGTTAAATGCTATATTCCAAGTTTCTTGATAAAACACATTCCAACAAAATATATGATATTTGTTAAACTTTTTTAAATAAGACAATGGTCAAACATAACAAAAAAGTCAATGGTGACAACAATTTAGTAAAGGAGGGAGTATTCCCTAGACGATGTCCGATGCCAGCATACTTTGTCTTCCACCCTTACGCGTAGCCGAACTTTGCGAATTAAAGGCCACAGATGGAGGTACTTCACTATGGCGCGCACTAGGAGCGGGCCCATGATATTATAGATCCATTGCTTGCCAGCCAGAGCTTGCTGCTCCATTAGCTGCTGCCGTGTTCTGGCACCAACTGCTTGGATCAACTCGGGAACCGGAGTTTGCTACACCGTTCACTGCTCCCGTTGTAATGTCGTCTTTGTTTACCTTATTTCATACTCCTGAGCTTGGTGATGTCAATAGCTCGGGTTAATATTATACTTTAAGGTTGCAATTTATGTCTATCTTAATTAATAGTAGTGTTCCTGCTTTACATTCGAAAAAACACTCACATCTGCACGCGGGTGGACACTGTACCCTTTCTTTCTTCTCCCCGGCGTACTCCAACAAGACCTTGGCACATTAGAAGCTGGTACCACAACCTCCTGGAGCGCACCATGGTATTGCCGTCTGGGTTGTAAATCGCGACAACCAGTCCCAACTCCTTCATCAGCTCAACTCGCCACCACCAGCAGAGTCCATAGACGATGGTGTTATATATCGACACAACAGGCAGCACCTTTTGGAGGACAACGACGAACAATGAAAAATCCAGAGGTGCCGAACCCCGGAGTTGTGCTTCTCAGCTCTAAAAATTGTGTCCTCCCACCTTCAAGCAGCAAGATGTGTCCTCCCACCTTCAAGCGGCGCGGTTATATGGCTAAGTGGCATTTGTGCCTGTTTACGTTTCCAAAAGGGAAAAAATGTTGTAACATTCCTTTATTGGTTGCTTTCATGATCATTCTAAATGGACCACAATTGTCATTAACTTTAGCATCAAATAAATCAAACAATTTTTCACAAATATAATTCGTCATTCAAAGGCTATAGTCACAGAACTTGCATACTTGCATATTTATAAACTGATTTGAATTGCCTCCAAAAACTTAAATTGATAGGAAAGAGTATACATTTTAGGATAAAGTCCAATTTATTCCTTCCAAGTATGGTCAAAGTCTAGATAATCCCCTAAACTATTGTTTGGTTTGTTTTACCCCTCCTAATCGATAAAATGGTTCATTTTACACATTGTATCGGTATTTTTAATCCCAATTTGCTTATGTGGATTCAAATTAAACATGATTGCTCGCTCAACCTCATACCTAGATTGTACAGTGTCACAAAGAAATGAACGGGTCATATAACCCTTGCCTATAGAGACTTTTTTGTGCACGACCCAGTTTCTATGGGAAGGGAGAAGGTGAGAGGGCACACCCTATTGTCAAGTCATAGATGATTATGTTATATGTTCCGTTGATTACCTAGTTATATTCGACAACACATGTGTGAGTTTGAGGCAACAATTTTAGCTTAATCCCGGTCTACATTGATAAATTGGGATTGAAATACCAGGAAAAGGTGTAAAATGAACTCTTTTATCAAATATTAGGGGTAAAACAAACTAAACAATAGTTTAGGGGGCTATCTGGACTTTGATCATACTTGGAGGGAGTAAAGTGGACTTTATCCTACATTTTACTTATAGTTCAACACTCTCCCTTACGTGTAGGATCCCTCTACCTCAGCCATGCAAATAGGAGAGGCGTAGCGAAAAACTGCAGTCACCAAAACTTGAAATTAAATCCTCTAGCTCGATATCATGTTAAGTTACTATGCACCAATCAATTGCACCTAAAACTTAAACTCATAGACAATTGGCTTATGATTCAATATGAGATTCATGATTCATGCAACAAAAAATGATTTATGTGAGTAATCGGACTACAAAGCCATGGAACCGTGTCCACCAACTGCCAAGCTACCAATTCCAAGATGAAAGATCGTAAATTGATCAACGACAAGTGGTCCTAACGGGCATAAGTTGATCTTTCATTTGTCAAACAAACCATATCAATCAACCAATAGATAGGAGCCTAAACTATCAAATATGAAGTCTGTTGTGCTTCCTACCTTGTTTCGCTCCCGCCCAATTTGTTCATACCCATCACAATTGCACTGGAGAGGTTTCAGTTTCTGCAAACTTACAGTAGCTCAGTTGGTTAGAGCCTCTATGTGTGAGACATCCCACCATGGTGTGCACAACTTATGGAATTAAAAAATCTACTTATGTAGGACCTTAACTCTCGACCTCGTATATGGGATGTGTCCCAAGAACAAGTTAAGGTCTGAGATAGGTCTTCGAGGATGGGACTAATGCTCGTGGATTTTCTCTCACTTGTGTTTCTCTTTAAAAGAAAACTGAAAGGATGGTCTTATCCGGGATCAAGTTTTTTTCAATATACAAGTTTCAATTTTCAAGCACCGTAGTGTTAGAGGCATTGTAGTCTATCATTAGAGTAATAAAGGAAAAATGTCTTACCATTATAGTGTCTTCTTTGATAATCTGATCTGATCTACGGTAACGATGGAGGGTTTATTGTTAGCATGCTGTGACAAATTAGTATTTAGATGTTCCAAGACGAATGTTTTCAGAAGTTGGGGCACTAACAGATCAGGATATGATATTGTGTGCAAGAAGCCTGAAACCAGTGCATGTAATGTATGATGCAATAAATTCTAAATTCTCATGTGAGGCCTTTCTGCGTGCAGTTCGAAAGAAGAGCAATTTACTGAAGCTTTTACTCCCAATTACATCATGTGGTCTGCTGGTCGCAATGGTAGCCCTTGTCTGGACATGCAAATACAGAGGTGCAAAGAACATGGCACCCATGCTTTCTTTATTTTTCCAAAAATGAAACACATATGTAGGGGAAAGTCATTTATGTTTCTATTGTCAGGCACACAACGTAGGAAGGAAGCCCAGAAGAGGATGATGCTAGAGTACTTGAAGACTGCAGATGAAGCTGGGGTCAAGAATATAGATTTTCCTTTTATTAGCTTTGAGGACATTAGTGTGGCAACGGACAATTTTTCTGACTCCAATATGCTTGGCAAAGGTGGTTTTGGCAAAGTTTACAAGGTACTAGTACTGACTTTATACCATGTATATAGCTGTTACAATACAAGTAATATTCACTATTCTGAATGACTAAATCGTGTAGGGAATATTGGAAGGTACCAAGGAAGTAGCAATCAAGAGACTTAGCAAGGGTTCTGGTCAGGGAACCGAGGAGTTCAGAAATGAAGTAGTCTTGATTTCAAAATTACAGCACAAGAACCTGGTTAAGCTTCTTGGTTGTTGTATTCATGAAGATGAGAGAATGTTGGTTTATGAATATTTAACTAACAAAAGCCTGGATTACTTCCTTTTTGGTACATGCAATTTCTTTTTTCCATTAAGTTACTAAAACCAGCAAACAATCAATATTCATACGTGCCTGGTGATATGAATCATTGCATGTCATTCTTTTCAGATTCTGCAAGAAAATCAATGCTTCAATGGCCGACAAGGTTCAAGATAATTCAAGGCATAGCTAGAGGAATTATGTATCTCCATCATGACTCAAGATTAACTATAATCCATAGAGATCTCAAAGCAAGTAACATTTTGTTAGATAAGGAGATGAGACCCAAGATATCAGATTTTGGCATGGCTAGGATATTCTGTGGGGACCAGCTCGAAGCAAATACTAATCGAGTTGTAGGGACATAGTAAGTACCTCCTGCTCTTATTTATTCAGATCAAATCATTAGTTTACATCCGTCAAATTATGCAGATCTTACATGTTTGTTACTCTTGGACAGTGGTTACATGTCTCATGAATATGCAATGGAAGGCACATTTTCAGTCAAGTCAGACACCTATAGTTTTGGTGTCCTACTATTGGAGATTGTGAGTGGATTAAAAATAAGCTCACCACATCTTATTATGGACTTTCCTAACCTAATAGTCTACGTAAGTATTGTTCTCAAAATACATTATATTTACTCACTCAAAATGAAAATATATTAGCTCTCACTGAGAAATTATCTCTATGTTCAGGCATGGAATTTGTGGAAGGATGCGAAAACAGAAGATTTGGTGGACTTGTCTGTTAAAGACAGCTGTCCCCTCGATGAAGTTTCACGATGCATCCACATAGGACTTCTGTGTGTTCAAGACAATCCGGACTGTAGGCCGTTTATGTCAGCAGTTGTGTTTATGCTGGAGAATAAAACCACGCCGCTCCTAGAACCAATACAGCCTGTGTATTTTGCACGAAGGAATGCCGAGCTTGAACGAACCAGCAACAACAGGGTATGGTCTGTGAATGACATGAGCCTGACGACGCTAGAAGCCCGTTAAATGTTCAGTGTCAACTTTTTACTCCGTTAATTTTAGCTATTTGCAGTGTAATGAAATATTTTCTTACCCGTTAAGGATAAGTAAATTTCAGAATAGTTAGTTGTACTGTCCAAGAGCTTATTGCAAAGAAAATACTATATAGTGTCAAGTGTGTCCCCTTGAGCCCCTGACCGGTTGAGATTTTTACTATTTTGACCACGAATCAGAGGGCTTCGTTAAAATGATCACAATATATTGTGCTTCGCTAAGATGACTATCAAACTGATGTCCTATACGTCAAAGTGACCATGACCCCTCCCTTTTCTTCTTCCTCTCTCCTCTCTAGCCTTTCTTCTCTCCTCTGTCCTAGCGCAAGACTACCGTGCTCTAGCTCCCCGGCGCCAGCCACTAACGCGTCACAGTCGCCCTCCGTTCGGCAAAGTCACCCTGCCACCACCTGCGTGCCCAGGCTGGGGCCTTGGGCACTATTGCGCCCAAGGCCGACACCACCCACACGCGCACGTGGCACCACCACCGCTTCACGCGCACGCGGTAGGTTGGGGGCGCCGCTGCTAGCCTCTTGCGGGGGTGCGCCCGGCCAATGGGTCGCTGCCTCCCAAGCTCACGTGGCCAGGCCTGGCTGGTGCAGCTGCCACCCAGTTCAGAGACAAGAAGGGAGAAAGGCCCGAGAGGAGACGAGAGAGAGGAAGAAGAAAGTAAAGGGTATTTTTGTTCAAAAATATGTCATGGTTATTTTGACGTGGTTTGGTAGTCATTTTTGCGAAACCTAATATGATGTGGTCATTTTAGCGAAGTCCGCTAGTTCCATGGCCAAAATAGCAAAATCTCTGACCGGTTAGAGCTGGCCGCGGCGGCAGTCGGCTGGCCGCTTCCATGTTAGTTGGGCCTCTACCTCCTCTTCCTCGACACCTTCAGTCCATGAGCGGCTAGCGTGGTGCAGCTTCTCCGCATCCGCCACTTCAATGTTGAGCTCCCACTCCACTGCAGCTTAGCGATGGCGAGTCACCGGCAATAGCGACCGCAGGCCACGAGGCAAAATCGAGCGATTCTCTAGGCCTCGGGCAGTGACTACGCCTAGCCCATTCCGGCCCTGTGACATTAGACGTGCACTTCTCGGCAACCTAGAGCCCCAGATCAAAAAAGAGAAAGTATATTTTAGTATCCATAATAATTCATTTATTTAATTTCATATTCGAACAAAATCCTGACTTATTTTACTACCTCAAACAATTTAAGTTGGTGTAATTTACTCCTTTATATAATTTTTTTTATTTCTTTTTATACACTTTAAATTTGATAGTCAAATTTGTCGTGATGATAGATTCTATAGTTCTCCATGTAAAATAAAATATTTTGTATTTTTTATAAATATTGTTTATATAAGTTTAAAACCCTATAGTTCATATAATATTTGACACTATTAATACTATAATAGTGTAGAACACATGTTATATATTTTTAAAACACATTATTAAAACACATGTTATATATTTTTACTGTGGAACAATATGGTATTTATCATGTGTAAAATTTTGAGCTTTAAATTCAAAGCGTACAAAGAGAAATACAAAAGATAATTTTCGTAAAGAAGTAAATTGCACCAATTTAAATTGTTTGAGGTAGCAAACTGAATGAAGATTTTGTTCGGATACTAAATTGTACAAAGTGAATTGTGTAGATAGTAAAATAGACCTACTGAAAAAAACAGATGTAGTTGCAGGTCTCAGCGGCGTCGGTGCACTCGCAACGATACAAAAGTTGTCGTTGTGACATCCCATGTCACGATTAAGGCTAATCCCGTAGTTAGTACCCTAATCACTTCACTAATAAAGTCATAATACTAATTGCCCAAAAGGAAAAGAAGGAAAATAAAAAGGAAAAAAAAAAAAGGAAAAAACCACCCCTAAACCCTAGCCCTAACCAAAATGCAAAAATTATAAAAACACTACCCACTTATTTTTGCACCACTGGTTTGCTCATGTAAAAAGATGAATTTACAATATTTTTACCAAATTTTTGAACCAAGTTTTGAAAGCCCAAAAATTCAAATTCAAATCTGAAACTCTGTCACTTGTGAATTTTATATGAATTTTTGAAAGCATTTTTGGAACTCAAACTAAAGGATAAAAATTAAAATACATCATCCTGAATCTCCCCATATTTTTGGTCTTATTTTTGGAGCCTTAGAACTATGAATTTTATCCAAATTACCAAACTGGAGATTCAAATTCAAGTTTGACCTCGAGCTCACTGCCCAGGGGGCAATGGCGGCTCGGACCGCCGGTCCGGCGCCACCGCGGCCGCCCCCAGGCACGCGCCTGCCCCGTCACGTCGCCACGCAGGCTCTGGCCAACCCCCAACCGCTCCTGTACCCGCCGGCCAACAGGAGCGGCCGGAATTGAAGCCCTCCGCCCGTGTCGCCGCCCCAGCCCGACCGGCCGTGCGCCGCCCCTAGAAAAACGGCACCCCGGCCCTCTTTTCCTCCACCACCAATTATTGCCGGCTCCTCCCGCTCCTCTCCGCACCGTTGCCCTGCCCTCTCCCTCACCGCAGCCCGCGCCGGAGAAGAAATCGGAGCCGCCGTCGCCATGGCCGCCCCGCGCACCTCCCCGTCGCACGCCGCCTAGGTAGGCCGACTCTCCTCCCTTTCTCCCTTACTCGCGAACGGTGGCCATACGTGTTCTTAAATGATGCGTATGTCGTGCATTTGGGTTCTTTCCTGCAGGATTAATAATTCGATAATTATCGCCGTTTCCTCTCGGTTAATGAGTACCACTTGATTCGAGCAGCTCGCAATGTGTAGTAATGGAAGGAGATTGAATAGCTTGCTGTTTTATATTGATATCAAATTGTGTTGCAAACTCTTGTATTGTTAGCATGCTCACTAAAGTTTCTTTTATGCAACCACCCTATTAATTTGGCTAAGTAATAAAAATTGCCAACCTAATTAGCATAGGTGCTATTTATGCAAAAATGCCAAGTTAAACCGGTCAAGCCCCATGCATCTAGGAGTCGGTCTTAGATGGCCAATTTGACGGGTAAGACTTGCGGAGTATGTTAGATACTCAGGCTTTGCCACTACATGTTGATTACAGGTTTCCCGCAAGCCGGTTTTTGTGATTGTTGTGGTAAGGTGGTTTGGGATGGAGAAGAGCCCAAAGAGTGGACCATTGAATGGGTTCCTAGCTCTCCGACCCATGATGAGTGAGCCATGGCCTAGGCCGGCATGGTTCATTTAAGTTATCTATGTATCGTCGAGTTGTATTTCGCTTCCGCACTCTAATTTCGAACAAAGATCATGGTTATGTAAGACTTTTATTCGAAACAAATGTATCTTTTATTCGAACTTTATGTTGTAATCAAGACTTAATTATGTAACCTTGCAAATCGTGTATGTTTGTTAATGTGATGCTGCGTATGGTTGCTTCGTCAATCATCTCCCAAGGCGATCCGTACCACACTTAACTATCTTTCGGGATAGGGGTGTGACACGTGGTATCAGAGCCGACTTGGGATTTGCGTCACGCTAACACTCATTCTAAAAATCTTAAAACCCGTTTTTGAGTCACGGTGAGGTACGAGTCTAGATAGAAAGGCCAATATAAGGACTATATAGAATGGTGGCAAAACTAACCCCGTGTTATGATTGTTAAATATTTTGCAACTACGGCTTTGGCAAAGGTATGTGATTGGGTGTTGTCAAATTTTCGCATGATATTATTGGTGTGGCTCGAATACACTCTTATTCGAGAGCTCTCCATGTGAGGCGAGGTGACATGGATTTATTTTTGGCTTGTTTCTTTTGAATTTGATGTAATGTTTCTGGAATCCATCTCTTGCAGGTACATAACAACGCTTTAGTTCGTATAGTATCGTGTGAGAGGTGTGTGTGCCACCAATGCGCTTGTCCGATATTCATATCGGCGGGCGCGGTCTTTACTTTTGTGAGGATGTACGGAACGACATATTGAGCATCCATCATCTTTGCATATCATCTCATCATGTCAAATATGTGCATATGAACTTATTTAAATGAAACCATCCGAAAATTTGGTCACCTAGCTTAATTCTCACAAAAAGGTAGAAACCGAAACACTAAAACGAGGCAAAAACATGGCAGATTTCTTGACTTTCACCAAAATGAGCATAACTTTCAAGTTACTTATCCAAATAAGGCAAATAAGGACTTTCTAGAAAGCTTGTATTATGCACTACAACAATCTCCTAGTCTCAGGTCTTGTAAAAATCTGGAGCGTAGCTAGAACTGCCCATTACAGAGAGCTGTTCTGAAATTTTCCAGAATGTGCTCCGGTTCTGTCCCTGTCGTAGATCGTGCATAACTTTCAAACGACAAGTCGGATTGAGCTGTTCTAGGATGCGTTGGAAAGCTTAAGAATTTGTCTAAAACTTTCGTAACAAAATGAAAGTGTGAATCAGCCCAGAAACAGGAGTAATTACCAAGTTTGCGTAGCATGTCAAATCTGCCCAACAAATGGAACCGTGTTAGGACTGTGCGAAAAGTTCGGTTGCATTCTTTTGCTAAGTTGGTGCCATTCCATCATTCATGCTTGATTTAATTAGCATGTTTTGTTGTTGGATATTGAGTTTTGACTTGTGTTTCAAAATTCTCCGACAGATGGCCCCCGGCAAGCTCATGTTGGACCGTGAGAACCTCGCGAGGCGGGTGCTCGAGTTGGAGCAGGAGCGTGCTGCCCTGCAGGCCACCCTCGCCACCCGCGACGCCGAGCTTACCACCCGCGACGCCGAGCTCGCCGCTCGCGACGCCGAGCTTGCTGCCCGCACCGCCGAGCTAGCCGAGCGCACTACCGAGGTGGACACCCTCCGTACGCAGCTCGAGTATAGCGAGACGGAGCGTTGGGACTTCTTCGAGCAGCTCCACGACGCCCACCTTGCCCTTGAGGGCAATGGAGCCGCCGCTCTGCAGGCCACGCTTGATGAGCGTGATGCCCAGCTCGCCGCCGCTAATGAGGAGAACTACGTCCTCTCCGGCCAGGTGGATGCCCTTCTCGAGGAGAAGGATGAGTTGGATGTTACTCTCCCGGAGACTCGGGGTGCTAGGGATGCTTTGGAGGCAGATCTCCAGAACGCCCGAGGCGACCATAGCGCATAACAACGCTACCATTGAGCATCTCCAAGCCGCCAACAACGCCCTGCACGCCGCCCTCAATGGAGGACCTCCCGAGCCACTTGAGATCATCCCACCCGAGGAGGATGTGGAGATGAGTGATGGCGAGGATGTTTCCGACGTCGAGGACGGAGCACCACCCTCTCCCATGAGGGATGACGCCGACTACTACGGCGATGACGACGAGTAGTTGTCACGACCGGTGGTCGTAGCTCTATGTGTGTAGGATTGGTAATCTCGTGAGGCATGTAACCGTATTGGAAACGATCCGCGTGTTGTTAATTAAGCTCTCCGAGGTTTGTGTTTGTTTATGGGTCACATGTGATGTAACCTAAGACCGTGTTGTATCGGATTCGTGGTTTCCCTCTATCATGTTGCTACTATGTTAGAATCTATGGAATATGTGTGTTGCCAATGCATTATGCTTATTTCATCAATATTTTCTTCGTACATGCAATCTGAAATTTTTGGTCCCTTATGCCCAATGTCATGTTTTCTTGCTATTTTAGCTCTTGGTCTAATGAGCTAACGTGAGAAAAATTTTTATGCATGACAGATGGTGAATACCCGCCGTGGTGAAGCTTCCGGAAGTGGGCATGGTGCGAGGGACGAGCAACTCCCTAACCCTCCACCTCTCACGCCGTTGGAACAACTCGTGGCCAACCAAAACGAGATGTTCCGCTTGTTCTTTGCAAGCCAAACCAACCAAGGACAAGGCCAAGGACCGCCACCCCAAGGGCCGAGGAATTCCACCTATGCCGACTTTTGGGCCACTCAACCGCCCAAGTTTGGTGAAGCCACTACCGATCCGTTGGAGGCGGATAATTTCCTCCGCATCATTGAGTCGAAGTTTGCTCTCCTCAATTGCACATCGGAGCAAAAGGTTCTCTTTGCGGCTCAACAACTTCGTGGTTCCGCTAGTGCGTGGTGGGCAAGTTTCACCGCCGCACTTCCCGCCGGTACTCAAGTGAACTGGTCGGACTTTTGCACCGCATTTCGCGCGCATCACATTCCCGCCGGTCTCATGAAGCGCAAGTTGCAAGAGTTCCTTAGTTTCAAGCAAGGTGCCGGAACCGTGCAAGAGTATGCACGGAAGTTCAACTACTTGGCTCAATATGCATCCTATCATGCCGACACGGATAACAAGAAGAAGGATTGCTTTCGTTCGGGGCTAAGCCCGAAGTTACAAGATCGCTTGGCTCAAGTCACTACCGGCACGTTCAATGACTTGATGAGTGCCGCAATCGTGCAAGAAGATGCTATCCGTGCCCACCAAGAGGACAAGAAGAGGAAGCGTGCCGTAGGAAATCCATCCGGCTCCGCTCCGCCCAAGTACAAGCTAGCTATCACTTCCCCGACCGGACAGAAGTTTCGGGCCGCATTGCCGCCGACGGGGGCTCACGTCGGTTTGTGCCGCAGCAACACCACCACTCCCACGGTGGAAATCAGCAGCATACCACCTCGTTCCGCCCTCCACAGCAGCAATACCAAGGTGCTAGGCCCGGTCCGCAAGGTCCGTGCTTCAATTGTGGACGTCCGGGTCATTTCGCAAAGGATTGCCGTGTTCCGACACGCAACCCGGGCAACAACAACAACAACAACAACAACAATGGTTCGGAAGCGGCAACAACAACCAAAACCGCAATGAAAATAATGGAAATGGGAACCGCAATCAATCCTCCACTCCGAATGCTAAGAATGGCCGAGTCAACTATACCACGGCCGAAGAGATTCAAGCGGGAGAACCGGTACTTTCGGGTATGTTTTCGGTCAACAACCACTCCACTTTGGTTCTTTTCGATTCGGGTGCAACTCATGATTTTATTAGTCAAGCATGTGCAAAAACCCTACAACTCACTCCTACCGTTTTGGATATTCCCTACATCATCACATCACCCGGTGGAAAAATAAAAACAAACCTAGAGTTGAGGCAAGTCCCACTACACCTAGAAAGAAAAATATACCCCTCTTCTCTCATAGTCTTGTGTGGGCAAGGGATAGATATAATCCTAGGTATGAGGTGGATGAAACTCCATAGAGCCGTTTTACACATCGATTCTCGTGAAGTTCACCTAAACTCCCCACTCCATGGTTCATCTATTCTCCGATTACCCCACCCAAAATCCTCCACTTCAAAAATCTACCATCTTGAGGGAAAACGGATTGAGGATATTCCCGTGGTATGTGAGTTTCCCGATGTTTTTCCGGATGACTTACCGGGCATGCCACCCGATCGGGACGTCGAGTTTAAAATTGAGCTCCAACCCGGTACGGCACCAATTTCCCGTAGGCCGTACAAGATGGCTCCCAATGAGCTAGCAATCTTAAAAGAGCAATTGAGTGAGCTTATGGATAAAGGATATATTCGCCCTAGTTCATCTCCGTGGGGATGTCCCGCTCTCTTTGTGAAGAAGAAAGACAAGACGCTACGTCTATGTGTGGACTACCGCCCCCTCAATGCGGTGACTATCAAAAATAAATACCCGCTCCCTCGGATTGATATTCTCTTTGATCAATTAGTTGGTGCTAAGGTTTTCTCTAAGATTGATCTCCGATCCGGTTACCATCAAATCAAGATCCGAGCCGAAGATGTTCCAAAAACCGCATTCTCTACGCGGTATGGTCTCTTTGAGTATCTCGTCATGTCTTTTGGGCTCACAAATGCCCCGGCTCATTTTATGTACTTGATGAATTCGGTATTTATGCCCGAGTTGGATAAGTTTGTCGTGGTCTTCATTGACGACATTCTTATTTATTCGAAGTCCGAAGAAGAGCATGCCGAACACCTTCGCATTGTTCTCCAACGGCTTCGTGATCATCAATTGTATGCCAAGTTTAGCAAATGTGAATTTTGGTTGAAGCAAGTGCCTTTCTTGGGTCACGTTATTTCCGCGGAAGGTGTCGCCGTTGACCCAAGTAAAGTGGGAGACGTGCTCGCTTGGAAATCCCCGAGGTCGGTGAGACAAATCCGGAGTTTTCTAGGTCTTGCCGGCTACTATCGGAAATTCATCCCCAATTTTTCAAGCATAGCCAAGCCCATGACAAAATTGTTGGAGAAAGATGCTAAGTTTAAGTGGAACCGTGAATGTGAAGAAGCCTTCCAAACCCTCAAGAAGCATTTGACATCCGCTCCGGTGTTAGCACAAGCCGACATCACCAAGCCGTTTGACGTGTATTGTGATGCGTCCGGCACCGGTCTAGGATGTGTGTTAATGCAAGAAGGTCGTGTCATTGCTTATGCTTCTCGTCAACTTCGTAAGCATGAACAACATTACCCCACCCATGATTTGGAGTTAGCCTCGGTTGTCCTTGCTTTGAAAACTTGGAGGCATTATCTACTTGGAAATCTTGTCAATCTTTACACCGATCATAAGAGTCTCAAATATATCTTCACCCAACAAGAGTTGAATATGAGGCAACGAAGATGGTTGGAATTAATCAAGGATTATGAGTTGGAAATCCATTACCATCCGGGCAAAGCTAACGTGGTTGCCGACGCTTTGAGTCGCAAGGATCAATGCAATCACATTACCGGTTGTTCTATGGAAAAGTCGGAAGTTTCGGATTCTAGTGAACCAAGTCTTCGAGTCATTCCCTATGGTTCACTATATAATCTAGCTCTTATTCCTACCCTTCGTGAGGAAATTATTGAGGCACAAAAGGAGGATGAAGGTATGGAATTTATTCGGCAAAAGATAGAAAAGGATGAGGCTACATGTTTCCGACAAGATGACAATGGTGTGTTATGGTTCAACCAACGTCTCGTTGTTCCGAAGGATATGGAATTACGAAAGAAAATAATGGATGAGGCACATTTGTCTAAATATTCCATACACCCCGGTAGCAATAAAATGTATCGCGGCCTAAGAGAAAAATTTTGGTGGACACGCATGAAGCGTGAGATTGCACGGTATGTGGCCGAGTGTGATATTTGTCAACGAGTGAAAGCCGACCACTTGAGAAAAGCCGGATTACTAAACCCATTGAAGATTCCCGTTTGGAAGTGGGAGGACATTGCTATGGATTTTATCGTTGGATTGCCTCTCACATCAAAGAAGCACGATTCAATTTGGGTTATTGTGGATAGGTTAACAAAGTCCGCACATTTCATCCCCGTCCATACTACCTACAATACCAAGAAGTATGCCGAACTATACATCTCAAGAGTGTTATGTTTGCATGGAGTACCTAAAACCATTGTTTCCGATCGAGGTCCGCAATTTGTATCTCGCTTTTGGGGGCAATTGCATTCTTGTCTTGGAACCACCCTCATTAGAAGCTCCGCTTATCACCCGCAAACGGATGGACAAACCGAAAGATTGAATCAATATTTGGAGGATATCTTGAGAGCATGTGCTATGGAAAATAGAGGAAATTGGGATGATTGTCTTCCATTCGCCGAATTCTCGTACAACAATAGCTATCAAGAGAGTTCGGGAATGTCACCATTTGAAGCATTGTATGGTCACTCTTGTCGTACACCCCTAAATTGGTCGGAAGCGGGAGAGAGAACTACTTTTGGTCCCGATCTTGTCACTCAAGCCGAAGAGAAGGTCCGACAAATTCAAGCCAACATGAAAGCCGCACAATCTCGTCAAGTGAGTTACGCTAACAAGAGGAGACGCCCCTTGGAATTTGAGAAGGGAGATCACGTTTATCTTCGTGTCTCTCCGAATAAGGGCGTATCTCGGTTTGGAATTAAAGGAAAATTAGCACCCCGCTATATCGGACCCTATCCGATTGTGGAAAAGCATAGCGCGGTTGCTTACCGATTGCAACTACCGGAAAGTCTTGCTCGAGTGCACAATGTGTTCCACGTATCTCAACTCAAGAAATGCTTGAAGCCTCCGATAGATGTGGTCATTTCCGACACCGATCAATTAGAAGAAGATCTCTCCTACCCCGAATACCCCGTCCGGATTATCGATCAAAGCGACCGAGTAACTCGCAATCGCACCATCACCTTCTACAAAGTGCAATGGAGTAACCACACCGAAGAAGAAGCGACTTGGGAACAAGAGGATTTTCTAGAGAAGAATTTTCCCGAGTTCCTCGCGTCACACAAATCGGTAAATTTTCGCACTCCCTCTCCTTAATTCGTAGCGATTCTCGGGACGAGAATTTCTTTAAGGGGGAGGGCTGTGACATCCCATGTCACGATTAAGGCTAATCCCGTAGTTAGTACCCTAATCACTTCACTAATAAAGTCATAATACTAATTGCCCAAAAGGAAAAGAAGGAAAATAAAAAGGAAAAAAAAAAAGGAAAAAACCACCCCTAAACCCTAGCCCTAACCAAAATGCAAAAATTATAAAAACACTACCCACTTATTTTTGCACCACTGGTTTGCTCATGTAAAAAGATGAATTTACAATATTTTTACCAAATTTTTGAACCAAGTTTTGAAAGCCCAAAAATTCAAATTCAAATCTGAAACTCTGTCACTTGTGAATTTTATATGAATTTTTGAAAGCATTTTTGGAACTCAAACTAAAGGATAAAAATTAAAACACATCATCCTGAATCTCCCCATATTTTTGGTCTTATTTTTGGAGCCTTAGAACTATGAATTTTATCCAAATTACCAAACTGGAGATTCAAATTCAAGTTTGACCTCGAGCTCATCGCCCGGGGGCAATGGCGGCTCGGACCGCCGGTCCGGCGCCACCGCGGCCGCCCCCAGGCACGCGCCTGCCCCGTCACGTCGCCACGCAGGCTCTGGCCAACCCCCAACCGCTCCTGTACCCGCCGGCCAACAGGAGCGGCCGGGAATTGAAGCCCTCCGCCCGTCCGCCGCCCCGCCCGACCGGCCGTGCGCCGCCCCTAGAAAAACGGCACCCCGGCCCTCTTTTCCTCCACCACCAATTATTGCCGGCTCCTCCCGCTCCTCTCCGCACCGTTGCCCTGCCCTCTCCCTCACCGCAGCCCGCGCCGGAGAAGAAATCGGAGCCGCCGTCGCCATGGCCGCCCCGCGCACCTCCCCGTCGCACGCCGCCTAGGTAGGCCGACTCTCCTCCCTTTCTCCGTCGGTGCGTGCCAAAGGTCATGCCCATGCTCCCTGCTGACGCGCTCCCCTCCCTCTGCTCCAGGTCGCCGGAATTTGGAAGAAGCCGCCGCCGTCCCTCGCGCCTCCCCGCCACCCCTCCGTCGAGCCGCCACCACCGCCCGCCCCGGCGCCGCCCGAGCCCACGCCGCGACTCCCCGTGCCCGGGTGGTGCTCTCGGACCGGCCTCCTCCTCCTCTCTCTCTGCGCTCGACGCGCGCCGTCGCCGGAGCCCCCGCGGGCGCCGCCGCTCGCCGCGGCCCGCCTCCGGCCGTCGCGGGGCCCCGTGGACCCCGCCAGCGTGTTCCCCGCACCGCGCGCGTCATCCCCACCAAGTTTCGGAGCATGAGCTGCCCCGTAGCGCCGCCGCGGCGAAGCTCGCCGGCGCCGGCCGCCGCTCGCCGGAGCGCGCGCCGATTCTGTTTTAAAATCGGCCGATGGCATTTTCGTAATTAAGTCCGAACTTCAATCAAGTTTGAAAAATTCATATCTAGCGTTTGAATCGTCCAAAAATTGCAAACTAAAATGTTTTGGAAACTAGAAGACCTGTACTTTCATAAAAGTAACATGAACTCCTCAGATCTGGTCATCTTCACATTTTTATAAAAATGACAAAAGTCAACCCCTAAAAACTTAACTAGGCCATAACTTTAAAAATATAAATCCAAATTAAAAGCCACTTGGCCAAAGTCTTCACCCTGACACACATGAAATTTTGGCACTGGAAAATCTACATTTCATTTCATATTTTTCAAGTTATTGCATTTCTTGTATTCTCTGTATTTAATTTTTAATTAAATCTGTATAAATTATTTTTGCATGAAACTTGGTCATTAATTTCCTTTTGGTACTGTACACATGTAGAAAATCCCATGTTAATTTTTAAGCATGTTAAGTAATGATTTTTGCAAACCCTAGATCTAAATTTCTAAAGGGTTATTTTCAGCACGTGTATAAATGGTTTTGTGTCACTAAAATTCATGTTCATGCATGTTTATGTAAATTCTACTGTTCATTATGCACTTTAGCACCCCACGGCAGATTTAGTCAAAAGGTTTCATATATTTCCCGTATATATGAATTTTGAAATCAAATTTCTATTCTAAAAGGGAATCGTCATCGCATGTGATGTTAAAACTCATGAGCCTAGGTTTCTTCCTTTTGTATTATAGAGACTTGCTAAAATGTTAGTACTACACCTACACTAACCACAGCACCCATGTTTATGCATCAAGTCGTTACTCAATTTATGTTAGTATAGTTATGCTTGATCTTGTAAGTTGGGTCTCGTACAAGGACATGAGGCGTATTATGATTGCTAGAGGTTGAGCAAACAAGCTTTTGGCTAATGTGTCATATGCGTCTTTACAACACATATGCATTACCATGTTCATCACCCTTGTATGCATGTTACTTATGCATTGCATTTCATCCTCTAGGTGACGACGTTGAATTGATTCCGCCGGAAGAAGCCGTCGCTACTCTCAACGCTTGTGAGGCTAGCGCTAACTTCGATCACTCTCAAGGCAAGCCCGGTGCATTCCTATTATTTTGAAATGTCTTTCTTTTATCACTATGTTAAGGATGATGAATGTGCATTTAAGTTTAGGCGTTGATTGGAAATCCACATGCATAAATTCCTATATGTCCTATGTCGCTTATGGGTCATATCCTCGTTAGAAGTGCTATGCTATGTTCATGGAGTCAACGATAGAATGGGGAATCTCACCTATGGTTTATGATTAAATGTGAACATGATGAATTTGGTTAAAATTGAGAACACCCCATTGTGGCTCCGCGAACAAGTTTGAGTTGTGTACCACTTGCATACCTTTCTTATGGGGATTGGTAAACCTATGTAGCTTGTAAGTTGTAAAGTGAGCCGGATATCTCACCGACCCGGAGGTGATGTGTTTGGCACGGTGGTTGCACGGGTTGAGGACCGTTGGAGAGTACATGGGTTAAGCCTTGGTCGCGTTGTTGAACGGTCGCAAGGGGGACATGTACTCGGGGTCGGTGGCCCCGTGTTTTACTTTATGATGAACTCGCGAACGGTGGCCATACGTGTTCTTAAATGATGCGTATGTCGTGCATTTGGGTTCTTTCCTGCAGGATTAATAATTCGATAATTATCGCCGTTTCCTCTCGGTTAATGAGTACCACTTGATTCGAGCAGCTCGCAATGTGTAGTAATGGAAGGAGATTGAATAGCTTGCTGTTTTATATTGATATCAAATTGTGTTGCAAACTCTTGTATTGTTAGCATGCTCACTAAAGTTTCTTTTATGCAACCACCCTATTAATTTGGCTAAGTAATAAAAATTGCCAACCTAATTAGCATAGGTGCTATTTATGCAAAAATGCCAAGTTAAACCGGTCAAGCCCCATGCATCTAGGAGTCGGTCTTAGATGGCCAATTTGACGGGTAAGACTTGCGGAGTATGTTAGATACTCGAGGCTTTGCCACTACATGTTGATTACGGGTTTCCCGCAAGCCGGTTTTTGTGATTGTTGTGGTAAGGTGGTTTGGGATGGAGAAGAGCCCAAAGAGTGGACCATTGAATGGGTTCCTAGCTCTCCGACCCATGATGAGTGAGCCATGGCCTAGGCCGGCATGGTTCATTTAAGTTATCTATGTATCGTCGAGTTGTATTTCGCTTCCGCACTCTAATTTCGAACAAAGATCATGGTTATGTAAGACTTTTATTCGAAACAAATGTATCTTTTATTCGAACTTTATGTTGTAATCAAGACTTAATTATGTAACCTTGCAAATCGTGTATGTTTGTTAATGTGATGCTGCGTATGGTTGCTTCGTCAATCATCTCCCAAGGCGATCCGTACCACACTTAACTATCTTTCGGGATAGGGGTGTGACGATCGTGACAGCCGGGTCCTCCACCTCTATCTTACTGCCTACTTCACGCAATGTTTCCGATCGGAAAATAGTAGTGGAGCGCCATCCTCCCCTGTGGCGGCGAACTAGCATAGTGGCATCCCTTCGGTTTCGGAGGTCCATGTGGCGGTAAATCACTTTCTTGGCATTTCAACCTACATTTCATTGCTTTTCAATGAACCACGACACACCCAGAATCGATGTGATGTGTAATTTTGCACACGAGGCTTGCAGAACCTGGACAAGCGAGCGGCGATATGCTATTTTTAGATAATGGAAAAGAGCACCCGGTCTTTATCTCTTTTGGAGATTACAGCCCCTATTACACCAATGGAGCATATCTGTCTGCACACAACTCAACATGAAGAAAAACACACCACAAAAGTTTGGATGACAATACTTATTATAGAGCTTCTATTTGTAAATCTCCATCCATGATGTGCGAAGATCTGCATTGCCAACTCTTCTAGGCGTCGATATTCCTCTATTATTGCTTCTTTGGCCTCCTTCTCCTTCTGTTGTAGCTGTGCCTAGAAGCGAAGCCAATGTGTCCCTCTAAACAGTACCTGCAAATAAGTTTTTATAGAATATTTATAAAAAAATGTCATTTCTACTTAGCCATAGCCCAACAAAATACGAGATGCACATACTAAACATTGCCTCTTTAGGTCTGATCCCACCCCATTAAGCCAATTACCAAACATATGAGTAGTACTATGCGGTGGAGTCAGACCAAAAGTAAACAAGATAGTACACAAAAAAAACTAGCAAAATGACAGTAAAAAAAGAGAGATGTTTAATGCTTTCATTGTTACTACAGAAGCAACATTTCTTGCAACCACTCCAATTCCGCCGTGCTAAGTTATCCTTTGTCAACACCACCCCTTCAATCAAACACCACATGATTTTTTTTTATCTTGAGGGGCAACTTCCAATTCCACAAAACCTTGTGATGAATAACATTAACATTATTTAGGAGAGCCTTATACATGGATTGCACAAAAACATACCTGTGTTAGTAAGATTCCATCTAAACAAATCTCTATTAGCATTTACTCTAATATTAGCAATACGATTCACTAGATGGTACTATGACATCAAGTTCTCATCCCTTAAAGCCCTCCTAAATGAAATGTTAAGGGGAACTCTATCAAACACATAACCAACAGATGTGTTCTTCTTTATGGCTATATTGTACAAGGTTTGATATTGGTCTTTCAACACCCAGTTTCCGATCCACCTATCCTCCCAAAAACGGATTTAACATCCACTGTTGAGGTGAAGAATGCCTAAACTAGGAAAGTGGCCTTTACTTTCATTAAACCCGACCAGAAATGGGAATCACAAGGTTTTCTCTCTACTTGGGTGATTGTTTGGGTCTTTAGATATTTATTTCTTAGCAGTTGTTGCCACATACCATCTTCATTAATTAGTTTAAATAAACATTTACTAAGAAGACATTGGTTTTGTATATCCAAATTTTGTATCCCTAACCCTCCTAAATCTTTAGGTTGGCAGAGAATATCCTATTCTGCAAGCTCTGTACTTTTTCTTATGTTCGTGACCTTGGCAAAAGAAACGTGATGTATAGTAATCCAATTTTTCGAGGACTCCTCTAGGGACCTCGAAAAAGAAAGCATGAACATAGCCAGACTTGTTAAGATAGAGTTAATCAGAACCAAACGGCCACCCACGGACATGTGTTTCCCTTTCCAACCACTCAATTTCATTTCGAATTTTTCCTCAATAACCTTCCAATCACTATTATTTAACTTCCCATAGTGCATTGAAATCCCAAGATACCTAAAAGGGTAGGTGCCTGTTTGACATCCAAATAATTAGGAATATTGTGACTCAAATTCTTTTGCCCGACCAAAGAAAAAAAAACCTCAATTTTGTAAAAGTTTATCTTAAGACCAGACAATTGTTCAAACGCGCATAATAAAAGTTTCATGTTTGTCGCTTTTCCTATACCATATTCCATGAATAATATAGTATCATGCATATTGTAGTACAGATAATCCTCCATCAACAAGGTGCATAAGGATGCCCGTTATCCGACCATCATCGTTTGCTCTATTGATGAGGATCGCTAGCATATCCACTACAATATTGAACAAGGGTCTTAGTTATTCCCTACCTGGTCATTTATTTTTATTCTTACGTGTCCTCCTTGGACAAAAGCGTGAATCCAGTCACACCACTTGCTGGAAAATCCTTTCATTCTCACAGTTTGTTGGACAAACTCCCATTTAACCTTATCATACGCTTTTTCAGAATCAATCTTAAACATAACACCTTTTTCCCAATGTAATTCATTGATGGTTTCATGCAGTATGACAACATCGTCCATTATGTTCCTTCTCGGAATAAAAGTTGTTTGTATAGGACTTATGACTTTCTGTGCCACATTAGAAATTCTATTAGTGGCCACCTTTGTAAAGATCTTGAAACTGACATTTAGCAAACATGTGGGTCTATATTGCTGAATTTTTATTGCTTACTTGCATTTAGGTAGCATAATGATTGTACCAAAGTTGAGACTATAAAGTGGTAGAACACCTTGATGAAAATCAGCGAATAGTTCCATTATGTCATTTTTAATAAGCTCCCAAAAGGCCTGATAAAATTCAACAGGGCAACTATCAAAACCTGGTGTTTTATTATGTTGCATATGGAATATTCCCGCTTTAACTTCTTCGTCCATAAAATCAGTAGTGAGAAAGTCATTTTCTTCTTGCGAGACCTGAGGGATGTCATATCTTTGAGTCTCATCCATCTGTGCATCACTAGCGCATGGAGGACCAAAGAGTCTTTATAATATGCAGTGATAAACTTTTTCAGTTCAACATCACCGAGTAATAGTTTGGTCCCCATCAATTAATTTAAAAATTTGTGTTTTCTATGTTTGCCATTAGCCACTAATTGAAAATATTTAGTACTGGAAACCCCCCCCCCTTCCAAAAATTCTTTTACCTTGGCACGTTCATACCATTTAATCTCCTCCCCCTCGGAAGTTGTGCTAGTCTACCCTGCAAACAAACAGTGTTTTAAGTCGAGCTCTTGTTGATTGAGAAGGCAACACTCTGCTTTTTTATCAAGGCTATCTAGTTTGTTCAATATGTCTTTCTTCTCTTTTTTATATGCGCCACTAGTGTTTTTTGCCCAACCTCTAAGATGTTGGCGTAATCTTCTGATTTTTGCTTGCCATCTCTCCATAGGGGTTGTGCCACTATTTTCATTTGACCATATATCCATCACCATATTCACAAAACCATCCCTAAGCAACCATCCTAATTCAAATTTGAACATAGGATTATTAATTGTTGCCGATGGTTCACCAAAATTTAATAGCAGAGGCGTATGATCCGAGATGTCTCTAGTCGGTGTCTTGACAGTGGAAAATGGGTATTTTTGTTCCCACTCTGTTCTAACAAGGATTCTGTCTAGTTTCTCAAAATGAGATTTTGTAAATTATTGGCCCAAGTGAATTGACTTCCTGACATCTCAATCTCTCGTAAGTTAAGACCATCGATTATAGCATTAAATAGAAAAGGCCATCAATGTTCAAATTTGTCATTATTCTTATTTTTCGGACTCCTCGTAATGTTAAAGTCACCACCAATCACAATTGGTAAGGTTTCACGACTGCACATTTGACCATATACAGCTACTAGTACCCATTTAAAATTATTGGCTTTGTTACACAAATGAAATTTAACATAGAAATCACCCTCATCTATGAGACCAATACCATAAACATCAAGGTGAATTCCTAAGAGGATGCCCCTAGATCTACGTCTAGGATCTTTACTATGCCAAATGAAATTTTGACCTCCAGATAAATTTTTTTGAGAAGAATTTGTAAATGTTTTCCTAACTGTTTCAGAGATGGCTATGATACTCAAATTTTGTTCTTTAGTTAGATCAGAAATGAACTTGTGTTTCTTAGGGTCTTTAAACCCATCACTATTCCAGAAAACCCCTTTCATTTGGAACCTTTCTTCTTCGTAGACCTTTTCTTTTTCTTGGATTTGGACTTATCGATTTTTGAGTCGGTATGAGCCATAACTATGTACTCACTACCCATATCCATAACCTCCTCCATTATATCACTGCATAAATGATTCAATATAAACTGATCCACATCATTTCCTCCATTTTTATATCCTTATCCAAAACCGTAGATTTCCAATCAGTGTGATCACTAGATTCTTCAATACTAGAATTCTCTAGTGTCTTAATGTGAGAAATAGAATTACTAATAGACGTAGGATTATTTCCTAGTGACACAGCAATAGAATTAAGACTGGATACAATAATCTCATCAGGAAATTGTAGAAAAGAAAAGGTGTTGTCACTACCTTTGGCGAAGTCTCCTTCCAAGTTTTTCCTAGCCTTAGCACACTCAGCTCGGTCCATTGATTTCGTCATCAGCCGTGGCAACCCGCCTCTTGCTCTTGCGTGTGACCGAAGAGCCCACTGCCCCGAAACTGGATTTTTTATAAATAATAGATTTTTTTAATCATTTAATATAAATAACAGTATGATTTAAAATTTTGCAAAACTAACAGGCCCATCACCCATCCAAAGGGCGACAAGGCCTGTCAAAATATTGTTGAATTTTTGTTTGTTGAAATAGTGCTGAAATTTAATTTTTATGAAATAATAATGCTGAAAGTTTATTTATGTGTAAGAATAATATTGAAATTTGGTTTGTGTAGAAACAATGTTGAAATAGACGTATATTCTATTGTCTAAAAATAATGGTTTATTTTCGTTTGTGTACAAAATTATGAAGCAAGAAAAACCAAAAAATACACTAATTCATGTCAGAGGCAAGATGGTCATTTCCACCCTTACATAACACTACTAACGGCTGAAATGGATGGAAAGGCCAAGAAAGGAACTAAAATTGGATTCTAGGGAAGTTCAATTGTTTTAGGACCAAGAAGGGAAGAGGGCATTATTTTAGGGTCATATAGGGAATTCTCTCTAACAAATTATGCAAATTTCCTGCCTTACTGAAGATATGATGCTCAGAGCAAGGTGAGGATACAGAAGTTGATGTTGCATAGACCGCACTATTGTCAGGTAACCTTTTTCCTTGTTAAGCATATGGCCACATCGGAATTATCTTGTCCAAAAAAGGGCATATCTACACAAATACAACTCTGTATGTATTATTAGCAGTTAATTCTTTTTCAATCAACCTAGTGTTTATCTCTTTTTTTGAACTAGTAAAGCCGCCCGTGCAAATGCACGGGCTATACTGTATGAGTTTGTTGACGTTGATGATAATTAGTTGTAACAAATAATAGTTGGATTTCCTTTTATAGAACCATTCCTATTGCATTACTTTTTTCAATGATTACATTCCTGCTTTATAATCCTTTGTATTTAGTTCATTCCTTTTTCGAATGACAGATTAATCAAAGCACCACAGAAGTATGAATAATTTACAGGGAATGGTTTATTGTTGTATTTTAGTCTTGGAGCCACTGGATTTAGAATGAACTTCCTGTTAGCCTTAGAAACCTCACCGGATATCCTATGGTGAAACAACACTAAGGTTTTTGGGGACAGTAATTTATTCCAGCAATCAGAAGCTGTTTTCACAACTCACTGTAATTTATATCTCTGCGACATCACTGGTGGTTGATTCATAATTCCTGATTTATGTGTACTAGTGATTTATTACTGATTTAGAAAATCTACAGACCATATATCTTTTTGGATCTTTTTCACTAATAAAAAAAGATAGATTAAAATGGAAACATACAAAGGTTACCAATTGACAATTGTGGCTCTGAAGCGCCACCAAAGGTTTGTCTGTCATGCTCTTACAACAGCACCAACAACTGCACATATAGATTCTTGGATCCTTTGCTCTGTCTAAAGCTGACCATCTAGTCTTAACTATTTTTTGAGTTCCAAAACTGATAGTGTAAATATACATCAATTAAGAACATATACATATATGTAAAATAGCAGGCAACATATCCAAGCTATATGTAGAGTAGTTTGTTCATCAGTGCTTACTTGTTCAGCCTCCACCATACTTACAACAGCATAACATAATGGATTCAGAGTGGTGCAGCTACATACATTGTTCCTTCGGTCATAGGGGCTTCTTCCTGACGCTTGGCTTCTTTGCCATGTCCTAGCTACAAGAAGAGGAAACAACGTTATTTGGATCTCTCTCTGTATTGAGAGGGAGAGGGAACAATATTCTTGCACAATTGTGGTATCAGATGGCTTTTCCGACAAGAGGCAGTATGCCGCTTCAGGCTGCTAAAAGCTTCATCGGTGGGCACCGTGGCCTGAAGAAGCATATACCTTACCTTGCTGTAGCGATCTACTGATCTAGAGCAGCTGATCGTTGCCATGGGTTCTAGGAGGAGGCGAGCTGTAACTTAGTAAACACCTTCTAGACATCTATGCTCGACCACAACAGCGTTGGCTTGATGAGTACTAGGGTCGTCACCGATGTTATGGTGGCTTACGCGTACGATCTGCATGGATTCGCGACGGCGTGTTGTTCATGCAAGAAAGACACAAATGTTTTGGGGCATAGGTGGCGGCGTGCATGTAGGAGGTTTTGTAAATCACAGCATGCTCTAGGAGCATCTGAACCAAGGGATGAGGGAACAAAGGGTCGGATTGACCAATTAGATTAGACTAAGGCTTAGATGTTTTGCTTTTTTGTGAGAATTTAGAGCATATTTTTCTTTTTTTCCTAGGCATCGTGGTGAGAAGGTCATCTCTTTTTATTAATAAATAGATATACCTAGTGTTTATCTCATAACAAGCTGACAGATATAATACAACTAGCGGAATTTCAGTTGACTTATCCATATTATGTTTTTGCACATCACCACAGCTCTATGCAGTTAAACACAAGCTTGTTACGCTATCTCATTGTTTAAAAATTACCAATCTCTATATCTCTAAAATGTGTGGGTTTCCTCGTAAAATAGTCAGTCCACGTCATCTTCAAAATCCCAACGGTCAGATCTCCATTCAAAGAAATGTGGAGCGTTAGATATACAACCGGTGCTATTCATCCGAGTCCCTCTTGAAATTTGTATTTATTTCCGGTCTTTCCACCTCTTACCTCCGCACTTTTTATCTAGGTCCTTCAAGAAAGTTAATTTGATTCCCTGTCCTTCTACCACCTCTAGAATCTTGCAGCTAGATACTTCGCGAATTAGAGTTTGTTTGTTCCATCCTTGTAGCATTTTTCAATTAACATTATTTAATGTTGTGTCTTTTTTACTATACGAGCATATACCAATTTAAATGTAACAATTCCATGTGTAGAAACATGTAAAAACCTACAAAAATATATCGTACAATAATTTTTTGTTTACATTACTAGCTACCACATACCATTGTAGATGTGGACAAATCGAATTAATTTTGAAATAAAATAATTATTTTGCTTTGAAGTATGAACAACATAAAACAATAAAACACTATTATGAAAAACATATATGATATTATTTATCCAGAAATTGTCATTCTATTAATTGGTTTCTAGGTGCTAATATGGAGGAGGAGCACTTAAGTGATTATGAATTCTTGTTCTCGGGCAAGCATGTGATCGAGCCGCAGGAGCAACATAAGGAGGTAATTGTATTGCTATCTTTATATGAAGAAAGAACAACTACTTACTATCGTGAGTTGAATGATATTATGATATTTCTATGATTTAAGTGGAGGATATGTTATATAATACAATCTTGTGAGACACTATAACGTTCATGCGGCTAAGGCAAATATCCAAACAACAAACCAAATGCTTTAAGGTACCATTGATCTTCTCTCAAAGAATGACTAATATGATGGTAATTGTATCCCTTTCATAATTTTAAATGAAACCTGGGTTTGTTAAATTAAACCCTATGTTGATAAATTTTTCTTTTGTTGTGTATTTACCTAGGAGCAATCGGTTACCAACGTTTTGTAGTTGTGGCCTTTGGTGCAGTATGGAACAAGCGTTTTGTAGTTGTGGCCTTTGGTGAAGTATGGAACAAGCTCGGGGATGATCTTTTACGCGTATGACAAAGTTCAAGTATACTTTGTCCTGCTTCTAGGTAAAGTAGTTTGGAGATGACCTTTTGTGCCTGTGGGAGTATTTTGGATTGACCTTTTGTGCTAATGAAATTGTTTCGTAAGGGATAACCTATTGTGCTCATGATCACTTTGGCCCACATTCATACGTTATCTATCTGTAGTTCTAATCTATGTATTTAAGCCGTGACTTGTGATCCCTATATGTCTGGATATTTGAATCATATATTCTGATGAATGTAATATTTAATGTGCATATTCATATTTTACTATAGGTTATGTCTATTGTTCATGATTAATGGGATTAAAACAATTATAAAAGATGCTTTGTTGCCTCTTTTGCCGACAGTTACGCTATGGGGGAATTTGTCGACCATTCACCATAGGGATAGCATGGGCAATATACTAGTACCATTGTAGATGTGGACAAATCGAATTAATTTTGAAATAAAATAATTTTTTGCTTTGAAGTATGAATAACATAAAACAAATTGATTAAAACACTATTATGAAAAAGATATATGATATTATTTATCCAGAAATTGTCATTCTATTCATTGGTTTCTTTTGTGAGTAAAATATTCAAGTTTTGATTAATTTTCTACTAGATTCATGTACATGCATTTTATCAATACTCACCTCCATTTTTATTATCACATACTATTGCCATCAAATATTTTAATGATTATGTCTTATTGAAGACCAAATTCATTGTGTATCCAATATTTATTCTATAGGTGCATATAAATTAATTTATCTGAAAATATGTAACTTTTACTAAAAATAACTTATATATAAAAAATAAGTAGTTTAACATATAAATCATGTGGTTTAATTAGACTCATTTTTCTCGATGGTTGAAATTGGCAACATAAAAAAATATGTCAAAGACAAAAAGATTTCTGTTTTATTTACCTAAGTTAAATAAGTTGCTTAAGTAAAAAAAATATGCATAATTTCACCATACTTTATATTCACAAATGATATTTTGATTCTTTTGTTCAAACATTACATACTCCATGTAAATCCATACGAAAGATCCTGACTTAATTGGAAAAAATATCATTCAAATCACCATCTAGAACTCTATTTGTGTAAAATTATTTATAGGTTCACTAAAACTAATAACAGGTTATAACAATTAAAATAAAACAATGTACACACAACCAATAGGAAAGCAAAACGGGCGCTGCAAGCCCACCCGCACTTTCTAGTGAACATCTAACGACCTTCTAATGCCGTGAGGCTCATTCTATTCATGGACAATACCCTGTCACCGACCAACTGTCCATCTTTGGCATCTCTGCGAGCAAAATACATAGGTTGTTTGGGTACTGGGAGCGGAGTGGTTTTGTTCTCCAGCATGAACACAACTGCTGACATGAGTGGTCTATAGTCTGGACTGTCTTGAACACACAGAAGTCCTATGTGGACGTATCGTGAAACTTCATCGAGGGGACAGTTGTCCTTCATAGATGAATCCAGCAAATCTTCTATTTTACCATCCTTCCATAAGTTCCATGCCTTAAAAAGGACGATAAGTTTTATAGTTAGAAAACATATATGTTCAGGAGTACTTTATTTCAGTGAGTAAATGTAGTACCGGATTATGAGAAGCCCAATACTTACATAGACTATTAGGTTAGGAAAATCCATAATGAGTTGTGGTGAGCTGATCTTTAATCCACTCACAATCTCCAATAGTAGAACACCAAAGCTGTAGGTGTCTGACTTGACTGAAAATGCTCCTTCCATTGCATATTCATGGGACATGTAACCACTGTGCAATAGAGTTAATTATTATTTAAGGTCTACGTAGAGACAACCTGATAATGCCATCCGAAGAATTAAAAGCTGGAGTTACTTACTATGTCCCTACAACTCGGTTAGTATTTGCTTCGAGCTGATCACTATAGAATATCCTAGCCATCCCAAAATCTGATATCTTAGGGCTCATGTCCTTATCTAATAAAATGTTGCTTGCTTTAAGATCTCTATGAATTATAGTTAATCTTGAGTCATGATGGAGATACATGATTCCTCTGGCTATGCCTTGAATTATCTTGAACCTCATAGGCCACTGAAGCATTGGTTTTCTTGCAGAGTCTGATGAGATTAACATGAAAATATTCATATCATTAGGGAAGCATGATTTATTTGTTTACTTTTCTTAACATCATCAAAATTGCAATTTGCATGTACCAAATATGAAGTAATCCAAGCTTTTGTTGGGCAAATATTCGTAAACTAACATCTTCTCTTCTTCATGAATACAACAACCGAGAAGCTTAACTAGGTTCTTGTGCTGCAATTTGGAAATCAAGATAACTTCGTTTCTAAACTCCTCGGTGCCTTGACCAGAACCCTTGCTAAGTCTCTTGACTGCTACTTCCATTGTTCCTTCCAATATTCCCTAAACAAGTTAGTCGTTAGAATCGTGAAATGTCTACTTTTTTTAAGGGAATGAAATGTATAGTATTGCAACTGCTACAAGGTAAAACTAAAAAGTTGGTACTAGTACCTTGTAAACTTTGCCAAAACCACCCTTTCCAAGCATGTTGGAATCAGAAAAATTATCTGTTGCCGCTACAATGTCTTCAAAGCTAATAAAAGGAAACTCTATATTGTTGTCCCCAGCTTCATTTGCAATCTTAAAATATTCTAGCAGCATCCTCTTTCGGGCTTTCATCTTTTGTTGTGTGCCTGCTAGTATAAGTGTAATTAAATAGACTTTCCTGTACAAAAGTGTTTCATATGGAAAACACAAAGGGTCATGTTCTTTGTACCTCTGCATCTGCATATCCAGACAAGGGCTACCAATGCGATTAGCAGAACACACAATATAATTGGCACTAAAATCTTTGCCAAATTGTTCGTCTTTTGAACTGCACACAGAAGGGTATGCCCATAAGAATTTACTGCATTATGCATTACTTGCACTAGTTGGAGGTTTCTTGCACACAATACCTTGAATGATCTGTGCATACTCCAACTTCTGAAAAGACCAACATGTGAACATCTAAGTATGAATCTTTTTGTTTTTTTTTTTGAAAGGATCTAAGTATGAATCTATTAGAATGCTAACAGTTACCCCTCCAGCATCATCAGAGTAGACACTCAAATGGTAGATTACCTAGCCTGTTGATATGGATTTAATGATGGTTAATATTCCCCGTCCCTATAGGTGCCCTGGAAACTGAAAGTTCTAGAGCAATTTTGATGGGTAGATAGGACGAGAGTGAAATAGCAAGGCAGGCAGCACAACAGACTTAGCGCCTGTTCGGTTCAGGGTGCTAAAGCCTTTTAGCGCTAAAATTTGTTGGCAGACAAAGGTCTTTAGTGGTCTCTAAACTTTAGTACATCAAGAGGCACTAAAAGGCCTTAAAACTCCTGCCATCCCCATCCACACCTGGCAGCTGCCTCCGCACGTACTGCCTCCGCCTCCGCTCCAGCGCCACCTCACGCGCCGCGCTGCATCCGCCTCCACACGCATGCAGCTGCCTCCGCTCGAGCACTGCCGCACGCGCGCCACCTCCGCTCGAGCGCGGCCTCCGCACGTGCGCTGCCTTGGCCAACGCACGCGGCTTCCTCCGGAGGCGACCTGCTCCTGAGTTTATTGGTGGAAAAGACTACCCCCACTAAAATTTTGCCCCACTAAATTTTAAGGCCACTAAAGAGGAACCGAATCCAACTGAAGCTCCCATTCATTGATTGATATGGTTTGTTTGAAAAAAGACACGACCTTCTCCTTAGAACCACTTGTCGTTGGTTCATTAGCTATCTTTTAATGCTGGAACTTGGAAGCTTGGTCATGATTACACACTTGAATCAATTTTTGTAGTATGAATCATGAATGTCCAAATCAGCTCTATCGGTGCAAGTTCTGTGACTAAATGAAACTCTCCTAGATATGAAGCAAATTGTTTCGTCTATTTGATGCTAAAGCAAAACGATGAGGATGGTCTTGAAAGCAAGTCATATATAGGGGAACAATTAACGTTACACCAGAAAAAAAAGTTTTTCCTTTTTGAAAATGTAAATAGAGACATGCTTCTTTATATTTATGAGATTTGCTAGTTTACTGTTGAGTGAAAAATTTCTTATCTCACACTCAGATTTTTTAGCCCTTGGATCAAGATCGGATGACCCTGAGTTCGTTTTCAACATCCAGCGGTGGTCTCGCAAACTCCGGCAAACTCCGGTGACGGCGGTGGTTGCAGCGGCGGAGCGCGGGTGGGGTGCGGGGGTGCGACGTGGGGCGAGGACGCTGCCGCGTCGCCAGCGAGTGGATTAATGCCGGCGGCTTAGGGTGTTAGGTTTTCGCGGCGAGCTAGGGTATCGGAGACACCTCCATGTTTCCGAACCTTGAAGAGAAGGTTCTGAGGGGCGGCAGCTGCGACCCAGTGGTGGGTCGTGGTTTGGCAGTGCGGCGAGGCTGCGGTGGCGCCGCCGTTGCCACGGGTGGCTGGTGGGCCAGGGTTGGAGGCGGGGGCGTCGCTCGCAAAGGGGTTAGCGGCGGTGGCATCATGGAGGGTGGCGGCGGGACAGGCGCTGCGCCGCTAGTCGCCGGAGGTGGGGCGGGCCTGGGAGGAGGAGGAGGCGAGGAAGACCGGAGGAGCTGCTGGAGGTTGAAGATGAAGGTTGCACCGTTGGATTTTGATCGTGTGGATGAGAAATCTGACCGAAGGTTACTCAATTTTCAAGTCAATTGTTAGCTATATTTATAGATAGAGAAGAGGGAAGGAAAAGGGAAATGACGTGGACCTTGAACTACACCTGCCTGATGCATCAGCAAGCCGGAGGTACAAGTTCTCCGGGGAGCCAGCCTTCCCCATGTCAATGAGGTTCCCTGTCCAAACCAAGCACCTCGACGACATATCGGTCGTACGGCCGGAGTTGCTAATGTTGGAGTAGGCATAGGCTATACAGGAGCAGTTTCCGGTGCACTCAGCCGCACACTGGTCAAAGCTTGTGTTCTAGATGCGCGAGAACTTGTCAGGAACCTTCATCCCGGGCAGGGTCCTTTCTCTCCGCATTTCAACTCGTCCTTTCTCCGGAATCCTCTTGAGAAGTTACCACCATCGACGAGCTCGAACCCGTCGAGACATCTACATTTCGGGACAGGCACCGTGTGGTCGCAATAGCCGAACGGGCCGCATGGTGAGTAGAGGTCGCAGTGAGCACTGGGTTTCTCAGAAATGACTTCCCATATATGACGATGTCTCGTTATTCCAACTCAAGAGCTTCATCGTCTTGCCGGTTGTAGTCAAGCACACGAGGAGCATGTAGGTTGAGCCACTGGACACACTAGCTGTACGTGTAGAAGAGCTCGTCGCCTGAGTTGACGATCGCTTGGTACAAGATGGAGGTAGTGTTGCTGCTTTGGTATGTGCTGCTGGATAGGGAGGCATCATTAAACACGGTGGCACGGCAGTACGGCGTCGTCCCATTCCAGATGAAGAACTGAAGATCGGAGTCGGGATCGATGCCCCCTGGGATGTCTCCTGTGGATGGGTCATCAGGACCCTTCCAAGCAAAGAAGCGTGTCGCCGTTTGTGCCTTGTACTTTAGCAAAACCTTCATGGTTGGAAGGATGGTGTCGATCGGTCTGGTGATTGAAGCTTTGCCATATCGTCTCGGTGCCACTTGACACTCGGAGGATGAGGTTCCCCGAGCTGAGCAGCACAGCGACAGCTCCAGCGCCCCCGGCAGTGGCGCTGTTGCCAGCCGTCCAGAGAGTGCGACCCGCTGTGTCGGATAACACCAACTCTAAATTATTGGTAAGGGCGAGCTGACCTGATCGAGTGGTGACTGGGTTATCCCGATTCGCAACCCATGCATATCACGGTGCGCCCCGGGCCCAAGAGGTTGTTGTACCAGATTCCGATGTACAAGCTCTTGTTGTTGGAGTTTGTCGGGGAGAAGAAACCAAGGGCAAAGTCCCCGCCCCCTGAGATGAGCGTGTCGCCGGGATAAAGTGGTTTTGCTTGTGTTAATTGGTCATCGGATTGACTAACAGAACTCAGGAAGAAGAGAGGATGAAAATGGGAATGCAGGCCTTGCCTTTGTCCATTTGCGTATGGAAGTAGTTCGACAGTACGACCGATGGATACTCGATGAAGAGACCTAGTATTTCATCTGGACCTGGTTCTGGTTGTACTCGAAGATTTTTCCATCTGTCGAAGATATGTGGCTCTCATCACATGGAGTGGAACATCTCTAGGATGGATAAATATACAAATAAATTTGGAAACTGACAGGTCAACAGTGACAGATGAACACACTAACGCCCATTTTCTAGAGAGAGCGACGATCTGGACCAGTTAGAACAGAGCAGACCAATTTAGTTGGACCACGACGCGAGACAATGAAATATCAGCTTGATGCAATTTTTGCTGCGAGTGATCTCCGTTTCTCTATTCTCACCTCGAGGTGTTGACGTCAAAAGTCGTCGACACACCGTTGTCCGGAGAGTCCACCGAAACCCGGCTGACGCAGAGTCCTGTGCTCCCAACGGACCGGCTCGGCTCGCCAATGTTACAGTGCGCTAGTGCGTGCTGAGATGGTTTTCCTGCAAACCAACAAAGACAATAAAAAGTGTAAAATTCCAGGTCATCGGCCCGGATAGACCGATGTGCAGCCGTGGCCGATTATGGCGTAAGATAGACAAAATCGGCCATAGACGAGGAACAGCACGGCCCATCCATTTATGTATTAAATGCCAGGCAAACGAATCGTGATACTGAACGATACTGAAATCGGCCGACGCTATAACATGCAATCGGTGGCTAGCAGCCGATTTCGTCGATAAGCGATCAAATCATTAAGATTTTGCAGGGATGCATTATCGGATGAAATGTAAACAAGGTAATTATTAATGGAATGTAGTTCGTTTGATAGCAAGAAGATGGTTTAATCATCAATCGAGATCCGTGAATCAGCCGATCGGACATCCGGCCGATTCTGCCATCTATTTTAGCAGTGATTTATTTAAATCTATCTAAATGTATAACGATGATCGATAAAATCATGCTAATAACTCGGGTTCAAAAGCAGCTTTAACAGATTTAGCACTAATTAAACATGAAACAGCTAATGAACGTGATAAGCAATCGGCTAAACACTCCGAAAGAACAATAAGACAAATACAACCACACAGATCCTAAATCGACCGATCGCTCCAACAGGACAAGTCAATCGATGGCGCGCGATCGGACCAGGTCTAACGGCCGCGCACGCCGGCCGATTCAGGACAAGCACAATCATAAACGCCCTAACTATGAAAGTAAATCTACACCCTAGCCAATCGGCTGCATGCGCCTAGTACAAGTCAACTATCGCAAAGGCAAACACGGGACACGTCAACTGAATCGCACGATCGAATCGGCCCGGATGTAAAAGAACTTTTATAGCGGCTATCGTGACTCGAACGACCAAATCTGAGTCAATCGGCGTTGTGAGCAAAGAGCGGAACGGGGAGGCAGGACAAGTCAAACTACCTCCACCACGAGCCCGGACCAGGTCGACTTGACTCATCCCGCCGATACTCACTACGACGATTAGGGACAGATTTGGTCGCCGGATAACTAGCAATTAAGCCATCTAATTACGAACAATGCGCCGAGAACTAGACAACATAATTACCTTATCAAGCCAACGTGTCGTCGACCGGAGCCCCGAAGATCCCCGCGAAAACAGTAAAACTTGACAGAAAATTAGGGTTTGGCGATGCGCCGAAAATTGTATTGGATGTGAATCGAGTTTACATGTTACATCCGAGTATGTATTTATACTCGGCACAAAGAATCCTACTCGGACCCTCTTCGGGCCGATTTCCTAACCGACTAGGATCTTTTCCAAAATTAAACTATTATTTCTAATTTTACGACGTGGGCCGGGCCCATCAATGTTATGCTCTTCTGTTGGCGTCCGCGCACGATTTCCGGGAGGGACGCCCCTTTACTCGCCCAAGCGGCCGTCGGCCTTCCGCCCACCGGCCCTCTTTTGACCTATATTCGCCGACAATGGGTCCCTTGGTCAAAAACCGGCGTCAACACATGTCCCCCGGTCCGGGGTATGCAACGCATGCGTCGGACCGATTTATCCTCTTTTCTTGCGCCGGTTTCATCGCCCGTCACTTCTCCATAAAACCCGGGGCCACCCCGGTCATTTCCCATCTGTTTCTTCTCCTTGGCTTTCATCTTCACCTTTTCTAGCGACCTTTGCCTTCTCGAGCCTTTTCAACTTCTCACCGCGCCGCCGCCGTTTTTCTTCTCCGGCGACCATGAATCCTGCTGCTGCTGTCTTGCTGCTGGCTGCCGCCGCCGGCCGCGTCGTCGCCACCACCAACGCCGTTCGGAGGTAATGTACATCCGAGCATCCTTCTTTTCTACCTTTGCAATCTTCTTCGTGTTCTTGTTCTTGTTCATTTTCACAATTTATTTCTGTTCCGCTTCTCATTTTAGCCCTATTCCTTGTTTTTAGGAGATCCGGAACCAAGTTGTTATTCCATCCAATATCCCAACTCATTTCTTCTTGGGTCCTATGGGCGATCCCGACCCCACGGATCTCATTCGTGCCGAAACGAACCGGGTCCCGTTTCGGCAACGATCTCCTCTATCGGCCGAGTGGGCCAACGGCTTTCGGTCATGGCCGACTCCGTTGCGAGGATGGCGCGATTGGTATAACCGAGTATCGGCCGTCCATCCGCAAGGTTGGGCCAACATCGGCATCGCCCACGCCATCAAACTCTCTTTGGCCGATCACCACAAGAACGAACCGTTGCTGGCGGCGGCTTCTTATCTCCGGTCGGATGCCCCGAACCGCTTCATGTTCGGCCACGGCCCGGCTACCATGACCCTCCTGGACACGGTCATGTTGGCCGATTTGAATATCACGGCGGAGGCCACTCCGGATGCCATCCGCATTAAGTCCTCCCACCGGATCAACCCTAAGGACACCAGGGGTTGGAAGGTCTACATCCGGACCTACAACAAGGGGCACGGCACGGTCGATCGCCGCGAGCACGTTGCCTTCCTCAACATGTGGCTTGACCACTTCTTCTTTTGTGGGGTCGGCGTGAGCCCCACAAACAACTTTCTGCCGATAGCCGATAGGCTGGCCGACGACTATGCCCTTCCTATGGGCAAGTATCTTACGGGATCGGCGTACCTCCTCCTTCACCGAGGTCTCGGTGGAGTTGCGCTCCGGCCGATTAGTCAAGAACACGGGAGGCCCTTGGTGGTTCATCCAAATGTGGTTGTCCCTTCATACCACCAAGGCCATCGATCCGGACCTCGGTGTCCTCACCTTCCCCGAGCAACTATGCCGAATCGGCCACGCCCGATCCAGCCGATGTATCTCTTTCGGGGAAGCGTTATCCATGGCACCGGGGGCGGCCATGTCGGATGACAACCTGGCGTATTGGTTCGCCGCCCTCTACAAGGGCCTCAACAACGAAAGTACGGATTGGTACCCGTACATCGATTTCTTTGAGAAGGGGTATGACACTCCTTTTCTAATCGACCCCACCTTCCCAACGGCCGACGGGGAGGCGGTCAAGATCTTCACCACCTGCCTCCGCCCTGTCTGCTGCCGACGGGACTCATTGCTCGGGAGCAAGGCTTTCTGCTCCTATGAGTTCTACCACCCGTCGGTGGCGGCCCGCCAACTCGGCTTCGGCCGGTTGCCCCCGACCTCTTCTATGTGGGGCAAATAAAGGCGCGGGCTACCGTCGACAACGCCATTCGGTGGAATTGGCTCGTCGGCCGCACCGCCGATGTCGTCACCGGCGACTTAGCCGGATTTTCCCCGGCGCCCGGAGTACCCGCCTTTTTGACCGTTGGTGGGGCGAGTGGAACCGGCACCTCCGCAGCCGGAACACCGCCTCCTTCTTCTCCGGCTTAGTCCTGAGAGAAGCTTTCGCCGAGGTACGTGTAGCCGATTTATTTTATAAGGCCGATTTTGTAAATGAAATCGGCCACTCCAAATGCTCACTCTTGTATATTCCTTTTCGAGTCGGACACGGAGGAGCCGCCGACCCGAGTATCGGTGGCCGGCCGATTGCATACTTAATGCCGAGCCCAATTGCTCCAAATATCGGCTTCACCGATCGCACTCCTGCCCAAGCTTTTGCGGCGATGAGCCGAGGGCACCAGCTGCCCGCAAGGCCAAGACTAAAACAGCCGCCCTCGGCAAGAGGAAGGCTAATGTGCCAGCTGCGGGGCCGACTCAAGCCCCGAGCGACACCGCGCGCTGCTAAAGCAGCTCTGTGCGCTCGTCCGACCCGGACTACTTCGGTGAACCATCTCCGCCGCGTCGGGTTATTATTGCACGATTGCCGATTCCTTTTCACTTCACATTCCGTCTAACTATGAGTTCTTAGCAGGAATCGGCGGTTCTTCCTCCTCGGGCCCGGACGCCAACGCCCGATAGGCCAATCCGCCTATCGACTCCTCCACGGGCCAGGACGCCGACGCTCGAAAGGCCGATTCAAACAGCTCCGGAGCTTGGAGTCATACCAAGCCAGGCCGATCCAAACCCTACGGAGAGTTCAACTCGCTCGGATCGGCTCGCGTCTTCCGAGGTTGCCACCGAAGGCTGAACAAGCTGTCCATGTGCCGCCCATTGCTCCCCCAAAGGCACTATTGCTTGTCGAAGAATCGGCCGGCCGGGAGCCGCCCGCAGCTTCTCCCGTAGGTACTGCTGCCGATGAGCCTGCCGATGAGCCCGCCGAAACCGAACAAGCTGGCCATGTGCCCGATGCTGCCTCCGAGGACGCCGCCGGTAAAGGGAATCGGCCGGCCGAGAGCTGATTGGAACACACGAACCTGTGGGTTCAATGGCGCAGCCGATAGACGTCCGGCCGCTTCGCATCGATGCTTCGCGGGTTTGTTTTTACTATCTCTTCTTTGATTTTGCTGCTGGTCATTAGCTTCACTTTATTTCTCTTGGTATTTCGGGCGCTCGGCTTCCCTCGTCTCGCGCCGATTTTGGTATCTCGCTTACGGTCTTACCACCATGGCCGAAATCGCGCGCGAGGCTTGAGGCTTCTTCGGTTGATCGCTTGGTGACCGACGCCCACCCCATAAGGGCCCGGTACTTGGAGGTCCGGACTGAGCTCCCGGAGGATGTTCGCGACGCTCCGCACCGTGTGGCATACATGGAGTACGGCAAATGGACTTCATTCGTGCCCGGCGGCGTACGGCTCGCCACGCGGAGCAGCAACAAGCCGCGTTACTTGCCGAGGACTCCATCAAGCGTTCCGAGGAGGAGGTCCACAAGACCCGGGAGATGCAAGAGCAACTCTCAAACCGGCAGGATGAACTGCAGGTAATCAACCAGGAGATTGCCGATTTGAGAGCATCGGCGGCTCTCAAGGAGAAGGAGGCGGCGGCCTTGGAAGCCACCATTGCACGGTTGTCGGTTGACGTGGCGGCTCAATAGAAGACGACGGACGAAGCAATTCAAGCGGCCGAGAAGATGGCTGCCGCGGCACACGCCGATATCGGCCCCATCGAGGATGACCTGTTGGTCATGGCCAACCTCGACTCCATGCTTGGCCCGTGCACTATCTGCCGTCCAAGACTTCTTGTCTCGTGCCGAGGCGATCGATTATGCTTAGGTGTAATAGGACCTTGAACAAAAATTTGTTATAAATATTTTTTGCACTAAGGGCGATATACAATCATATCGGCCATCCGAAGACGATGTTTAAAACATCGGCTAATTTATCGGTGACTTCTATGTTTTTTCTTTCATATTTTTTGGCTAAGGGCGATACTCTCGGTATCGGCCATCTTAAGGCGATGTGCATCGACATCGGCTGTAGTCTCTTTTAGGCCGAACACTATGAGTTAATCCAAATACTAGGATAATACTGCTTCAAATACTTCCCATTAAGTGCTCGGCCGAATTCTTCTCCTGCTAACTCTTTCAAAATATATGCGTTACCGGTGCCGATCGGCCAATCAAATAGGGTCCTTCCCAATTAGGCGACCATTTACCAAACCGATTGTCTTTCACACCGATCGGCATCCTAAGCTTCCGGACCAAATCGCCCTCTTGAAACTGTTTTCGCACAACCTTCTTATCATAATGGCGGGCAACCCTTGCCTTATTCTGCTCTATTTTTTCCAATGCATCCAGCCGATTTTGTACTACATCTTCTAATTCATCCATCATCAATCCATGGTACTGATCGGCCGAAAGCTTTTGTTGCAATTCAATCCTTCTAGAGCCGATAGCTGTTTCCCATGGCGATGCGGCTTCGTGCCCATATACAAGCTGATACTGGCGCGACTTGCATGGCCCCATGCCGTGACATACGGTAAGCCCACAAAGCGTCCATCAATTTCATGTGCCATTTACGAGGATACTCCTGTATTTTCCGCTTGATCAACTTGATCGGACTCTTATTTGCCGCTTCGACTTGGCCATTGGCTTGGGCATAATACGGCGACGAATTAATCAACTTAATCCCCATCTCCTTAGCAAAAGATTGAAATTCGTCCGACGTAAATACTGATCCTTGATCTGTCGTGATTGTTTCGGAATCCCAAATCTATAAATAATATGCTCTTTAACAAACGTTATCACGTCGGCCGTCGAAACTTTACGATAGGGCGCCGCTTCAACCCACTTCGTGAAATAATCTGTAGCTACCAATATGTATTGATGTCCTTTGCTTGATGCTTGGATTTATCCGGCCGATCATATCCATGGCCCAGCCTCCGAACGGCCAAGGTTTAATCACTCGGATTCATAGCCGACGCAGGCGCCCTCCGTATAGGTCCAAATTTCGGCAATCTTGGCAACTTTTATAATATTTGAAACAATCGGCCAACATTGTCGGCCGGTAATAACCAGCTCGCCTTAGCAGCCACTTCATTTTATGGGCCGATTGATGCGTTCCGCAAATCCCATCATGCACTTCGCTCATTACCACCTTTGCCTCGGTGTCATCAATACACTTGAGAAGCACCCCATCAATTGTCTTGAAAAATAATTGATCATCCAACAGAACATACTTCAAGGCTTTATATCTTATCTTCTTATCTCGTAGGTTGGGATGGATTGCTCAAAAAATTTCGAATTTACGTGCGCTCAATCGGCCTTTTCAATATCGGCTATTTCCAAGCTATTTCCGGCGAGCCGATATCCAGATGCTAGTTGAGCCAAGTTATTTGCTTCGAAGTTCTGCTCTCTTGGTATATGGCTGATTTTAACACACTTGAATCTTTTCATCAACTTCGGCACCTTTTATGATATTGCAACAATATTTCATCTTTACACTCATACTCATCGGCCGGTGACTCACGACCAACAAGGAATCGCCGAAAATTTCCACAAAATCAGCCCCGGCATCGATGAGTAGTTCCAGTCCTTTTAATACTTGCCTCATATTCGACTTGGTTGTTGGTGTGCGCCTCTACTGTAATAGAGTATCCACGTATTGCCCCCGAGGCGACACAACAACCAAGCCGATTCCACTTCCTTCCTTGCAAATTGAACCATCAAAGAATACTGTCCATGGCATCGGTTCAACGTATCCGACCGAGTGCTCTCCGTGCTGCACTATTAAATCAGCCAATACTTGTGCTTTTACTGCTTTGGCCGATTCATAGCCTAGATCAAATTCCGCAATTGCCAACATCCATTTGCCCAACCGGCCTTTGGGGACCGGGGCCGATAGCATATATTTTACGACATCGGCCTGGCAAACCACGAGTGCACTCTTCGGCTAACGAGATAATGCCTTAGTTTTGTACATGAAAAATACAGACAGAGACATAACCTTTCCACCTCCGGATACCGCGTTTCTGCATCAATCAATTTGCGGCTGAGATAAAATATAACCCGCTCTTTTCCCTCCTGTTCTTGAGTCAACACCGAGCCGATGCACTCGTCACCGGCCGATAAATATAACTTAAAGGGTGTGCCCGACTTTGGCGGAACCATCATCGGTGGGGACACCAAATACTTCTTGATATCTTCTAAAGCTTTTTGATGGATTGGCTCCCACCGAAATTCTTGATTGGCCTTGAGCTTTAATAATGGCGTAAATACATCAAGTCGACCGGACAAGTTTGAGATAAATCGCCTAATAAAATTTATCTTGCCGATCGGGGACTGGAGCTTCGTCTTGTTCGTCGGCGGTTCCAGCTTTCGGATAGAATCAATACTTTTAGGGCCGACTTCAATTCCCTTTTCATGCACAATAAACCCCAGAAATTGTCCAGTTGAGACGCCAAACGCACACTTGAGCGGGTTCATCTTCGAGCCGTATTGTCTTGTCCTCTTCAACACTTCTCCGAGATCAGCCACATGACTTCCAACCGATTTTGATTTCACCATGACATCATCAATATAAATTTCCACCAATCGGCCGATCAAATCGTGATATATAAAATTCATGGCTCTCCGATATGTAGCACCAGCATTTTTTAGCCCGAAGGTCATGACAACCCACTCATATAGTCCCAACGCTCCAGGGCACCTGAACGCTGTCTTCGGTATATCCTCTTCGGCCATAAAAATCTGATTGTACCCAGCATTTCCATCCATAAAGCTCAAAATTTTGCTGCCGGCGGCTGCATCAACTAACAAATCGGCATTTGGCATTGGGTACTCATCTTTCGGGGTTGCCTTATTCAAATTTCTGAAGTCAATGCAGACCCGCATCTTTCCATTTTTCTTTTCCACCGGCACAATACTGGAAACCCACTCCGCATATCGGCATGGCCTAATGAAGCCGGCTTCATATAATCTAATAATCTCCTCTTTGACGGCTTCATAATACCTAGGGTCAATTTTCCGAGCCCCCGCTTATATGGCCGATATCCGGGTTTGGTGGGCAACCGATGTTCAACGATCGATCGGCTGAGTCCAGGCATCTCGCTATAATCCCAAGCAAAACAATCTTTAAATTCTTCTAATAAGGCCACTAATTCATCTCTTACTTCTTTACACAATTTCTTGCTAATATATGTCGGCCGAGGCTTATCTCCATCCCCTATATCTACCTCTTCTAACTCGTCGGCCGACACAAAACCGTGACCTAGTTTCCCATCTTCTGTTTCGTTAATCGGCCGACTCATCATATCCTCAATGCGTGTATCGATCGGCCGATTATCCGCCAATTCTCTGCGGGGCCCATCGGAGCAGCCGGGGTACCCGACCCCCGGTCACAATAACTCCGTCGTTTGTAATGTTTATGGCCTCCGCATCCCAATATGTGCCCGATAAACAAGGCAAGCCCTCCAGGACCGAGCAAACTCGAAATCGGCGGTTGCAATGGTTACGGACTTATCGGCCCGCACGATTTCAACCTTGTTGCCGACCCATTGAATCAAACACTGGTGCATGGTCGATGGGATGCAACAATTGGCATGAATCCGGTCTCTTCCCAACAAAGTTGTGTATGCACCTTTCCCGTCGATGATGAAAAAAGTGGTGGGTATGGTTTTGCTGCCCACGGTGATCTCCATTATTGCGGCCCCACGCACATCTTGGCTTCTCCCGCTGTAATCCTTGAGCGTCGGATTAGCCTTCATCATTTCTTCCGGCGTCTTCCCAAGCTTGCGATATGTAGTAATCGGCATGACATTGACCGCTGCTCCTCCATCGACCAACATCTTCCTCATCGGTGACCCGTTGACGTAGCCGCTAATATACAATGTCTTGAGATGCAAATGATCGAGTTGATCGGCTTATCAAATACCGCCGATTCCGGCGTCCAAAGAATTTCTGAAGTCTCCCCAACTGGTTCTTCTTCGGCCGAATTTTCATCGGCCGATCCGACAATCCTGGGCATCGGGGACATCATATTCACCGTGGCTTCAGCTCGGACCACCCGAGACTGCACTTTCGGCCTCCATTCCTTCTTGGGCTTGGGCTCATCATCTTGGTCATCTCTATGATGCCGTCCACCCTTGATTTCTCGACAACGCATTCTTTGAAGCCTTCTCTTTTGGGTTTTTCTGAGCAAACCACCGGGGCACCACTCGTCCTTCGTTCTCGGTTTGATCACCTCTCGAATCTTCACGGTATTGGTAATCAAACCCTTCTTCATCATTGATTGGCCCCAGCCGATCGTGAACGGAGGTTCTCTTTGGCACTATGTATCTTCGTTCATCATATCCGTGATCATAGCCGATTGCTCTTACGGGGGCCGATTGTTGTGATTCGTAGTTGCGACCAATCGGCCGCTCCTGGTAACTTGATGACCCACCATCACGATACTCTTTCCGGCCGGTGCACTCCGGGCAGTTCTTGATAGATGGAAGCTTCATGTTTTGGTCCCAGCAGATGCTGAAAGAAAGGACAATCCCGGTGTGGGTCAAAATCTTCTCGGCGGATCACGCCTTGCTCGTACTATCGACTTTGACCGATAGATTCCTGTTCATGTGCCATCTGATCTCTTTCTTCCCTCTCTCTCTTCCTCTCATATCGGCGTATGAAACCAGCTGATCCACCGCCGATGGTATTGATATACATCGTATTAGCCGGGAAAGGGTGCCCATCAACTTTCATCTTCTTCTTTACATCAGCTGCTCGCAATACCCCACTCGTCAACTGCTTTCGGATCTCATCTCTCATAGCGTAACAATCAACGGTGTTATGATGTGAATTTCCATGCCACTTGCACCACTTAGCCATTTTCTTCAATTCCTCGGCGTAGGAATTTTGTGATGAGGGAAAGCTGGATTTTCTTTTCCCGCGACAACCGATCAAATATCTCGTCGGCCTTGGATAAATCAAAATCATACTTCCTCTCCTTAGGATTGACATGTGGAGAAAATATCGGCCGTTTGTTATTAGTCCACTCAACTGCATTAATTCTCTCTTCATCATCCTCACTGTCGAAATCAGCATAAGCTACCCGATACCGCCGATTCCTGGTGAGTCGGAGATTCTCTTCTGGCCGATCGCCTCGCGGGTCACTGTGTGCCAGCCCATCAAACTCATGTGGGGTAAATTTTTCTTTGATGTTGGGGAATAGCCCCGCATAAGCAATTTTGGCCAACTGTTGCTCGTCGGAGTTCGGGTTGTAGCATCGTCCCCTCGAGTCCCGAACCTCCGTATATAATCGACCACCGATTCCCCGGTTTTCTGTTTCATCGCCATTAAATCGGACAAACTAAGCTCGGTAATGCCCGTGAAGAAATACGAGTGAAACCTTTTCTCCGGATCGGCCCAACTCTGAATAGAACCGAGGCGACAGCGAAGCAAACCATGAAAAGGCCGATCCGGACAATGACAGGGGAATAGCCGGACCCGCAAAGCCTCCTGAGTAGACGCCTCACCAAGTCGTGCGTCATATCGGCTGATGTGCTCCATAGTTGATGTGTTATCTTGCCCGGAAAACTTGGAAAACTCAGGAATTTTATACTTATTGGGTAGAGCCACGGAATCCATCCGGTCGGGGTAAGGTCGCCGATACAATGCACTCTTCTCCTTAGGCTTCAAATCGAACCGATCTTTCATCATATCGGCGATCTTAGTCATGAGGCTACTCATATCATTGGGTTCAGCAATTGCTAATCCGGTCCCCGTCATATAAGCTGTGTTGGGCTGTCCCCCAATCGGGTGTATCAAGCTGGCTGTTCCCGGAAATCCCGGTGCGATAGCCGGGAATAGTGTACTGCGGAGCGATCCCATAATTCATGGCCGATTGGATCGGCCGTCCGATCATGAATCCTTGTCCCCCAGCCGATGCGGTTGGTCGTGGAATACCAGATATCGGCCGTACTATAGTGGGTGAGTTCTCAATTCCACTCGGGCCGATATTTGGTACGTAGAAGAAATTGGGCTGCTATGCCATCTGTGGGACCGCTGCCACATTGGTTGCTGCCCCCAACTCGGAAGTCGGCTGTTGTACATCTTGTCTGTTGCCTTCTTCCGTTACCGACTTCTTGGGGCCACTGTCATCCTCTTTGCCTGGCTGGGTTGCACTTGGTACTTGCATTTGCATTGTCCTTGCCAGGCCATAGGTGAGGTGGCATGCCGTACTGGGGCTGAAACCCCGCTCGCGGTGTGGTACTCCGGAGGCTAATTCCCTGATTCGACCAGTACAGGAGTGCCGAAAGGCTGAGTATATGCAGGTCCGGAATACCCTTCGGTGAATAGCCTCGCCATCAATTGTGTCCTTGATCAAATTCCCGATGGTGTTGGTCAACACGCTCGATTGATTGATTAGGGCATGATGAACGGACGAGTTGACCATATCACCGAGTTGGTTGGCATTCGGCGGTCTCGGGCTTTCATTTGGTCTAGTTCTTCCGGATGCAGAATCCGAGGGAAGTCTCCTTTTGTGGCCACTCTGCCACGTGTCATCGTCAGCGCTTGAAAGTACTTTTTCATTGCTTCGGCCAGGTATTCTTGGTACTGCAGCTTTTGTTCTGTTGTCATCTTTTCCCAGGCCGAAACCCCGTTATCATCGAAACTTCTCCATGCCCTTTGCCATCCGTCCCGAGAGGAACTGGAACCAAAATCGGCCGATTTTCAGCATCGACCATTGGTGTTCCGTCCTCCCCGACGACTCGTATGTACGACATCTTGATCTTGGTTGCTCCGGTCCCACCGGGCGTGCCAAAAAGTGTGTTGACGTCAAAAGTCGTCGACACACCGTTGTCCGGAGAGTCCACCGAAACCCCGGCTGACGCGAGTCCTGTGCTCCCAACGGACCGGCTCGGCTCGCCAATGTTCCGGTGCGCTGGTGCGTGCCGGATGGTTTTCCTGCAAACCAACAAAGACAATAAAAAGTGTAAAATTCCAGGTCATCGGCCCGGATAGACCGATGTGCAGCCGTGGCCGATTATGGCGTAAGATAGACAAAATCGGCCATAGACGAGAACAGCACGGCCCATCCATTTATGTATTAAATGCCAGGCAAACGAATCGTGATACGAACGATACGAAATCGGCCGACGCTATAACATGCAATCGGTGGCTAGCAGCCGATTTCGTCGGTAAGCGATCAAATCATTAAGATTTTGCAGGGATGCATTATCGGATGAAATGTAAACAAGGTAATTATTAATGGAATGTAGTTCGTTTGATAGCAAGAAGATGGTTTAATCATCAATCGGATCCGTGAATCAGCCGATCGGACATCCGGCCGATTCTGCCATCTATTTTAGCAGTGATTTATTTAAATCTATCTAAATGTATAACGATGATCGATAAAATCATGCTAATAACTCGGGTTCAAAAGCAGCTTTAACAGATTTAGCACTAATTAAACATGAAACAGCTAATGAACGTGATAAGCAATCGGCTAAACACTCCGAAAGAACAGTAAGACAAATACAACCACACAGATCCCAAATCGACCGGTCGCTCCAACAGGACAAGTCAAGCGATGGCGCGCGATCGGACCAGGTCTAACGGCCGCGCACGCTCGGCCGATTCAGGACAAGCACAATCATAAACGCCCTAACTATGAAAGTAAATCTACACCCTAGCCAATCGGCTGCATGCGCCTAGGACAAGTCAACTATCGCAAAGGCAAACACAGGACACGTCAACCGAATCCGCACGATCGAATCGGCCCGGATGTAAAAGAACTTTTATAGCGGCTATCGTGACTCGAACGACCAAATCTGAGTCAATCGGCGTTGTGAGCAAAGACCGGAACGGGGAGGCAGGACAAGTCAAACTACCTCCACCACGAGCCCGGACCAGGTCGACTTGACTCATCCCGGCCGATACTCACTACGACGATTAGGGACAGATTTGGTCGCCGGATAACTAGCAATTAAGCCATCTAATTACGAACAATGCGCCGAGAACTAGACAACATAATTACCTTATCAAGCCAACGTGTCGTCGACCGGAGCCCCGAAGATCCCCGCGAAAACGAGTAAAACTTGACGAGAAAATTAGGGTTTGGCGATGCGCGAAAATTGTATTGGATGTGAATCGAGTTTACATGTTACATCCGAGTATGTATTTATACTCGGCACAAAGAATCCTACTCGGACCCTCTTCGGGCCGATTTCCTAACTGACTAGGATCTTTTCCAAAATTAAACTATTATTTCTAATTTTACGACGTGGGCCAGGCCCATCAATGTTATGCTCTTCTGTTGGCGTCCGCGCACGATTTCCGGGAGGGACGCCCCTTTACTCGCCCAAGCGGCCGTCGGCCTTCTGCCCACCGGCCCTCTTTTGACCTATATTCGCTGACAATGGGTCCCTTGGTCAAAAACCGGCGTCAACACGAGGCCAAATGGTACTAGTAAAAGTAGTACGGACACCCATGAAAAGTAATATTATTATAGCTCGGTTTTCATGCGATGTAAAAGTCCTTTGATATGCATGGCAATTGGCACCCATGAAAAAATTGGGAAACAAAGTGATGATGCAACACTAGATAGCATAAGCTAATAGCAGAAATCCTTGCTAGTGGGGAATGGGGCGTACTTGTTGAGCCGGCAACCCGGAGATACAGGTCCTCGCCACTGACCAGCTCCTGCTGGTACTTTCCCATATCTACAAGTTCGCCGAACCACAGCAAGCACCTGGTCTGATCGCCTCCGCTTATGGCGCCCGTCAAGTTGGAGTAAGCGTAGGCTGTGCACGAGCAGTTGCTGACGCACTCCGCCGCACAGCCGTTGAAGCTTCTGTTCCTTGCGAATAGAGGCATCGCTGGCGTCTTCATATCCTTTGAGATCACGAAGTGGTCTCGGTCACCGCATCGGAGCTTCTCCTTCCTCGCGCACCCTGCCGACGGGCTGGTCCTGTTGGGCTCGAAACCTTCCGGGCACTTGCACGTCGGCACTGCTTCCGTGGAGTCGCAGTAGCTGAACGGGCCGCAGTAGGCGTACTGGTCGCATCCACGAGGGTATTCTTCCTTCGTCCAAGCCAACAAGCTGTTGTTCCAGATGCTTAGCTCGTACCTACCCAAATAGTTCAACCTACCCTTCATGACCGGCGATCCATCGGAGACACTGTACGTCATGGAGATCTCATCTCCGTTAATGACAAAAGACATGATTACGACCGGGCTTGTGCTGCTCGGCTGATAAGAGGAGACCCTTGCACCGTTCCATGCCAGGCTCCGCCAGTACAGACTTGACTCTCGCCACATGAAGAGCTGAATGCCGGTGCTGACGTCCCAAGCTATGGAGAAGTCGCCAGTGGAGGGATCCTCAGGGCCCTTCCAAGAAACCAGGCGCAGGGTGGAGCGTGTCCGGTAGTTCATCCGGAACGGCATGCCGGCAAGGACGGTGTCGGTCGGATGATCGAAGCTCTGCCAAAGGATGGTACCATTCGATGATCGAAGGACCAGATTCCCCTCGTTTAGCAGTGCCACGCTTGCTGTTCCTCCGCCATCACCTCCGGTGCTTGTGGCGGTGATGTTGCCATCCTCCATAGTGCTCCAGTAGATGCGGCCTTCACGGTCGGACAAGATAAGCTCTGACCGGTTTGTGACAACAAGGGTAGCGGACGAAGATGATGAGGCGGTGATTGGGTTGTCACGATTGGCGACCCACACCACCGTGCGCTCCGGATCATTGTTGTACCATATGCCGAGGTAGAAGCGTGTGGTTGAGTTGCTCGAAGAGAAGAGGCCCAGAGCGAAGAAGCCATTGTTGGAGATGAGCTTGTCATCCGGAAACACTAGTGGTCTCGCGGGTGAGAGCTGGTCATCGGAGACGCATAAAGAAACCAAGGAGAGCAAAAGGAGCAAAGTGGAAGAGGAAGCCAAACCCATTACTGGCCTATCCCTGACTCCCTTCCCCGCAGAAAGCAAATAACTAAAATTGTGAAGAACTGGGGAGAGGGTTGGCGCAACATAGAAACAATAATAGCACCCTAGATATTTAGGAACGATAAAAAGATTGTTGGCCATTCCTTTGGAGTGATCATGACAGCATAGGCATTATACTTTTATTTTTATTTTTTGAAAATGAAATATCAACTTGCGCGTAGCCTGTGTTGTGTGAATTGGTCTTCATCTGGGGACAATTTTGCGAATATATGCATTTCTACAGATATATTTGTTTTTGTAAAAAATTCATTATTCGCAAAACTTATCAACTTGAAGTATATTTATTGTTTAGACCAAACTATGCTAACAATAAAACAATTGTGAAAAAATATATATTTTTGCAAAATCTCAAGTGAAAAAATACATATTTTGGCAAAACCTTGTGCAACGAGATAAAAAAAATCATAACGACTGAGCTCTCCTGTTGTAGTGTCCTAGGGACAAAAAAGTCGATGATTCCCAATGTCCTATAGCAAATATTTTGATTTCTAGGGCGTCCAACAGCCAAACCAACTTTTTTGTCTCATGAAAAAAAATTCCTGTTGTTGTTATGTTTAAGGTCCATCTAAAAAAAATGATCAGTAGGGGAAAGACCTCCCTACTGACATTGTATTAAGAAGGGACCTAACCGAAGCCTGGAAAATACACAGGGAGGTGGGCACGTTTTTATGCGATTCCCAGGAATCGATCCCGGCGGGCGCCACCCCAGCCGGGCGTCGCACCACTGCGCTGCTAGCGCGTTCGCTTTAAGGTCCATCTAGAATGGTCATGATTAAAACAGTGCATAAGTGCAACGTTGCTGCAGAGAGAAAATGAGTTTTCTTTTTCCTTTCATTTTTCTTGGAAAATGTAAACATGCATCAGATGTGAATATACCTGTGTTTTATATTGATAGAGAAGAGGACATGAAAAGGAGAATGAGGAGGACATGGAATTGCGCTTACCTGATGAGTCGGCAAGGCGGAGGTACAAGTTCTCCTGGAAGCCAACCTTCCCCCATGTCGACGAGGTCTGTAGTCCAAACCAAGCATCTCGACGTATCGGTCGTAAGGCCAGCACTGCTCATGTTGGCATAGGCATACGCTATACACGAGCAGTTTCCACTGCACTCAGCTTTGCACTGGTCAAAGCTTGTGTTCCTGATGTGCACGAACTTGTCAGGGACCTTCATCCCCGGCAAGGTCTCAAAATGGGTCTTTCTGCATTCCAACGCTTCCTTTCTTCGGCATCCTCTGGAGAAGTTACCACCGTGGATGAGCTCGAACCCATCAAGGCACCGGCAAGTCGGGACAGGTGCTGTGTTGTCACAGTAGCCGAACGGACCACATGAGACGTAAAGATCACAGTCGGCTCTGGGATTCTCAGAAATAACTGACCATGACGATGAATCATAGTCTAAAGTATACTCAGGAAAGACTAGCAAGATGGAGAGTATTTTGACATACGTGGCCAGCTTCTTTGTGCGACACGTCAGTTTTTAAAGTCGTGGCCTCCTCCTGTAGCGTGGAAGGATTACAACCACTACTGTTGTACTACACGGCCCGTCTGCGGTGAATTTTTTATTGGCTTTTGGTTCATCCAGTCGATCGAGGTGCCGCCCGCTCTCGCATCGGATGCCCGGGCTTCGTGACAGTAAAAGAAAACCTGGTCGGTCTAGGTTCGCCCGGTTTATGGCGTTGTGGTTCTCGCTCCATCGAATCGAATCTCACCTGTACTGTAGCAGACGCCTCCCCGATTCCCCACGCCGGTCGCGCATGCGGTACGCCGGTGAGCTCAACCACAATGGGGTCGACCTCATGGCATGCGAGCAGTCAGGGGAAAGGGCACACGCCGTTCGCAGGTGCTTCCACTATCCCCCGCGCCGGCTGCACCGGCGGTATTCCGTCGACCCCCACGACGGCGAGCTCGATGTGATGGTCGTGCGAGCATCCAGGGGGCCCGGTCGAGCTCGCGTGGATGCGAGGGGCCGCGAGACACGATGACGCCTGGTTCTTGCCCTATAGATCTTCAGGAAAGCGACTCCGGGACCTGTCTTCGCGACGCCTACAGCGCGGCAATGGAGACGGCGTGCCTAGCCATGCGCTTGCCGCCCTTGACGCGAAGCTGGCTGATTCAGGTCCTTGGGCGAGGACCGCTCCGCGAGCTGGAAACAGTCCCCCGTGCCCGCCGCGGCAGTCGATATTTCTCTCTCTTTATTTTTCGTATCTCCTTCTGTTCCCTGCTGGTGACTGACATTCTTAAGTTTCTTACCGTCTGATCTCTTGCTGCGTTGGGGGCCATCATGCTGACGATCTCCATTGGGGGCTCCTGTCTGCGCCCTTTTACCCTGGTCATGTCCTTGCTCAGGTCAGATTGCTTGTTTCTCGCTGTCCCTGTTCATCTTCCCTCCTTTTATTTGGGTATTAATCGTGCCCGACACAGTTTACGTTGTTCTACCACCGTCGTCGTGCTTCCCGGATCAGCTGTTGTCCTATTCGAACCGTCGATTGGCTGTTATTCCTGGCTGCTCAAGTAGTCGACGTGATATTTCATACGGCAATTGTGTGCCTCGCCAAGTGATGTGGTCCTACATTATGTCAGAGCTGAAGCTGAAAACACTAGCATCAGGCCTCCACAATGATGGTTGCAGCGTGTTCCTGGCCAGATATTGAAATTTCAACAACCACTTTTACAGGGAACAAGAAAACAAAGAAGATGCAGGTGGAAGCAACTTTTGATTTTACAACTCAGGTACAAGGACCGGATTAAATTAGTTCTCTTTTAATAATAACTTGGAATGACCTGGATATCTGTACTATCTAATAATGTTGGGAAACTATGCTATTGGTATTTTTTAGTCATAAGCCGCCAAGGCCGACCTAAACATTTTATTTTTATTGATGCACCAGGCAATTACATCAAAGAGTTTGCTTCAAAATTTTACCGATTTATTGTTGCTACCCATTTCAATTACTCGAAACTAACGCGATACGACAACATCTATTATCTCTACAACACAAAAACGCAGGACACCATGCCACCAAATTCTGTTCACCACAGAAGCTCTGCACACGTTTTCCACTCCAAATGGTACTACTGTGCTACTCATAACACGACATCAGATACCTGTGCACATCTTTCATCACAAACAAAGCAGCTCACCATATCGATACATCATACATTAACAGAGTTCGGCACATACTAACATCAGACACCATTAATGAGTAATGACACAACATACAACAGGAGAGCAAAACATGGCACCTCGCCGCAGCAAAGATAGAACTACAGGTCTCCCAAACAGCACACACCCTAATAGCACGCAGACAATCCAAAAAAAAGTAACAAAACAAATAGACCACACAAATGCAAGGACAGGATTTACAAAGCCTCATGGGCGCGGCGTAGCGCGCAACCTTCCCTAGTTGTTCCAACTCAAGAACTTCAGTTTGCCAGTGTAGTCAAGCGTGATGCGTGTGTAGGGTGATCCATCGGACACTATGAACATGTAGTAGGGGTCGTCCACTGAGGTGACAATTACTTCCGAAATGATGGATGTAGTTTTGCTCTGGTATGCACCGCTGGACCCGACGGCATCTGCAAACACGGCGATGCGGCAGTACGGCACCGTCCCGTTCCAAATTAAGATCTGAAGGTTGGAGTCAGGATCGATGCCCCCAGAGATGTCTCCTGTGGATGGGTCATCAGGACCCTTCCAAGCAAAGAAGCGTGTTGCTGTTTGTGCCTTGTACCTTAGCAAAATCTTCATGGTTGGAAGGACGGTATCCGTCGGGTGATTGAAGCTTTGCCATATTTCCGTGCCGTTTGATGCTCGGAGGACGAAGTTTCCCGAGCTGAGCAGCACCGCGACAGCTCTGGCGTCTCCTGCAGTGGCGTTGTTCGCGGCCATCCAAAGGATGCGGCCCGCTGCGTCAGATAACACCAGCTCTGAACTGTTGGACATGGCGAGCTGAGCTGATGAAGTATTGGTGATTGGACTGTCGCGATTTGCAACCCATACCGGGGTGAGCACCTTCTCCGGGAGGTTGTTGTACCAGATTCCGATGTACAAATTCTTTTTGTCGGAGTTCGCCGGGGAGAAGAAGCCGAGGGCAAAGTCCCCGCCCGCAGAGATGTGTGTCGCCGGGGAAGAGAGGCTTTGCTTTTGTTAGCTGGTCATTAGATTGGCTAGTAGAACACAAGATCAGGAGGATGGAAATGGAGATGAAGGCCCTTCCATTGTCCATATGTGCTCTGTGAAGCACTGAGGCGTTGTGAATAGGGTGGTGAATGAGAAAGTAGCGTATAGAAGTTCGACAATTAAAGAGTGCACGACTGGACCTGAAGTACTCGAAGATGCTCTTTTCCCAACGCTCAAATGAAGATGTTGCTCTCATCACATTGAGTCATTGAGCAGTGGAAACTTAGGTGTCAAGACCGCGAGGACCTAGACCAAGTCAGTAGTCCGATCGATCACCAGAAAAATGTTAAGTTACTGGAAAAAAATGCTTGGACCTAAGGATGACACTCAGCAGGGCACACACGGCTTGTAGGAAAAATTGCTGGGCACGTCATATCGGTGGCTCTATACGTTTGGTCCCAAGTCTCAACTCAGCTCTCACCCTTGACAGGAGTGTTCTGGGGCTAGAGTTTGTATTATCTTTTGATTGGTCCAAAATAGTGGCCATTATTTTTACACATCTAATGGTTATTAGTTGGATCCAACGGTGTAGAATTAGTTTTAAAAATTAACAACTAATGACCATTACTGAGGCTAATATTGTCAAAATAATATATTTATAATACAAAATCCATCATATAATTAATAAGGTAGTCAATTTTTATGTGAATTTACTATTAAAATATTTATATAAATCTTTATCATCATCGTCATTGTTGTCGTCAATTTTTAGTGTATTTTAACTTTTTAGCACAAATTTGTATGAATAAAAATATTATTTCTTTTGTAAAATTACTAAACTACTATTAGTTGAGAAAAAATAACGACCACTATTTTGGACCAAAAAACTCCTATATCTTTTACGTTACTAGAAGTCATTGCAAGCATGTCAGCATGTCGAGGTGAAGGTCATCTCCATACATGTGACACATGGATGGCCATCACAACATAGACTGAGTATTTGGATTTAGAGATTTGTTACAGTGCTTGGAAGGTACCTCCGGTACCTCTTCCCTCAATTATTCTCAACCGATCATAATAAAGAACAATTACGAGATCAATTAGTTGTAATTAAGGGTACATTAGTAAATTGCATCCTCTGTCTCCGCTCTCTTCTTCCATGAGATCCGAAAATCCCGGTCTCTCTCTGATCATGTCCTGCGCGTTCCAGCGTTCGCTGCGGATATCATCGGGCTCGCCGACACATCGAGAAAGGTAGGGAGAGGGAAGGTCCGAGAGGGAAGGAAACGATTCTTCCATATCATCACCGCATGGCGCATGTGCGTCCTTCCGCCCACATTGCGGAATGCGGAACCACGCTCGAGTAGCATGTGACGTTCAAGGCGTAAAGCTTGGTGATGGTGGGTGGCTTGAAATCTTTTCGGCGGGCTGGTTCGGACTTCGGAGGGCTTGCTGGCAGCATGTTATCAGCACAGCCGTCAAGATAGGTTGGGGAAGTTCGGCCTGGGTGGGTCTTTCCTCTGTAGGGAGCAACGTCAAGTTCTTCCTGATCTCATGGCAGCTCGTAACTCCGGAGCCTTGCCGGCGGCCGTCATCAGCGTCGTAGCAAGGAGCCAAAGAGAGGCTGAGGAAGTCTGGAATGGGATGGGCATATAACGAAGATCAGGGCGTGCAGGTGGGGTCAAATTCTTCTCGGTGAGGGCAGCTTGTTGGGCTCGCCGGTGGCGCCACTGCTCTGCCACGAAGAGAGGCCGAGGTAGTCCGATCTCGGGAGGATAGCGAATGATGAGGTCTGGTGTGTTAAACGAATAATGTGTAACGAATTTAGCTTAAATTGTGTAAAACAAATATTGTGAAGTTACTAAATTGCCCTTTATCTAATTACAAAAAACGAAAATAACAGGTACCGGGCCTATTATTTTTTGGTACTGGTCCACCACATAAAGTACCTTTTATCAGGTACCTCCCTCTTATTAACCGTTAGATCTAATCTAGTGAACGGTTAATATTAACTTCAAGCACCATAGCAAACCTCTTGGATTTATTCTACTGAGATCTAAGACCTTTTTTATATTATTTTATGCTGTAATAAGTGGTACCTGGTGGCTGTATGCGGTCTCGCCAAAAGCTAGAACTTTTTTTCATTATCTAAAAAAAAATCAAATGGCAGGCATATGTTGCACCAGTACATAGCAGAGGATAACTACAGTCGAAAGCCGAATGGGGCTTACCATACCAGTTGAGCCGGCGAACCGGAGATACACGTTGTCACCAGTGATCTGCGGGTACTTCTTCATATCCAAAAGTTCGCCGAACCAGAGCAAGCACCTCGACTGGTCGCCTCCGCTTATGGCGCTGGTCAAGGTGGCGTAAGCGTAGGCCGTGCACGAGCAATTACTGAGGCACTCCACCTCGCAGCTGTAATAGCTTCTGTTCCTGACAAACACGGACATCGCTAGAGTCTTGATGTCCTTCATCAAGGTCGCAAAATGGTCTTTTTCGCCGCATTTGAGCGGCTCCTTCATCACACATCCTGCCGATATGCTAATCCCGTTGGGCTCGAACCCATCAATACACTTTTTTTTTGAAAGCAACCCATCAATACACTTGCAGCTCGGCACGGCCTCGGTGGCGTCGCAGTAACTGAACGGGCCCGCATGAGGCGTAACGATCGCATTACTCAGAGTCTGGATCCACCACAATAACAGTCCACTTTGACGTCGACGCGGTTCTATTCCAGATTCTGAATTCGTACCTGCCCGTGTAGCTGTGCGTGTGCATGCCCAACGATGCATCGGGAACGTTGCAACTCAGAGAAATCTCATCCCCCTTGGAGACGATCATCTCAATGATGAACGGGCCAGCATCGTTGATCTTGTAAGAGGGGAACATGGTGCCTGTCCATGCCACGCTGCGCCAGAACGGATTGGACCGGTGCCAGATCATATACTGGAGTCCAGAGTTGATGTCGCCACCTAAGGAGAACTCACCGGGGGACGGATCCTCGGGACTCTTCCAGGCAACTAGGCGTAGGACGAAGCAAGTCCGAAAGTTAATCCGGAGCTGCATGCCTGGAAGAAGGGTGTCAGTTGGGTGATGGAAAGTCGAAACTCTGGTACCATTTGAGGACCAGAGGACCAGGTTCCCCTCGTTCAGCAGCGCCGCACTAGCTCCTGATGCGCCAGTAGTAGGACCCACGATCCAGTTGATGCGGCCTCCATGGTCCGACAGGACAAGCTGAGACAAATTTGTTACGGTTGGGGTTGATGAGGTGGTGATTGGGTTGCCACGGTTGGTACCCCCACACGACCGTGTGGTCGGGATGGGTGTTGTACCATATGTCGAGGTAGAAGCGTGTGCTTGAGTTGCTCGGCGAGAACAGTCCCAGAGCGAAGAAGCCATTGTTGTCCGGGACACCAGTGGTTTCGCACGTGATAACTGGTCATTGGAGATGCAGAAAGAAGCCAATGAGAGCAAGAGGAGCAGCAAAATGGAAGAGGAAAGCCACCAAAACCATTGGCTTGCCCTTCTGCATAAGCAAAACTGACAAAGGAATGAAGAGGCTGGCACCACATAGCAGAAGCAATTGCATGCGCTAGATATTTGTGGATAGAAAAGGTTTGTTGAATACTAGAGGAGCAGCAACACACAAGTCAAGAGAGTGACCAAAATGACAGCAAGCGTTCAACCAAATGACGACGCACCTCGGGACTAAACTCGGACCAGATGAATCAGAAAGTGACGCTTTAGTTTTAGTTCTTACCAGATACAACGATGAAATCTTCTTACAATGCTTCCTAGCCAATGCACATGCACAGGCAACCGTGTAGAAAGGTAAACTAACGACGTCACAGCTAGTGCAAGTTCGCAACGGGATGCGCGGCAGCGGACCAGCGGGCCGTCTGGCCCATCTCTTCCTGAAACGGTGTGCAACAGCCCACCAAGGCTTCCGCAGCCCAAACTGTAGCAGACGGTCCCCGCGGCGCCAGCGCAGTAATGATGCCGCCGGCGCCCGGCGCCGCCGCCCGCCGTGACGGCTGGTACCGCATTCGGTCATTCCCCTTTCCCTTCGCTTCGCCGTCATCTTCCCCACTCCACTCCGTCTTCTCTAACCGTACCGCCACTGTGGCTTCTGTCTTACTGCCTACCGCCGGCGATGCCCCGACCGGGAAATGGGTGCGGCTGTGGCGCACAATCTGCCACCGGCGTCCGCGCTCCGCTGCCCCGTCGTGGCGAGCTATCATCCCTTGGTATTCGGAGCTACTCATGGCTGTGACCACTTTATTTCCATCTCGATCCAACGCTTTCTTTCATAACTATTAAATCTGATTTCATTTCTTGCAGTCCGGTGTTCATTTGTCACGCTTCCCCTCGAGTCGAAGTTACTACTCATTTGATTCTGTGCATTTCCAGATAGTTTAAGCATCGTTTCAGATTGATGTGGAATTGGCATGAGCATCCATAAGTCCTATTCGTAGTATGCAGCCCCCAATTAGACCCGTGGCGATGCTGAATAATCACCGGTGGTTGTGCTAGTTCACACCTTTGACCTATGTGTTTCTAGCGTAAGCTGAGCCTCAGCATCAGCTACCGCGCGGCAAAGCTTGGAAATTTTCCATCATCAGAATTCAGAACGCCCACCTTCATGATTATTGCCGTTATTCCTGACTTGTCGTATCTCTTCCTATCCTTGAGTGTCCCTTTGGCAAGCGACGGCTGATGTGCTTTTAGTTTGAATTTTCCTCCATTAAGTTGGATTATTTCCCTAGTGAGTTTGACCACTGACAAGAACCACATCTCAGTTGGAAGGACTGAAAAGTATGAGCCTCACGTTTTCTTATCCACGAGGTTGAAGAGTCCAAGGGGACAGTCTTAAGCTTGCCTATTGTCTCTCCTTGCTGTGTTCTCCACATTCACATGCTAAACTTGCCATGGGACTTCTAATGAGCACTGCTTACCTCCCCGTTTTCTTGCTCCTGTTTCTGGCTTGTTTATGCCGATCTGATGACAGGCTAACCTCTGCAAAGCCACTCTTACCGGGCGACGTGCTCATCTCAGAGGGTGGTGTCTTTGCTCTTGGTTTCTTCTCCTTGGAAAACTCTACTTCGAGCTCATATGTGGGAATATGGTACAACAGCATCCCTGAGCGCACATATGTCTGGATCGCCAACCGCAACAATCCACTCATCACCAATCTGCCTGGTAAACTAGTTTTTACCAACACTTGTGACCTTGTCTTGTTAGATTCCACAAATCACACCCTTTGGACGACAACAAACAACATCACAACTAGAGACGATGGAGCTACTGCCGTCCTGCTTAACTCTGGGAACTTGGTTGTCCGGTTGCCAAATGGCACTGACATATGGGAGAGCTTCCGTTACCCCACCGACACCATCGTGCCCAACGTAAGTTTCTCGTTGAGCTCAACTGATGTTGCCCGGCGACTTGTTGCCTGGAAAGGGCCTAATGACCCATCCAGTAGCAACTTCTCCATGGGTGGTGACTTGGACTTCCAAATTGTCGTTTGGAATAGGACGAAGCCATACTGGCGGAGAGCCGCGTTGGGTGGTAATGTGATAAACGGTGTGTTACAGAGCAACGCAAATTTGGTGATGTACCAATCAATCGTAGACACCGGGAATGGGTACTACATGAAAATGACTGTCCCTGATGGCTCACCAAATGTGCGCATGACTCTGGACTACACAGGTATGGTAAGTTTCCGAAGTTGGAATACTACCACTTCTTCATGGACAGTTTTGAATCAATTTCCTAGTCCGTCTTGTGACGAATACGCCTTTTGTGGTCCGTTCGCCTACTGCGATGACACTGAGTCTGTTCCAACATGCAAATGCCTTGATGGATTTGAGCCTTATGGTATGAACCTTCCTCGAGGATGTCGGAGGAAGGAAGAGCTGAAATGCGGTGGTGAAGATAGTTTCTTGACCTTGCCTGACATGAAGACTCCTGACAAGTTCTTGCATATTCGGAATAAAAGCTCCGACCAATGCGCAGCATACTGCAGCCACAACTGCTCTTGTACAGCATATGCTTATGCTCGCCTGGAAAATGTCTATGCGACCGTTGATCGGTCCAGGTGCTTGGTTTGGATGGGGGTTCTTATTGATACTGAGAAGTTGAGTAATGGTTATGGTGAGAACCTGTATCTCCGGCATCCTAGCTCATCAGGTATTGCTCTCTCTCTTTCTTGGCACATAGTTTCATTAATGTCCTTGATGGATTGTCAATTCATATATGGTTTACAAAGTATGTTAACACAGATAAAGCATGATGCAATAGCACTTGTCTTCAATTCATACTGCTTCTGTTAGCCTTAAGCAGGGCCAATGCTTCACAAGGCCAACTTTTGTGCACACAATTCATTGAATCTTAATGATTTTATTTATATTCACTTCTTTAGAATCATGTGATCTGACATACAATTCATCAGATCTTAATGATTTTACCAATTTATCCAGTACAAGCTTGTATGCCTTCTGTGGTATTTTTCGTTGCTTGCAGAAGCTCAAGATCTTCAAATGTTAGATGTGGTCGAGTGAAATATTTTCATGGGTAATTTACTTCCAAGAAATGTGGCAATATATTATGCTGACATTTTCTTTGTGTTTGTGGACTATATTTGCAGCCAGCAAGAAGAAGAGCACCCTACTAAAGATTGTACTCCCTGCTACGGCTAGCTTACTTCTTCTATTCACATGCATATGGATTATATGCAAGTCAAAAGGTAGGATAATACTGAACTTTCACAATGCAGTGTTAATTGGCTACTCATACAAACGATTTGATACGAAGACGAGTGTTCCTATCAGGCAACTCCCAAGGGAAGAAAACACAGTTCAAGCATACACTGCAAGAAGCTTCCAACAAGTTTGGAAATGACAACTTAGAATATCCATCAATTTCCTTAGAAGACATCATCACTGCAACAAACAATTTCTCTCATTATAACATGCTTGGAAAAGGTGGATTTGGAGAAGTTTACAAGGTAAATTAAAGTTTAAGCTTGAAATTTTTAGTAGAAGAATATTGTAGCTATTATCAGCTTTTAACAACATGTGGTGATATCATGTAGGGAATGCTCAAAGATGGCAAGGAAGTAGCTGTAAAAAGGCTTAGCAAAAGTTCCACGCAAGGGGTTGAAGAGTTCAGAAATGAAGTAGTTTTGATTGCCAAACTGCAGCACAGAAACTTAGTTAGACTTCTTGGTTGCTGCATTCATGAAGATGAGAAGTTACTTGTATATGAATACCTACCTAACAAAAGCTTGGATGTCTTCCTTTTTGGTATGTCCTGACTTAATGTCACATCATGAAACCAATTTTAGATTAACTGAATTTGTGACTGACAACATCCTTATTCACACTAATATTGGAAGATGCAACTAGAAAATCTGTGCTTGATTGGCCAACCCGGTTTGAAATAATAAAAGGGATAGCAAGAGGCATCCTTTATCTCCACCAAGATTCAAGACTGAAGATAATTCATAGAGACCTCAAATCAAGCAACATCTTGTTGGATATGGAAATGGCCCCAAAAATATCAGATTTTGGTATGGCGAGGATTTTCGGTGAAAACGAGCAACAAGCAAACACCACTCGAGTAGTTGGAACATAGTAAGTAGTTCATCCATAAACTACTGGTTAACATGGAAAATATCTGAAGTGTAACTCACTTAAACTGTATGTTTTATTGCTTTTCTGAAATGATGAATCAAACAGTGGCTACATGTCTCCTGAATATGCGATGGAAGGTTCCTTTTCTGTCAAGTCTGACACCTATAGCTTCGGTGTTCTACTGCTGGAGATTGTAAGCGGCCTAAAGATTAGCTCACCCAATCTCATAATGGACTTTCCAAACCTTATTGCTTTTGTAAGTGTAACAAAAATATTGACTTTTGAACAATCTCAAAACTCCATGTGGTGACCTGATCAGAACTTGATTTCATCGGTTCAGGCATGGAGCGTATGGAAAGATGGAAAGGCAAGGGAATTGGTGGACTCATCAGTTGTGAATAGCTGTTCCTGCCATGAAGTTCTTCGATGCATTCATCTGGGGCTCTTATGTGTTCAAGACCAACCAAATGCCAGGCCACTGATGTCATCAATTGTGTTCATGCTAGAGAATGAAGCAGTCTCACTTCCTACCCCACAACAGCCTGTATTTTTTATTAGGAATGCTGAAAGCGATCAGTCAAATGAGTACATGCGAAGATCTCTGAATAACATGAGTATTACAACTATAGAAGGACGTTAATTGTTTAATTCCACCTCCATTGCACTAGCAAATCTTATTTGTACACAAAAATGTTCCATTCAGTGTGTTGTTTTGTATAGGTCGTTTATATAAAAAAATCTTCTGTACATGACCGTTTCGATCCGTGGATGACTCCCTATTCCCTAATCAACTGCCTATGCAGTTATTTTACCTACATGTTTTTCTTATTGCTTGGCCTCGTCTGTTAGGAGCCGGAGCTGGTCAGAAGAATTATCGGCAATGTCAATGGAATTCCTTGGTTCTCCCTGGATTGGCAAGCAATGATCATCCTTTTTTCAGAGATACATCTAACTATGAAGTACAGAGCACTGTATCACTTGCGATATTTATCCTAGATTGCAAGTAGAAAGTGAGGCTGTTGCCCCCAAACTTCAGGTACAGAAACTACTGCGAATTTAATTTGCTGCTTAGACGTGTTATAAAGTAGAAATTTTGTAGTTCTCTTCACGATCGTCTCCTTTTCAAGAAGTTAGGTATTTCAAGTGACCTTGACTCGTGACAGTAGAATTCATCCCTCGCGAATCCGCTCTACAGATATTACCTTTCAACATTGCCAAACCTATGCCTTCCAATGAAATTTCAGGGATCACATTCAACTCTCCAGTCTTTGTATTCCAATGATCTTCCATTTGTAATAGCAGCACTTAAACTACCCTTTTGTGATAATTTGAAGCATGTACCTAGCTGCTAAAATCGTTGTTTTGACTCGCAGATTCAGTAGCTTATCCGGATTTTCCAGGCTTCTGCAAGGCTACGGCTAACTGAACTTTTTCACAGTGATCAAGCCAGGACTTGCTTTGCAAATATGTAGCTTGAGTTCCTGCAGTACCTGAAAGTTTTAGAATTGAGCTTTGATGTGTTCATCGAGCCCAGAAAAGAGAGGGTGTGCTTACGTTAATTCCCAAGTGACATTGAACTTCAGAAGAACTTCATGGCTTTCAATTAGTGCAATGCCAATTATGCAGTCAAAGACACAATTCCACTGAAATTTTCATGAATCACATTCAACCCTTTTAGCCTTTGCATTTGTGCCACCTCATTTCATTTCATTTCTGGAAATAACACTTGTGCTACCTATTTAATGTTCTACTAAAAAAACTTGACGTATTGGCTAGTTATCGGTATGTATTTTGCCTCATGATCCAGCCTCAGCTCAGCTGTAGGCAGTACTGAGAAGACAAGTAGAATCATGTTAGATGTTACTCATCAACAGTAGCACACCTGAGCTGCATAAAGCAGCATTCAAGAACTTCATGAACCGATGGTAATTGCCTTTCCAATTGGCAGTCGCGTAGAGAAATGTCTAAATGATATAGTGCTCCACTTTGATCACGAATTATTTTTGAAAAGTTGGTCTCAAAAAAATCCCAAAGGCATACATAGCTTCTAGATGTTGAACTGGTATTGCAAACTTGTATAGTTGTGTGCTTGGTTTACCACCTCACTAACCTCTCAAGTCTCAAATGGACCATTTTGCACAGGTGAATCGAAGTGCAATCATTATCAAGTAAATGGTCTGGAAATCCTGAAACAGTTTTGTTTTTCATTTACCACCTCACTAACCTCTCAAGTCTCAAGTGGACCTTTTTGCACAAGTGAATCGACGAAGTGCAATCAATATCAAGTAAATAGTCTGGAAATCCTGCAACAGTTTTGTTTTTCATTCAATTACTTTTCAGTTACATCAGCATTGAGTTTTTGATGTATAGTTTATGATTTTTAAAAATAAAAACAAAGTCCTGCTATCCAAGGACCCTGACGCCATAAGCCACTATCTTAGCTAGTTAGAAATTAATTGTTGTATCGCAAAATGTTATCGTAAAGCTAAGCCTTTGCGATAAGTATGCAAATGCTCATATGAAATATTTCTTCCGTCCAGTAATGTAAGTATTTGTTGACTTTTAGACGTCACGTTTGACCACTTGTCTTATTCAAAAAATCTATAAGAAATATTATTTATTTTATAATAATTTATTTTATTCATAAAAACATTTTAAGCGTGCCTTCTTTATTTCTGCATTTTCACAAATATTGAATAAGCGAATGATCAAAGTTGAAGTTTGAAAGTCAACAAATCCTTACATTTTTTTAATGGAGAGAGTTCCATGTACATGTTACAGATCAGAAAACAATCAATGGGCATCTCAAGCCAGGACTTGCTTTTATTTTATAGTGACTATAGTACTTCTCGTGCACTAATTTTAGCACAATAAGAACTTTACTTTTTTTCGAATTATAAGAGCTTTATTGCGAACAAAGAGTTTGGAAAGGGCACCGCACACCAATCGTGGCGGTCCTGGTTTTGTATATCTATTGCCAATTGTACACGATTACAAGGGATGGGAATATCCCGATATACAAGGAAGGAGATAAGTGCTAAGCTAAACCTCCTAATATACCACAACTATGCATGTTTACATTTACTAATTTTTCCATGCACAAAACTAACAACACCTAGCTACTTGGGTACCATTTTTGAATTCTTATTATTGCCGGTGGCATGTAATTTGTACTAGTTCATTAGTTCAGTCCAGATGTTGTTCCTTTTGCAAAATAGTTCTAACGTACCAAATCAAGAATGTATATAGTTACAATATCTATATAAGATTCCTCGATCAATTAATATTTATATCCACATGATTAAAAAACTATCCACGTATGTATCCACATGATTAAGAAAACTGAGCAACAGAATGTGCCAATGCAAAAGTTCTGCATGCTGATATCCACTGCAGAGATGTAATAATTTAACCTCGACGAATCTAACAATATTATTCAACCAGAAGACACATCTGCCTAAATTCTTGAAGGTGCAAATAATTAGTAACGAATAGCTAGGAAGACGTTGGGCTTACATTATAATAAAGTGAGAGGCTAGCCAAAAGAGCAACATACTGCTGCTCAATCAAAGAGAGATGCCGCTTTTATTTGGTAGTACACAATCAGTAGAGACCTGCTACACACTTTGAGATCATCCATCAGTAGTTTAAAACTACTAAAAATTAAACCATTACACATGCATCTTTTAACAAGTCCTTTCACAACTACTCAATGATGCAACCTAACAACCAATCATGATTAGAACCAGATGACGATCGGTAAAGGATTATATATATGTCCTCTCAACAATTAGCTGATCCCTTATTCTTTGATGATGAACCTGGAGAATGAATCCAAGTCTTCAAGCACTCATTCCAAAGGTTCATCGAAGCTAGCTCAGTGCTATCCTTTGTCACTGCCACAGCTGCTGCTTAGTAAACTATAGTTATGATCATACACTAGTAAATAAGACCATGAAACGTCGTCAGGGTGTATAGCCTGCTGTTTTCTCCACGTTTTCTGACGAACGACGTTGTTCGTTTCCAGCTTTCATCTACCTAAAGTTGGCGCCAAATGGAGTCCACAAGTCGACGGGCACCTCGCTGGCCACCGCGAACGTGCTTGATATCGGGACCAGGCACAGACCCCGGCCCTTGAGTGATATCTCGCCATGACTGTCCTTGGACTTGTCAGGACTTGAACTCTGAAATCAAACAAACACACACGCATGCAAAGCGATCAGCGCTCAGACAGAGACGATGCACGTAATGTACCACATCGCCAGGAGAAAGGAGAGCAAGAAGCATGATGAAGAGTAGACTGTACCTTCAAGTGGTGGGGCACTTGATGGCCGTTCTGCTTCAAGTATGGAGCACTAAGCGCCTGCAGACACAAGACACAAACACAATGTGCACGCAGCTCTGATCAGTCCTCTTCTGAGATGATTCTTGTGAAGAAATATATAGCACGCTGAGTTGATGCTTCAGATGTGCTATAATTAAAGGTGGGGAATATCATGGTACTTACACGGACTTGGTCGTGGAGGAACTTGATGTACTCGATGGTCTCATGGAGCACGGATGCAGTATCCGTCTGCACGCGCATCGAGAAATAAGATTTGAGTTTGTATAGACGATCTCGAAGAAAGGAGGGGAAAAGGAAGAACTCTTTTTGCAGGGAAGATGTTGATACATAGTAGCAAGCACTAGATTGTTTGTAATAATGATATAGTCAGCATTAGTCATGAAAAGCATCCCTCACCTTTCCAAAAGGAGCGACTAGTTGCTGGAGTGCAGTGACCCTGTCCCCAAGCTTCTCCTTCCTAACCTGAAATATATTGCACACATGCGCAACTTTATTAAAGATCTGTGTCTATACAACATCAAATAATGAGTGGCCAAGTTCAAGAAAACCTAGTTGCATATATGAGTTCACCTTGGATAAATTAGGGTAAGCTAGCAGGTATTTATGCATGTATATATATGTTTACCTTGAAGGTTGGCAATGGCGACGGTGTTTCGAGTCTTGGTTTCTTGAACGCCGGTTGGCCGTTTGCCTTCTTGGTGATGATTGAGCAAGACTCTCCTACTCCTTCCATAGCAGTCTATAGGTAATCATGCAGATATAACAATTAACAAAACGTTAGTTAGTTACGTGTAACCAATGTTGGCATTGCCTGCCCTGAACTACTTGGACATATACCTTCAATGCAAGGGTTGCTGCACGCGGAGCCGGCGATGGTTTGGCAGCTCGTGCGATGCTAGCCTGGTCAGGCGCCGCTGCCGGCACTCCGAACCCAGCGGAAGGGTTCCAGAAGGCTGCGTCGTTGGTGAACTGGAGTGGCTGCCCAAACCTCGCAGCTGCTGCTGGCGCCTGGCCCATCATCTGCTGGCCATACTGGTCATACTGCTGGAACCCTGGCTTCGCCACCGTCGCCGTTGGCTCCATGAGGCTTCTTAGCAGAGACGACTGGATTGGCCCGTATGGCGACGTCGGCGACAAGAGCAGCTCGGATCCGAGGTTGGAAAGGAGCTGGTGCTGCTGCCCGTGATCGTGATGCTCGTGGTGGCCTTGCAGAGCTAGGTTATTTGATGAAGGATTCATCAGGCTTGGCGCGTTGATGTGGCTCTGCTGGTCTGTTCCTGAGCTCATGTCGTGCTGACCATCCTGCAGAAACCCGTGCAAAGTGACACCGCTGTTGTTCCTGTTCAGGCACAGACAAGAGATGTGTATAGAGATCTCATTAATCTCAGCTGCATGTGATAGTACTTAATTAAGTTGTACATATAACCTTTCGTGGTGAATCTTGTGGTTTAGAAGAGGAGAATCAAACTTGTTGGTGAAACTTACATGAGATGAGTCCAGTCGGTGAAGCTGGCAAGAGGCTGCTGAACGCCGGCCGCATCAGCTACTCCGGTCGGCTCTTGGAAGGTCACCGAGCTGTTGTTCCCGGGCGACTCCGACGAGGCCGTGGTGGCGCTCTTGGCTTTACCCCCTCTGCCGCCATGTCGTAGCTGGCAGCCAGCGCGGAAGACCACGTGCTGAACCCGGCGAGCTCCGTCGAGCACGTCACCGCCGCCGCCGTGTTCCACCAGCCTCCATGGGGGCAGCGGCGCCGCCGCCGTTGTACATGGCTGGAGCAGCATGCAACATCTCGGCGTGATCTCCCATGTCGATCGATCTAGCTAGCTACTCCGTTTCTTGGATCGATGTTGGCGTACGTGTGTAGAGAGAGAGAGTGTGGTGAGTGCTTGCTTAGCTTATTGGGTTGGGCAAGCTGCAGGGAGGGGAAAGCTGGGAGCTCAACACGCTGATATGAGCAAGTGGAAAAGGATTGGGATGCGCGGGTTGAGTATATATAAACCGTTTGGGGGCGGAGAGGAGAATTTTGGGTTTCTGACCGGAAGCCGGTAACCGGGGAGTCGTTGGCGGTCTTCAGGCATTGCGTCAGATAATTCTGGTGCACCTGATCATGATCCAGCGGCAGTTCAACGACCCAAAGTGTCTGCCTCTCTCTCTCCGGTCGCATGTATCCATAAATGCATATATAGCTTCTGCTGTTTAGCCGGCACTGATGATTTTCTTAATTATTATTATCTGTGTAAATTGTGCTATACACATGATAAAATAAAAACTATTCCATGTAGCATCGTTCTTTTGACGCATCTATCGAATGTACTATAGTATACCAAATTGAAATTCCCATCCTATTTTTTTTCTTCTTTTCTAGCCAGTCAAGAGAGAGTCAGCGCACTTTAGTTATCAATTTTGAGTTCTCCCATTTCTATTATTGGAATGGATAGGATAAACAGGACTTGAAATATGCTCTAATGTTTTTCACACACACTAGAATCAAGAAATAGACGATGTGTCCGACATTTAGGTGTAGCTTTTTTTAACAAAAAAAACGAGAATAAATTCTAAGTAATCTTAAAGACATATGCATTGACTTCCGAAAAGAAGTCTAGTTGATAGCGACATGAACACATTAATTAGGGAATGTTTGATGATTTCACCTAACCATGTATAAAAAGGTCCAGTGAACTAGATCAGTAGTACTGCGGCACCTAATTCTCTTGTCCACAGAAGTCTTGTTGTGTGCGCTTCATTCTTCAGTGAATGATACATAATCTAATTCTAGGGGATTACTTTCTCGGCGATAATTGTTTTTATAATCCTCTGGTCAGCTTTATTTCACTGTTAACCATTTCCGACCACTAGATGATAAACTCGACATCGCTATCACGACGGAAATTACGCACGTACCCCTGGGCTCTAGCTACAAGTATAGTTTATAGCACGCCTGTCATTGTAGCATGATGTGTAGTTGTAGCTAAATCATCATCAAGTGTCGTCTGAGCATATCATATAAGAATTAACGACCCATGCGTACATGGTTGAGTTTTTTTCTAAGACCAAAAAGAGTGTGCATGCGCACGCAAACGTACGGCACAATGAAATAGTATTTATTCTGAAAATTCATTTAGGCGTGGCAGCAGTAAATTATTGACCTCCTGGATAGCAAGCAATTTTTCCTCCGAAAGTTGACGGAAAGAAGAAGCGGGTAACAATAATATTCTCAAAACTAATGTATAGTTACACTAGACGGTGATCGATTTCGATCGTTTGGTAAAGTTGATGTGATGGAAGAACGTACCTCAAATCGCGTTAGGCACCCCATGATTCGGTTTGGCTGTTATGATTCTCCCTTTTCTTTTTGGAATTTTCTCCCTGCGCCTATATTCCCTCGGTGTCCTGCAGGCCAACCTAGCTCTGCTGTATATCTGTATTCCTTTCGCTTTTTTTTTTCTTTCCTCCGTTGCAAATACGTCCAACCATCATCTAACAAGAAAACTAGGAGATGCTATATTATCAAGAAAACTGCGCACGTGATGTCGTCATGGTCAAAACACTGGATGTCTGGATGAGTGTTCGGTGTTTCTCCATTTCGTGCGATAATAACGATCATGTATTCTGGCAAAATTTAGTGTTTTTGATGTAGAAAAGCTTCAGCTGCTACGCTGAGAGATGTTCTGGAATAGGGACGCTAGATAGAGTCGGTGTCAGCTTTCGGTGTACGTAGGAAGATTTTGCTGTGAAGGACGGCGCGGGCGGCCGGCGAGCGAGCTGCGGCGGTGGTAGCTGAAGCGAAGACCCGTTGACGTCATGCTTACACGGCGGCACACGGCGTCAAAAGCGCGGGTCCCGGGGGTCGCACGCGTGCCCGGAAAAAGCCAGCCGCCCACTACTCAAGGCCATCCCTGGCCTGGCAATCCATCCACACACACACACAGATGGATCTCTCTCTCTCTCTCTAGTCTGAATGCCGAGTCAAAAGCCAGGACAAGGACAGCATCCATCGTCCTTCTCTATTCCCTGGTCGCGACAAGCCCCGTGCCCTAACGTCGCTGCCACGTCTCGACAAAGCTTTGACCATCTATTTAGCGAGTGAATCATTGAGCTCGGGAGGTCAACTTGTTACTCATTTCGTTCCTGGTTCACTCTCCGATCGTCATCACCTGACCTGACGATGCTGCAGATCTACTGATTCTCTGTCTGATCGACTGAACGAGAGAGTTGTTTAACTAATGCCCCCCTCCCCTCAGTGAAGAGGGATCCTTGAACAAACAATTGCTGGAACCAGGTGGGGGATCTCGACCTTTCGCCACGGGATTGGCAGAACGAACCAGGTGCTGCTGTGCTAGAGCAAGTAGATTAACCCCCTCATCAGGTAAATCAGTAGTCACGGACCAATTAAAAAAGTTTATCTTGCCCGGTACAAGTAATTTTCGTAGCTCATCATCACCTTGGTAGAGCCGTGCGTGCCACTACCGGCATGCAGAGACCCTGATCAGAGACGAGAAATCAATAGCAGCCACGAACGGGCATTAATTTTTACCTAAGCACAAGCAAGTTATTGGTGGCGCGGTCGTGGTCGTGGACGGCGAGCTGTCCGGCCCCTGCCGTGCTGCCGAGGGCACCCGCTCGACCCGCCACACGCCCTGAACCCATCCATCCGCTCTGCGGAACACGGCGGCGCCGCCCCAACCCAGGCACGCACGCGCGAGCTCATGGGTCATTTGAGTGCACACGCACACGCACACGCACGCGGCGGCACGCACCGGACCAGCCGGGTAACAAGCTAGCTAGTGCGCGCGGCACTTGGCGTCAGAGGGTTCCCGTTCTGTAACACGTGCACGGCCGCTCCGATCCGGCGACCGAACGCCGACGTCGACGGCTGACCCGGCCCGGCGGCCGCGCTCGCCAGACGACACGCGACGTGTTTGACGTGCCCGAATAATCCTGCTGCTCCTGCCACCCGATCCGATCGACGCGTCTCGTAAGACGACTTTTCCCGTGGTTAGGCTGGGCGTTGACACGGTGGGATCCGGCGACTCCCCTCTTTTTCAAATAGTTTCCTGCCTGTTCCGGAGTCGCCACGAGTCAAAGCGTGCTCTGACTTTCATTTCCATCCTCGGGTCGTCTCCGTTTCCTTGTCTCTGCTGCTCTAGACCCTACACCAGCGCGGTGGTTGCGTCTCGTCGCGTTGTCAGCGCCAACGACTAAACAAATGCAATTATCGTCAGCCTAATGATGCTGCAGTGCAACCAGAGAGAGTGTGTCTACCGGCCTAACAAATGTAGGTTCGGACTCTCGTGAGTGATCCGTCCAACACAAAGGTCAACCGCACCATGAGTCTCAGAATCTACTCACATGTCTGTGTGCTTATATACTTAATTTCAAGATTAGCAATGACACTTGGAGCACACTACATGCTCGTTTTGACAAGTACTAATAGACTCTGCTCAGCCGTGATGGTACAGACACCCTATACTACCCAACATCCTCCAGAGCCAGCCTGATACACTGCATCTACTACTGCCAAGCAATACTGCAATACTACATGACAAAAAAGAAAAGGAAATGAAAACTGCTCGTGTTACAGAACTCAAACACGAGTGATCTGATCTTCTGAATAATTGAGGTGCTTTTTGTCTGTCTTCTGCGTTTACTTCTCCCTTTAATGATGCTGCCGGTGTGAACGCCGGAAAACTCGTGGCATACTACTAGTCAACACTCATGGACCCGGAACTGCACATGCCAACAGTCCAGGTGGGCTCTGACGGAAGCCCAGAGGCCCACAGATTCTGACACGCCGGGCCCCGGCATCGTGATCGCGTTAGGTAAGATGGGCTATACATGGGCCTGTCACGCAGGCAGGCCAGTCGTGTCTATCGCATTCACAGCCTGGGTGCATGGGTCAAACCCCTTTTGACCTCCACCTTTTTATTTGTTTTCCCGTCTTTCCTTCCTTTACGGTTTCATTCATTGGATATACTTTTTGTCTCCAAATTCCAGATGCACCCGTCACCTGTAGATTCAGAGCTTCCCGTGTGCATGTGCGTTCTTTCATCTTCGCTGACGCCGGGATTACGTACGTACCTCTAGGTCGCACCATATATTGTGAGTCTCAAGAGCAATACTATTCTCATTCTTCTAATTAAATCACCAATTCCATAGCGATCTACTGCGAAATAAAACACGCCGGTGGCAGTGTTCTGTCGACGGCAAGTCCGGTGGCCCAGATCACCGGCGTGATGGCCGCCGCATCATGTAGGACGAACGTCCCTACGTGCCCGAGATGTAAGCATAATGCCCATCCCAAATGCAGCGGACCATGGTGGTGCATACAGTAGCTTGGTACTGGGCACTACCAACAGCAGCATATGATGAACACAAGACATTTGGACTGTCCAACTGCCGGTCTTCTTTTATCTCGCGCGTTCCTACGCAATTATAGCAGGCTACTAGGAGGAGATTCTGTGAATTTCCTAGAGCAGTTATTGGAGCTTTCGACACAAATCATTCTCCTCTTGAAATCATGTCTCTCCTGAGATGATTGAGTTCGTGCGTTCCATGGATTTGGGTAATAAGTGCCGGTTGACACCGCAAGAACAAGGCGTTGACAAGACATATCATTCTGAATCGCCTGTGCACGAGCACGGACTTAAGGAGTGTTCGTTTTTCCTGAGTTGTGGAAGAAGAGACGACATGCCATGATGCCAATTGCCAACAAGCAGCCGCCAATTGCTCCTTAACCTGAACCGCGTGGCTGCCATTTTTTGAGGATCATGAATGAAAGCACACACAAGGCAAGTCAGAAAAGAGCATGGGGCCTGAGGTAAATGGCAGGAATCGTGATCATGACATGAGCTGCCTATGAATCGGAGTATGAACCAGCTGCATGCTCCATCATACCAACTCGTTTCAGATAGTCAAAGGGCTCCTCATAAGGTCGACCGGGGAGTGTTGCAAGGAATCTGGAGCACGATGTCAGAGGAATCTATCCTCCAGGAGACATGGCGAGTTGGCCGGTGCTCTGTGCCATATCATCGCCATGTGCACGACGGCTTTAATTTTCAGAACAGTGGTGTAAGTTGATTTCATTGCATGCAATGCAACCCGTCCGACGAGTGCTGGGCGACCACCGAAAGCCTTTGCAGCGAGATATGTGGCTCCATCAGCTCTCGCTTGGCCCCGCTGCAACAGACACCGACCACGAACAATAATTCCGTCGCCAGCGGATTTTCTTTTTTAGAATTCAAGGGTCGAAACCCCGGCCCCACTTGCATTGCAAAAGGCCAAAATCAGTTTACAGCACGCAGGTTCCAGGTCCAAACAGTTTCCAGCAATTCCCAGAAAACTCAACCCAAACTAACCTATTACATCAGTGTGAATTCAGCTTTGGCCATGCGAAAATCATTCTCATCCCATGGTGATCCTCGGCGGTCTTCTCAGCTTGGCCTCCAAATTTGTCACCATCTCTTTGAAGCTTTCCAACTGCAGCGCTGGGCAGATTACATGCCACTGCCTGATCATTGGCAGCAATCTCTCCCAGATAGACATCATTCCTTTCCAGTCAGCATTCTGAAAAATGAAGCTGTTTGTCAATTTCCACAAACTCCACATAGCAGCAGAAGTAGCTTTGTTAACCAGACTAAACTTCTTGTTACTAAGCCATTTGCTAGCTATATTCTCATAGTTACTTTCAAGATGAGTGTTTAAACAACTTGACAATTCAGTCCACATGCACTTGGAAACTACACAGTCAAAGAATAAATGATTTGCTGTTTCTTTTTCATTGCAAAAGACACAGGTCAGATCATCTACTTTCTGTCTTAAAGCTAGGTTATCTCTAGTTAAGTCTATTTTTCGATAACAGCCATAGGAATATATGTACCCTAGGTGGAACATTTATTTTCCAAATAGCAGGTGTATGAATCGGTTTTATGCCTCTGAAGTTCAGGACCCCGTACAGAGATTGGGAGGAGTACCTCCCACTAGAGTTAATTTGCCAAATCAACTTGTCCTCCTCTTCACTAAAGACTATTGTCGAGGCAATCTGTACTACCTCATTCCACTGATTAATTAAACTATGATTAGCACATCAAGGGTACATTTTAGTAGATTTCCATCCCACAACTCTTCTATTGTTGATGTCTTCTCATTAATAACTACATACAGATCCCAATATTGTATAGCTAGACTAGAAGTGCCCACCCAAGTGTCTTTCCAGAATTTGATTCTTTTTCCATTGCCAGCGGATTTTCAGGAATATGCGGCTAAAATTCAGCAACAGTAATTTTGTTGACGGGCAAGGCAGGTGCACTGGAAGGCCTTGCTTGTGCCGCGTAGCGGGAAAAAGATTGGGCAAACGGTTGACGGGCTCATGACGCTTCTGCCACACTGCGGAAACTGCTGAATTAGAGCAAAAAGAGAGCTTGTCAGACAACCTGTGGGCCACCCCAGCCAGGCGAAGCCCAACCAGGAACGATCCTCTACCGCTGTGGGTTGGAGCATCAAGCTCCAACTGAGCCGTTAATCACGCTCTGGCCAACAGGTCATGAGTCATCAACCAAGCTTAAGTGCTTGCCTCCTTTTTGGTAAAGGATGAAGCGGTACGATCCTATAGAACAGATCCTGTTCAAGTAAGGTCGTGCTGCTTGGTCAGGGAGCTTCGATTATAAGCTGAGTCAGTAGCAGCTAAGCGACCGAGGTGGTACTAAATGTTGCTTCGAATGGCCCGAAGTGGTACTAGGCCTGGCTCATCATTCGGGTCTTGTGGATACTACCGGATAGCAATATCCAGCTTGGGCCTGGCTCATTGTATGGGCGGTCGGAGCATATCGTTACTGGGCCCAGAGTATCATAGTTCATAGGCTTCGTCAACAGCAGTATCCAGTTTGGGCCTGGCGTATTATACGAGCGGCCGGCATATATATTACTGTAAACAGCAATTGAGTTTGAGCTGGGTGGGGGTTCCGTGGAATCTGTACGAGTTCGACTAGATCTGCTGAACAGGAACTGCACAGCAGTACAATACTAGAATTTATTTCGATATACGAGTTTGTAAACATTACACAGGTGTGACATTATTTTCCCCGGAACTGTAACGTTTCGTGTGCTCTACTCATGACTTGGGCAGGACTAGTGAGTCAGATTTTCCTCCACAGGCGTGCCAAAATCTACCGCACCCGCATGCAACAATGTACGTATCTTTCACGGGGAGAACGTCAAAAACTGATGCTGATTCCCTAACGCATGGCTCATCCCGACTAAGGCAAATCAGGCAACTTGAACGGCTGGTTTGGTCCCTTGTGGCCAAAGCGAAAGCAGCTTAAAACGCACAGATGATCCGACCTGACGCGTCAATCAGTCCACCCCTCTACTCGAGGGAGGACAGGTCCATTGACTCGTGAGCTCAATGCTGCAGGATCGCATAGATAGATGTCTTATCGTTTCAAAGGACCACCAGAACGCATCTCGGTTACACTCGGTAGATTGAAGAGCTTCAAAACCAGCAGAGGTATTGAAAAATGTTGGTTGAACTGCGGATTAAGACGTGGATAATGAGTTCTACGGGTGGCTGGCACTTGCCGTTGAAAGGCGAAACACCAGGAATCAGATTTCTGAACCACAGAGATGCGGCATCTCCTCCCCATTGATCATCATGCTTTGATGCTCCGGGACTCTCGGTCCAACAGCTTTGTGTACACCATCACTGGACCAGCAACAGTACTGTACTCATCAGCAACGTTCATGATTAAAAGGTGAGCTCAAAGCTGCCGCAGCAATACGAAAGTTGTATCAAGTACACAAAAAATATCCCGGAGAGGCCACCGTCACCATGGTCATCTCGCCAACGGAAAAACTGAAACTGAATTCTCACTTGAAACAACAACAGAAACAGAGCTGATTGGAAGCAAGGTCACATAAGAGAAACGAAATGCTGCATAATTCTTCCCATTCACATAGTTTTTACAAAAGACACCACCACTGAACCCGTGAATCACAGACATCCTAGCCAATTGCAAACATGCAAAGCTTCACTAATCACTACCCCTGCTGCAGCAAACCGAACCGTTCCATCCACACATTAACGATCGATCGATTGATCGAGACAGGTAATTCCCCAACAGCACTAGTAGTAGAAGAGGTTCAGCGGCCAGCGCACTCGGGGGCTGGACGGGGAAGCGGTCGGTGTCGACGCAGTAGTCGTAGACGAGGTGGTGCGCGCGCGCCCAGACGAGCTGGTGGGACTGGTGCACGGTGAGCTCCTCCATCTCCTTCTCCTTCCACCAGTACCGCCCCTCCTTGCCGTAGGAGCTCTCCGTGCACCGGCGCACCTCCCCCTCGTCGGAGTCGGTGGCGTTGGCCGCCCACGCGCAGCCGTCCACGCGAACCTCCCTGAACGTGGCCTCGAACGGCGCGTGGGACCAGTCCGTCTTGACGCGGCCGCCCTGCGTGGCCCAGTCGTCCGCGTTCCAGATGGAGCTGTAAACGGCCATGGGCTGCGGCGACGGGAACGGCGGGACGGAGGCGGTGGCGTTGCCATGGTGGTGGTGGCCCTTGACGGCGTTCCTGTTCTCGTAGACGCGGATGGGGGTGTCGTCGACCATGAAGACGACCTGGCTGGGGTTCCAGAGCACGGCGTAGGTGTGGAAGTCGGCGGTGGGGTCGAACCAGAGGTCGATGCGCTGCTCGCGGTTGCCGACGCCCTCGATGTACAGGTTCGTCTGCACCAGGTACGGCTCGCCGGTCTCGTTGCCCAGGAACTCGAAGTCGAACTCGTTGTGCTTGTCCCCGCCGGAAGACAACTGCATTTCAGTTTTCAGACATCAGTTCACTCCTCCAATGTGCTAAGCAATTAGTACGAAGATAACAATGGATACAATTAGTAAATCAAAGCAGGGTTCTCTCTGCACTTGTTCACGTGCTGTTGTTCTTTGTAAATTACTTCTTGGCAGATTCTCGCACCGAGACAAAGGCAAGCATGTCCCCGGCATTATTGGTTCCGCTCCGGTAACTTGGTTTTACCGTTGACGATTTCACACTGACACTAGTGGTAGAGCCAAGAATTGATTCGGTCTTTAAGAATCGTATACTACCAAATGGAACTAAGAATAGCAAGATAATGCAGTAGTGTGACAACAGCTGAGAGAGGAAACGGCAGTGCTTGAGGGAGAGGGAAAGAGGAAAGGCAGAATGGCCTGCACTCACTCACATAAAAAGCGGTGACGACTCCGGCGGAGTCCCCCGGCACCAGCTTCAGGTCGGCGCTCGCCTTCCCGTACAGGAACTTGTTCTTGGACACGAAGCCTCCGCCTGCGCGCATTGGAACTCAAGTCAGTAGAAACAGGCAAGGCAAGGAACGCCAAGAGAAAATACTGCATCTCTGAAGAAGCACAGGGAGGCGAGGCGAAGGAATGTTTTTTCTGAGACGAACCAGAGTTGGAGTCGAGGCGGAGCTTGAGCAGGTCGCCGTCGTACACCATGTGGTCGTTGGCCCAGCTCGGCTGCACCACGTCGTCGAACTTGGTGGCGCCCGCCGCCACGCCGGCGACCAGCACCAACGCGGCCACAACAATGGCAAGGGAAGCCATTGACACAAGGCTACTATCCGCTTGGAGAGGAAGAAGAGACTGTGCTGTGCTACACACACTCGGAGAGCGGCGCCGGGTCCATGGTTATATAGGCGGCGGCGGCGAGGGCGGAACGGCTTGCGCTGGAAGAGTCGCGCGTGACTCGGACCGCCACGTCGGACGCGGAGGTAGCCGTTGCCGCTCAAGCGGCCCCCCAGCGCAGGCAAAGGACCCAGGCGTAGCAACCTTTACGGCTCTCAGCCACTTTTTTCTTGCTGTGCGGACTGACTGCAGCTGCGGCCCCGAAAGAAAAGAAAAAATTGTTGCATCTGCGGCATCGCCTTGCTCCGGAAGTCGTCCTGCTCTACTGCGGCAGGCAAGGCATGCATGAGTGCGGTCCTAGTCGGATACAGCTGGCTCCAGCACCACGGAGGAGCGTACGCGACACGGTAAAAGTGAAAGCTGAGATTTACTCGTGCCACTAGTGGTAGGAGTACACCGTGGTTAATCACGCTGTGGTACCTTTACGTACAATTGTCCACCCGTAGGTAGGCCCAATAAACCGTCTTAACGTCCTCAGTAAAAGGCGTGGTCCGGGGTTCATCTGGTGCGTGATGGACAGGACTACAGCGATAGACCAATAGTGCCCACGGCCTGTACTACCACTACTCTGTACGTATATGTTAGCCCTAGCTGTACCTGTAGTAACAACAACGATTAGTACATGTTGGTTTGTGTCGACCCTCTACTGGCCGCGGAAAAATTACTCAACTCTGATCACCAGTCTTTGATTTATTAGCACGAGAGTGGTGCTGCAACTGAATCTTAGTTCCTGCCAGACTCTGCACGGGCACATTACTGAATGGACCAACGATCGAGAGCAGTGACGTCCTTACAGTAGTTGTTTACACTTACAGGAGTTAACAATAGCTTGCTAATTCAGCATTAGGAACAGTTCCCCAGGAGGGGGCAGGGGAATGGATACGCCAGCTGTGAATGAGTGAGTGAGATCCCATCCCTTTCCCTCTTTATCGAAACTCGAAAGGCAGTGATGCTTCCCTAAAAAAAGAAAAAAGGGTAGTGAGTGATGCTCATGTCTTTGGTGTGGCGCACGATGATGGCACGCACGCATCCTCACGCGCCGTGTCTGCACGAACAAACCTCATCATTCCGCGAGCCTTCATCCTTTCGCTTTCCAAGGACACTCGGATAACCGGGCCGGCCGCAAAACATCTGTCCATGTCGACCAGGAGCCGTACGGCCACCACGAGTCCCTCACCGCAGCTTAATAAACATGATTAAATTAACCTCCTAGTCTCCGCATTTCGCAGCGTTAAACGCACAAACAACATACGGCCAACGAGCAATCTGAAATTTTAAGATCACGTATAAGTAGAGACTGTCTGAGTAGCCTGAGTTACAGTACAGATCCGTCGTTCCACACGCAAACATTAGCAAGCAAATGGCCATTAACGAAATACTACTACCCTCGTGTCAAAGACAAGTATGGGCACGCAAAGATGCAGAGGATACACTAGTGCGAGCAGCGCTGCGGTGAAATGCCGCAGAGCTCGAATCGATGGAGCCGCAGAGGCCAACGGATGCCTGGCAGCTGGCCAGTGCTCTCAAACCCACCCCAAAGGAAAAAGTTTTGCACCCTGTTCGTTCCTGCCCTCTAAAAATTATACCCATCACATCAAAGAGAATCTTACTATTTAAGTAGATCTTTTATTAATTTAATGACAAAACCTATGTCACGACCCCTCCTAATTTGCGAGACGAATCTAATGATCCTAATTAATCTATGTTTCTGCTACAGTGATGCTACAGATAAACATCTTCTAATAACATCATAATTATCCTCGTTGGATTCGTCTCGTGAATTAGATAGGAGGTCTGCAATTAGTTTCAAGATTAGACTTTATTTAAGACTCCAAAATAATAAAATTTTCTTTGATTTGACCCTCTAAAAATTATATGCCTCGAAAGGAACACACCAGCATCAATCCATTTCGCACCTCGGCCCCAGCAGCACAGTAGTTTCTCACACTGAGACGTGGGTCCTCATGTCCTCGCGGAGCAGTAACAGTGACGTCAGACGCAATGATACTGCACCACCAGCTGAGGTCGTCCTGGAAAAGGTGAAAGCGAACAAAAGGTTTTGGAGTTTGGGAGTTTGGACACATTCGTATGCTTTCGCAAAGCCACCCAAGGACGAGCGTCTCATCTCTTGTCCGACCCGATGTTTGGTTTAGCAAATTCAAATTTAAATCCGTGCCGTTGGTGTGCTACGGCCCAGCCTGTGCCGACAGTGTCGATCGAGCTACTCGTACCCGTAGATCACCGGGTACTCAACTGATAGATACACGCGCGGCCGGTGATCTCTCTCTTCGCTCCATTGGATGAGATCTTGAAGAAGGGATACGTGCTCTGCATTTCGTCTGGCGCGGCTGCAAGGGCCTCCTTCAATTGGAGCACGCCGCGGCTGGCGACTCTGTGGAGACCTGTGGACTTTGCCGAATGGGCGTGTGTGAAATGAATGGCGCTGGCTCGACGTGACCCCGGTGCGGTGAGCCCATTGCCAACCTGATGTTACCGCATGGTAAATTTTCTGGCATCGGCGGCAGAGAGCCGAGTATAGCAAGTGTTTGTCGTTTGCGCTCGGCGCTCCCGGGCGGGACAACGACCTGTGGGCTAGTACGTCGCTCGTGCACGCTTTCACCTGTTTCCGTGCACAGAGACATTTGTCCGCGTCCTCGCGCGTGTACGCCGGCTGTAGCAGTAGGAGTAATTTTCTGCATCGCCGTAATTCACTGCTGTAAGAGTAGCAGTGGCACTAATGCAGAGTACGACCAGTGGTACGGTACCTTGGCATGTGATGAGATGATTGCTCACGTGACAGCGGACAGCTGCCTCTGCTTCCGGCGACGTGACATGGCGTCTGTTGAATCAATTGCGCTGACGTGTGGCGAGATGATTGCGCTGAGCCTCGCCTGCGCCGCTGATTCGATTGGGCGTGCGATTCGTGACTCGTCCCGTCGAGTGCCATGGCAGCAGTATTTCTTTTTGGGGAAACGGCAGCAGTATTTCAGGCTGGAGGAATGGGCTAGCAGCAATGCCTGCCCGCCCCCGTGCCCGTGTAGATTTTCTGAATCGAAGCGAGCAGTGTCCTCCTACAACCTACGGGTAGGGGTTGCTATACGCGGGTGACGCCTAGGCCAGCTGTGCCGCATCACTGCCTGCCGCAACAAGGATTCGAAATCGGAAATTGATCCTCGTGTCGCAGACTTGAAATCTGGCTCTGGGTTTTGGAAATCGATCTATAGCGAGCAAACGAGACCAGCATCGGTAGATCAGGACCATTGATGCCCGTTGGCGAGTAGTGAGTAGTGACTAGTGAGACATGCAAAGCACGCCGTCGCGTCACTGTCTCGGCGTGCCGCTGTCCTGCATGTTGGTCGCCCTGTTGGATTGGATTGGATTGGGTTTGGAACCATCACTACGGCTGAATCGACTAGTACTACTGCCGGTTCATGCTCCCGAAGACCAAAACGAAAAGGCCGGCGATGTCGCAGGCAATTGGTTTGTTGGGCTAACAAGAGGCCTCTCGCACTGCCAATTTCCAACAAATTTTTTTTCGACCATCTCTTCCTTTTAACACTCTATCATCACAGAGTAGTAGCCGAAATTAAGACCAGTGATGAGATGATTTTCCATCTTTTGCAACACGAAAATTGGTATTCACAAGGAAACTGTACTACTATGACACAGGGAGGTCGACTGGCAACCCAGCTTTGTGTTAATCGACCCACTCCTCAAAGACTACAACGTGAAGGACGGACAACTTGATTTGAGCAAGCTGAAGGCCACGGGGAAAGGATGTTTCAGATGGCTCTGATTGGCCTGCGTGGTGACTGTCATTTCATTTGAGAAGGCTCTGCTTCTCCCCTTCCTCCATCCCGGCCATGGTGTCGTACAGGGGCTTGTTCATGGTCTCCGGCAGGTGGATCACCAGCAAGGCCCCGACGACCCCGCACGCGCCGAACACCGCGAACGGCACCCTCTCCCCGAGCACCACCACCAGCGGCGCCACGATGGCCCCCATCTGCGCCGCCTGCGTCGTGCATCCCATCGCCGCGTTCCGCACTGCCGTCGGGAACAGCTCCGCCGTGTATATGAACAGCAGGTTGTACGTCGCCGCCATCCCGAAAATGCCCACCACGCCGCACGCCATCCGCACCACCCTGCATTGTCCAACAAGTCGGATCATATGAATTTCAGCATGTGGTGTGTTCGTTTACTACCCTCTATTATGAATATTTCGATCAATTTAATAATAAAACCCTATTGACAGATTGATACTAATTTTCGAGATGAATCTAATGAACTTAATTAACCTTTGTGTTTGCTAAAGTGATGCTACAGTAACCGTCTTCTAATCACGACTTAATTAACCTCATTAGATTCGTCTCGTAAATTAGTCTAGAGGCCAGTAATTTATTTTATAATTAAACTTTATTTAGTACTCCTAAATAGTAAGATTCTTTTTGATCAAGTGATGCTACAGATAATCGTCTTCTAATCACGACTTAATTAACCTCATTAGATTCGTCTCGTAAATTAGTCTAGGGGCCAGTAATTTATTTTATAATTAAACTTTATTTAAGTACTCCTAAATAGTAAGATTCTTTTTGATATGACAAGTTCTAAAATTTAGACCCCAGGAAAGGAACACACCCATCAAAACTTTAGAGCATGTCACATAAAAAAGAATCTTACTATTTAGGAGTAGTAAATAAAGTTTAATTATAAAATAAATTACAGGCCTCTAGACTAATTTACGAGACGAATCTAATGAGGTTAATTAAGTCGTGATTAGAAGACTGTTATCGTAGCATCACTTTAACAAAATCTAAATTAATTAAGCTCATTAGATTCATCTCGAAAATTAGCATCAATCTGTCAATAGGATTTTGTCATTAAATTGATCGAAATATTCATAAATAGTAACATTTACTTTGATGTGACAGTGCTTAAATTTTAGAGGCAGGAATCGAAAGTGCCGTTGATGTAAAGAGCACGAAATTTGTCGTACCTCATGGCCCCAGCGCCGGGGATGAGACTTCCAGCCGTGCAGAAGATGCCGCTGAGCAGCGTGGTGCCGATGCCGAGCGGTTTCCGTCCGAAATGGTCGAGGAGCAGCGCGGTGAGCAGGTACGCGGGCATCTCGGCGACCGAGTTGACGACGACGCTGACGTAGAGGTTGGTCTTGAGGTTGACCACGTTGAGGCTGAGCCCGTAGTACACGACGGAGGTGAGCAGGTTGATGAACACGGAGAGCACGAGCCGCACCCGCGTCGTCCGCGACCGGAACACGTCCACGATGGACCCCGACGCGGACGCCGCCGGCGAGTGGTCGGCGCCCTTGCCAGCGGGTTCCGCTTCCTCGTCCTCGTCGTCGAGCTTGAGGGACACGTCGTCGGGCACGTGCCGGCCGTTGGCGGCGGCGATGGCGCGGAGCACGCGCAGGGCGTCGTCGGCGCGTCGGCGCACGAGGTACCAGCGCGGGGACTCGGAGACGAAGGGCATGACGGCGGCGACGAAGGCGAGCGACGGCAGCGAGGTGACCACGTAGAGCGTGCGCCACGAGTGCGGGAAGAGCGCGGCGACGCCGGCGAGCGCCGCGATGCCGCCGGAGAAGAAGTAGAAGGTGGACATGCCCACGGCGCCGCGGCGCGTGGGCCCGATGGGCTCGGTGGCGAGCACGAAGGCCAGCACGCCCACGCTGCCCGTGCTGAAGCCCGTGAGCAGGCGCAGCGCCGCGTAGGCCCAGTAGTTGGGCGCGAGGGAGGTGAGCAGGCCGAAGCTGGCGTTCAGGATGCAGACCACCTGCAGCGAGCCCTTCCGGCCGAGGAACGAGTCGGAGAGGTGGCCGAACACGCCGGCGCCTGCAGCAGCGAAGAAACAAAGCACACGATTCGTTATGGCGCGAAGCAGAGGAAGTTCCAATCCAAATGATACGGCCCATTATAAGTCACGACAACGGCCCGGCCCAGTTTACAGAAGAGGATGGAGAAGGGGAAGCCACGGCGACACAGGATGACAGGAGCTAGGCAGCCACGCTATGCTCTAGCCAATCTGCTGCACGCGCACGCCGCAGCCCGGCATGACCAATCAATCAGTGGGCAGAACTGCCTCGAGAAGCACGGAAGGTTTGTACTACCCAAACTTAAATTTGCCTTTCGAACACTCCTACACGACCACACCTGACCAACGCATAATATCCGTTCCTGATAATTCGAAGTAGTATAAAAAGTTGATAAAAAAGTTTTTACTTATCAACAGTTTGCGCACCGTGTGCCCAATTGAGCAGCCGAGGTGCAGAGCCGACACGAGAGCAACATTTTCTGAAGGACAGGACGATGCACATTGAATAAACAAAAACTCTGGATCCATTGAAACTAGGATCCCCGGAAGCAGAAGTATAGCCACAACTTGATGTGCATGCGTCCAATGTCCGCTCGGCAGGTTGTAATGTGATTCTACAGCCACATGTAGTGGATGGCACCGCAGCGGGATGCTTGGATCAATCAGAAAAGATTCCTTGGTATATCTGGTTTCAGGAAACGTGGGGTGGCTAGAAAATTACGCAACCGAATGCGACATGTATGCAACACGACACTGGTCTTCTAACCGTGGTAAGCTGATGGAGATGGATGGGGTCACGATCACGGCGCCGCCGCGGTCATCTATCGTTGCCACTAGTAAATTATTTGCTGGGTTGTCAGTACAGCTCCGCGACACAGGTAAAACGGTGCTGCCGGCGCAGGAGAAGTCAAGCAAAGGCGGCGGTGCTTAACTTTTCTACCGTTCTCTACCTCGGCTCCAGTACTCTCACTGTTTAGTCGGCAAGCAACACGCAGGAGAAACGATTACAAATTTAAACAAGAAATGGTTCTTAACTCCACGAGTCCAATATGAAGCACTGACTGTTGCTACAGCTTCGCCTCTCGTCCATGGAGCACGCTGCAGCATCTCTTATCGGGTACTCTCGATCGGTCATCGGCAGCCATTTGGCCATGGAGAGCACTTGTTGTCTTGTTCTGCTCCAAAGCCGCAGATGAAAACCATGAAGAGCTGGGCAGTCGCCAGCGGCAGGCGACAGCACACGGGGCTGTGAGCAGCCGAACATGCTGGGGCCGTCCCAAACCAAAGCGCAGCACGAACAAAACGGTGGCCCCAAATAAAGCGCAGCACGATTTGCTCAAAAAAAAAGCGCAGCACGAACGGATCGAATCCCGTCACGTCGCACTCCGCAGCCCGTCGTCACAGCTACACGTTTCTCGACTCCTTTCGATCCTTAGTAGTATATGCTAATTCTATCCGTGCCTAAAATGACGGGATTCCCTCCGAGGAGGGCCACGCCTACGACTCCTCCTCCCAGTTGGTGGTACACGCGCAGAGATTGTTGGTTGAATCGAACGAGGACGATAAGAGTAGTTAGTTACCGATCATGCATCCGGCGAAGAAGATGGCCTGCACGAGGCCGACCTTGTACCGCTCGCCGCAGACGAGGCCCCACTCGGCCACCGTCGACGACCCGGCCCACTCCCACCCGGCGGCGGCGCCGTCGCACCGGTCGCCGCACCGCCCGCCCGGCGCGGCGCACGACATGGCCGGCTCGCGGTCCGCGAAGATGATGACCATCGTGTGCAGCGCCTCCAGCGCCCACGCCGCGGACACCAGCACGAAGTGCCGCAGCTGCCACCGCCCGAACTCGCCCGCGTACGACGACAGCGCCTCGTCGATGCCCACGCGCCGCCCGCCGCCATTGCTGTTGCTGTTGCTGTTCCTCTTCCTCTCCTCCTCGCCGCCGCCGTTGTGGTGGGCGCCGAGGAGGAGCGGCTCTGTCGTCGTCGCCGACATGGCCAGAAGCGTTTGTGTGTTTTGTTGGGTGTGCGCTTGTGGCGCGCGTGTATCGCGCTGTATTCTCCCGTGTGGCCGAGCTAATCGCGTCTCGCGGCGTAGTATTTGTAGTCAGCTACTGGAGGCATGTGCCAAATCGACGGCGTGGTTTTGTTTACACGAGGGAGGTATTTACTCTGCTTCCTCTCCTGGTAAACAGCTGTTATGCAATCCCAACCGGTAACAGCCTCACTCTGGTGCGCGCCGCGGCTGGTTTCTCGACTGGGAAACAAAAATCGCAACAAAATTACTCCTCTTGTTCGCTGTAACTGCATGCAGTTCTAGGGTAGATCCACAATTTCAGGCCACGGTGCATGGGTGAAATGGACGAAGCGCAACGAGCTTTGAGAAAGGAAAAGACCACCACGGGACCACTGGATTGCTATGTGGTACTTCTGCACGTTGATAGTCAGCAATCGAATCGAATCACAGTGATGACCGTGATAATCTCTGTTCTGGCGTTTGTCTGGATCTGCTGGAGTTTGCGCCTGTTCTGCTTGTTTGCACGAACGCAGTCAGCACAGGCGGTTCTTGTCAACATTTTTATATCTAAAAAACCCACAGGTTGTTCTCAAACCTTGTTGGACTGCAGTAAACAGCTGACATATACTAGACCAGCCAGGCAGCCACAGTGGTTGGAACGGAACTAATGAAGTCTGCAATACCCGCATACTTCTAATTGGATAAGATTTAAGTCGGCGTCGACGGCGCCAGATCACTTGCCGCTGCTCTATGAGGACACAATCAATTGCGGCATATACCGAATGAGGCAACACCGAAATCGCCACAGATTGATTGATTGGTGGCCCAAACGGAAGGCTGGAAGAAGCATACAGGCGAGTGGCTTTTCGTTTCCACAAGGAGGAATCGTGCAGGGGATATGCTTCCTCGGTTCCGCGCACCCGTTTTGGACCTGTACCGACGGAACGGCTCTTTTTCATGGTTGGTGTAGACCTTCCTTTTATGATATACGGAGTATACATGTAGACGAGCTTAACCGTCTCTATCAGTGTTGCAAAAACAACACGGCGGATGGCTTGCTTTTCCTCTAGCTAGCATCATGTCTCCAAACCAACTTGATCAGTATACCATTTGATCTGACAGGTTCCGGCTTGGTTCCGCTAGATAAGTGAGACCGAACTAGAGTAGTCATGTCACGGAAATCGCCAAGCAGCGAGGTTACATGAGAAGGTAGTCTGTAAATTTGTTTCTTCGTTCGTCCATGCCACCATCTGATGTTACCTGACTGTTCATTATCGTGTTGTTCGGTTGGGAGCGGGGCGGTGCAGCAGGTCGAGTCATCATCAGATCGGGCGCACGTACGGCGGCGGGAAGGCAGCATCTCTCTGCCAGATCCGTGATCAGATCGATCGCGCGGGACCAGATCCGACTGACACTCTTCTTCCGCGGCCGCCGCATGGTGCGTAGAGCAGAGCATCCACCACATGCTGTAGCATGCCACATCAACCAGCCTCTGATCCCTTCCGATTTCCCGAAGCTCCGGGCAGCACCATGCCGCGGCAGCCGGCACGACGACCGCTGCGTTGTTGGATCAGGGAGGCTCATGACTACTACGATCCAATCCGAAAGGAGGAAAGCGCGCACGACAAAGGACGCTATCTAGCCTCCTGCGGCGATATGTACGGCGCACTGCAAAGGACTCGAAGCGTTGGCCTGGCGCCTAGTTGTTTACTATTCTCCAGCTTCGTCTTCGTCAGGCTGCGCACAGCAACGGCAGGTGGCGTCTCACTGCTCCACCGCGTGGCGGGCGACGGCGGCGCACAGCCGCTCTCGTGCTCCAGCCAGGCTGCTACTGTAGGCGACCCGGTAGCACGGACCGTACCGGGTGGGATGGGCCTATGAAAGGCCCGTATGGAGCACTCGTTTCACAAAAGGAGCGTGGGCCATAAATAGGCCGGCCTATCTGTTTTGATGCACAGGCTGGCGCCCAACAAGTGGAGAAATTTCCTGGATCTACTTTGTCGGGCAATATAACGTCAAGCTGCAAACAAATGTTAAATTTCGCTACTAAAGCCCTGGGGTGTACTTGTCATGAAATTTCTTATTACCCGCTGATAACCCTCTGCATCACACTTGTTGTTCATAACCCTCTTATTGTGTAGGGGATCAGAAATGGATCGCAAGTGTACAACGGATGCACAATACGAGTCTTCCTTCCTTTGAAAAAATTACAGGGGGTGGGACTGGGAGGGGGAGAAGTTCCTTGGAACTTGCTTGCCTGGCCGATTAGAGGAGCCACAAGCAGAGGTCATGTTCATGACCGTGGAAGGAAACAAATGGAATCTACCACGCGGCAGCTGATGCACGTACGTAATTCCTGCACCTAATCCTTTGTCGTGTCGGTTGACCTGCAATTGCAAGTCAAGTAGAGATGAGAGCAGAGAGAGTGCGTTGCATTTAGACGGGCTGGTGGAGCACTCGTATGTCTTGTGTGGTGTGGCATAGTAATCCTTTGTAGTATGGAGTACGCGTGTGAAGTCGTGCCAACGCGGTGGCGTCCGATATCGTGGGCCGCATAATCTCCAGCGCGCTGGACTATTTGCTTCGTTGGTCGTCTGCCGGCGGCGCCCGGGACGCGCGCCGGCAGCATGTGGAGCAGCTGCTGTGCAGCATCGGCAGCGCGGCCGCGGAGGCCGAGGGGAGGTGCATCACCAACCTTGAGCTCCTCGCCCAACTCAAGGCGCTCAACGACGCCAAGTACCGCGCCCGCTTCGCGCTCGAGTTCACCGAAATCAACGACGTCCTCGAGAACGCCGCCGCCGCCGACGACGCGGGGGACGACTCCGTGGTGACTACTAGGACGCGCAAGCGCAAGTTCGCGCTCTGCTCGACGTTCAATCGTGGCGGCATCATCAGCAGGTTGTTGATACGGGGAGGCGGCAGCGGCGATGACGGTGCGGCGACGGAGAAGAGGTTGGTGGACATCGTCGAGGAGATGGAGGCCCTGACAAGGAACTGCATACGGGACTTCATCCTGCTGGTGCAAGGGTACCCTCGACGGACCGAGGTGCCCCGGCCGCTGACCACGACGCTGTTTATGGACCGCTGCGTGTTCGGGCGCCACGTGGAGAAGGAGCGCATCGTCACCTTCCTGCTGCAACCCCCGCGCCCGGGTCCGCCGGCCTGAGCGCGCTCGCGGTGTGCGGCGATTGGGGCGTCGGCAAGACGACGCTTGTGAAGCACGTGTGCGACGACGAGCGCGTGCGCGGCCACTTCGCGCGCGTGGAGTGGTTCTCAACTGGGCAGGTGCTGCGTGCGGGCGAGCTCTCCGACTCCGACACCAGCTGGAGGACTGGCTGGCTGGAGTACTTGGCCGGTGTGCGACGCATCCTCGATGAGCCGCGATTCGGGGCGGTGGGCCGGTCCCTGCTTGTATTCGACCACGTGCTGCCCGTGGACGTTGAGGAGTCAGCCTGGCCCGCGCTACTGGCGACGAGCGCGCTCGCCCACGCCCGCAACGGGAGCAAGCTCATCTTCGCCTGCGAAAGCACTGACCGCGCCCGGATTCTTGGGGCAGCGGATCCGGTGGTTCTGCGCCCGGTGCCGGAGGAGGAATATTGGTATTACTTCAAGGCATTCGCGTTCGCCGGCGTGGACCCGCGAGACCACCCACGGATGGCGGCGGTGGGGAGGGACATTTGCCACCACCTGGAGGGCACGTTCCTCGACGCGCGGGTGCTCGGCCCATTGCTCCGCGTCAACTTCAACCTCAGCTTCTGGCGCAGGGTCCTTGCTACTACCATCGGCGTCAAGCGGCACCTCGCCATCATCGATGTCCTGCTCAACCTCCTGCCCATCACGACCGGGATGCACTTGTACAGTTTCGGCCGAACCCACACACCGATGAAGCTCACCCTGCAGGACATGATCAGCACGTCAGGTCCCTCTTCTTCTTCTACCTCTCGGACTTCTTTCCTTGGCCACCATGATGATACGGAGAAATACTTCACCATCCACCTCTACAAGGAAACACTGTACATGGATCACTGGAACAGCATCACCTTCCTATTAGATAATGATGGAAAGTTTCCGACCTCTCCTTAGCGCACAGCCTCATTTTTATTTTGTTTTGATTATTACATAAAAGCTAGTCAGTGCGGACACTGACCAAATGTAACACGGAACATATTAAGGTGGTTGGATTGATCTATTATTATTAGAGCCCACTAGTTAGTTGGATCGAACACTCTAAATGTGATTTCAAAAATTCTTAACTACTGACAAGTATTAGGGGTAGAATCGTACTTAGACAACATATAGTAATTAGTTTTAGTCAAACTACTCCTGTTTATTAGTAGTAAATGTGTTCAGTAGAATTATGGTTAATCTCATATCATCGACTTAACCATTTGAGGACTCCACTACTAGAATAGAGGCCTGAAATAACGGGCGATTTGCCACCGTAATAACGGCCAAAACGATCGATACTACGTAGATGTGTTTACAGCTGTCCAATTTCAGTGTCGGCAAGGACCGACGGTTATTGCAGTGCACCACTACAATATCGAGTGGACTGACGTCATGCCGCCCGATATTGCAGTGGCACACTGCAATAACGGCTAGCTGACATCACCTAAGCCGATATTACAGTGGTATTTCTAGTTACCATACTAATTCTGTTTAATTTTAAATTCTAGGTCACAAATTTAAATTTAATTCACAAACAGTGAGTAAATTCACGTACATAAGTCATTTATCATATCTTTTGCTATGATTTATCTTATCGTTTAAGAAACTTGTATTGTAACTTATAATTTTACACATTTAGATTAATACTGTATTTTATATAAGATAAATGGTCAAACGTAAAGAAAAGTAAAACAATGCATGATCTATATAGAAACCTAATATAACACTGACGTTTGTGCCATCTTCATTGATCTATGCAGGCTCTTTCCTACTCGTTTCTGTATTTCATACGGCTGATGCAACTAAGTCCGCGCGTGGTTATCATAAAAAAAGTACTGCTTGCGATGAATACCCGCGTCACCGCCATAGTTAAAGAAACCGCCCAAACCACGGTTTTTAACAGTATAGAAAACCGGTCGATTTATCGAAAAACCGAGCGAAAACCGTTATTGCTACAGTAGTACACTTGTTTTTCCAGATATAAATGTTATGCAGTACGTCATAGAGTGTATTTCAATATATCTTGCATATTTTAGTTTAAAAAATGCAAACGTAATATTCACATACATGAATGAATATTGTACTAGGTCAACTGATATTGAGATTCACAAAATCACTATGAATGTCTCAATGAAGACATCATTATCTATTGAAAGAATAAACAGTTGTAACTGTAAAAGATGTAACGAGTCAAATTGCCTAATGGATTTGTCGCACTACAATAATTGCAACCAGCTGACTATCCTCAATTTACCACCGACAACTAGTAGTATAACATTTGTGGTGTCTTCACCAATTACTTCAGGCTCTTTCTTAAGATGTTTTCGTTTTTACAGCAGCAACGAAGTCCGCGCGTGCTTGCCATGAAACCTCTTATTACTCGCGTGGATGATCCTGCGTCACCTGAACCAGGATCGAATGCACTCCACTTGGTACAATACAAGTCTTTCTACCCTTATAAAATCGCAGGGGGAGAAATTTCCAGTATCTTGCATTCTGGCTTGCCAGGCGATAATGTCAAGCTGCAAAGTAATTTTAAGTTTGGCTACGTAGGATAGATGAGCGACTAGGGGCTAAAATAAGATTAAAGCCCCGCCGGCGGCTGCTGATGTAGGTAATCCTTTGTCGTGTCAGTTGACCTGCAAGTCAAGTACACTCCGCTCCGTTGTATTTTAGACGGGCAAAATGGGGAGCGCAGATGTCATTTCATCTCTGGGAAGGTTAGGTCCTGGGGGCTGGGGAGTGACACACACACACACACACCATAGTTATTGAGGTGCCGATCAGAATGGACTTGGCGAGAGAAATTGCGATCAACGCAGCGCTGTCGGATATCTTTGGCCGGATATTCTCCTTCCTGATCGACAATTATTTCCTGCGTCCTTCGTCAGCCAGCGTTCGGGAGGCGCACCGGCGGCGTGTGGAGCTGCTGCTGGGCGCAATCGGCAGCGTGGTCGAGGAGGCCGAGGGGCGGCACATCACTAACCTGCGGCTCCTCGGCCAACTCAAGTCACTCAACGACGCCATGTACCGTGGCCGCTTCGCGCTCGAGGTCACCGAACTCGACCAAGTCGTGAAGAACGCCGTCATGATCGGGGACGAGGACGCCGTGGTGGGCGCCACAGGCAGCAAGCGCTCGCTGGCGCTCTGCTCGCCGTTCAACGCTGCGAAGCGAGCTCGCTTCATCCTCCGCGGCGGCGGCGGCGAGGGCACGGCTACGACGACGGAGAAGAGGCTGGCGGCCGCCGTCGAGGAGCTGGAGGCCCTGACGAGCGACTACATGCGGGGCTTCATCCAGCTGGTGCAGGGGTACCCCCGGCGGAACAGTGTGCCCCGGCCGTTGACCACGACGCTGTACATAGACCGCCGCGTGTTCGGGCGCCACGTGGAGAAGGAGCGCGTCGTCGCCTTCCTGCTGGAGAGCGTGCCCATGCCCACGGGGCTGAGCGCTCTCGCGGTGGTGGGCGCCGAGAAGGTGGGCAAGACCACGCTGGTGAATCATGCCTGCGCTGACGAGCGCTTGCGCGGCCACTTCGCTCACGTCGAGTGGTTCCCGACGTGCCACGTGATGCAGCGGCGGGCAGGCCAGACCCCTCTTGAGAGCCGCCCGCCGGATTACCTCACGGGCGTGCGCCGCATCCTCGAGGAGCCGCGGTTCCGCTTGGGCCGGTCCCTGCTCGTGTTCGAGGGCGCCTATCCCGTCGACGAGTCGGCCTGGGCCGCGTTGCTGGCGACGAGCGTGCTCGCCGAGGGGAGCAAGCTCATCATCACGTGCGAAGCTGCCGACCTCGGCTGGGTTGTCGGGACGGTGGAGTCGGTGGTGCTCCGCCCCCTGCAGGAGGAGGAGTACTGGTACTACTTCAAGGCCTTCGCGTTCGCCGATGCAGAGCCGCGGGACCACCCGCGGATGGCGGCGGTTGGGAGGGACATCTGCCACCACCTGGAGAACAGGTTTGTCGAGGCGCGGGTGCTCGGCCCCCTGCTTCGGGCAAACTTCAACGCCTATTTTTGGCGCAAGGTCCTGGTTGCCATCCTCAAGTGCGACGGCCTCCCCTTCCCACTCCACGTCGGCACCCTGTTCAACCTCCTACCGTTCAGTGGCTGCCTGGACGGATACAAGTACGGCTGGACCAAGACCCCGCCCAAGCTCACCGTGCAGGACCTGCTGAGCGCGTCTGCTGCCTCCCCTTCTGCTTCATCGAGCCTTGCTGGTGGTTCTGATAATCTGGACGAAGGCTTCACTATCCAGCTCTTCAGGGAGACACTGTCCATGAATTACTGGTACTACAACATCATCTTCAATAAGAACGCTGGGCCGCCGTCGCTCTCTCCCGCATCATGTCAACGTAAACCACTCCTTTAGTTTCAATACATAATCATTTTCTGCCTTTGGTCAGAGTCAAATCTCTATAGCTTTGTCATATAATATCTACGTATCAAAACACATTATTTTAATAAACTACATATATGCTGACAGAAAAATGATTGTTCTAATGCGAGCTCAGAAATTTCCTGGTATTTAGACACGCGGCGGACCACTGAACCGAATATTACTTGAAAACCAGCAGTCTCCTCTGCTTGCTAGCTGCTCCAACGAGCGCTTCGACATATAATATCCTAGGTGCGTGGCACGGCAACCTAACCAGCTACCTGACGAGAGCTTCGACAGATAATATCATATTTGTTGTATAAGTACTGAGAAACACCCTTAAAGTCTCCAAGGTCCACGCAGCTCAGGAACTTCCAGGTTGTTGGTGCATGCGAGCTCAGAAATTTCCTGGTATTTAGACACGGGGCAGACCACTGAACCGAATATTACTTGAAAACCAGCAGTCTCCTCTGCTTGCTAGCTGCTCCCTCGCATGTAAAGTTAGTCGCCTGGGAGCTGGGGCCGGTGCGCATGCATGATTATGGAACTTGTGGTCAACGCGTTGGCCTCCGATATCGCTGGCCGGATAGTCTCGTGCGCGATGGAAAACTTCCTGCGCCCATCACCGCCCGCCGGCGGCGCCCAGGACGCGCACCGGCGGCGTCTGGAGCAGCTGCTGGACAACATCGGCAGCGCTGTCGAAGAGGCCGAGGGGCGGTGCATCACCAACCTCCACCTTCTCGCCCAACTCAAGATGGTCAACGACGCCATGTACCGCGGCCGCTTCGCTCTCGATGCCGCCATGATCGGCGACGACGCGGGGGACGACTCCGTCTCCTCCATGGTGAGCACCACCGCGGGCAAGCGCAAGTTCGCGCTCGGCTCAATGCTCAACGCTGCGAAGCGTGCCCGCCTGATCCTGGGCGGCGGCGACGGTGGCGTGACGACGGAGAAGATGCTGGCCGCCGTGGTTGAGGAGCTGGAGGCCCTGAGGAGCGACTACATGCTGGGATTCATCCAGCTAGCGCAAGGGTACCCCCGGCGGACGAATAAGGTGCCCCGGCCGCTGACCACGACGCTGTTCATGGACCGGTGCGTGTTCGGGCGCCACGTGGAGACGGAGCGCGTCATCGCCTTCCTGATGCAGGTGCAGCGCACGCCGCCCAGGGCCACCGGGCTGAGCGTGCTCGCGGTGGTCGGCGCCAAGAAGGTGGGCAAGACGACACTGGTGAAGCATGTGTGCGACGACGAGCGCGTGCGCGACCACTTTGCACGCATCGAGTGGTTCAATACGTGGGATGTGCTGGTGCACGCCGGATGGCACCCCGGCCAGACCGAATGGCTGATCGGTAGGCCTAAGTACCTCGCGGGCGTGCGCCGCATCCTCCATGAGCCGCGGCGGGTGGGCCGGTCCCTGCTGGTGTTCGAGGACGCATTACCCGTCGACGAGTCGGTCTGGGCCGCGCTGCTGGCGACGAGCAAGCTCTCCGAGGGGAGCAAGCTTCTTTTCACGTGCCGGGACGCCGATGTCGGTCGGATTCTCGGGACGGTGGAGCCGATGGTGCTCCAGCCCCTGCAGGAGGAGGAGTACTGGTTCTACTTCAAGGCATTCGTGTTCGGAGGCGCAGATATGAGGGACCACCCGAGGATGGCGGCGGTGGCGAGGGAGATCTCCCGCCGCTTGGAGAGCAGGTTCCTGGACGCGCGGTTGTTCGGCCCGCTGCTCCGGGCCAATTTCAATGCCCGGTTCTGGCGAAGGGTCCTGACTGCCATCGTGGAGTCCCAGGGCCTCCCCAGCCCGCTCCACGTTGGCATCCTTCTCAACCTCCTGCAATTCAGCAGCCGCATGGTGTGACTATTGGTGGCACGGCAGCTTGAGCCCGCCAAAGTTCACCGTGCAGGATGTGCTCGACGTGTCAGCTGCAACTTCTTCTGGTTCTTGCCTTGGCAAAGGTGACGCGGATGAAACCATCACAATCCACTATTGCAGGGAGACACTCTACATGGATCACTGGTACACCATCACCTTCAAGAAGGACGACTTGCCCCTCCCCTGCCGCATGCTGTCAACTACTAGCTATGAGCTGATTCACCATGATGATAAGCACACTAATTAATGGTGTCCATACTAGCTAGCCAACCACAGAACAACACGTGCCTCTTCAGATAAGTTTATTTTTAGTAGAGCATCTTAAGTTTGATCCTATTTGCATAGAAATGTAAAACTATTGCCATACAAATGTATAGTTTCTGAAAGAAAAATTGATCCCAATTTTCCGTTTGTCACCAAGCTAACTTTAAGTAAAATGCCCACATCCCGCTTCATTAAAATACCTATGAAATCAGTACACACTCCGGTAAAATGTTCTATGTATTTTTTTAACAAAATTACCTCTACCTTCCTCCTCCTCCTCCTACCGTTTCTCCTCAAATCCCACCCGCATTAGCGAAAGGGCTTGTAACTTAGTCATTATAAGAGCCTCAATAGCACCTCAGGTTCTGAGTTCGACTCCCTATGGTGCTAACTTTTCTATGATTTAATGGTATTGTGCTTTCAGTGGTAGGTGACTTTCTTGTTGATAGCGAGGTGCTAGTGGTGATTCCATCAATCTTGAGGATTTACCATTTTAGTATTCGAAGATGCTCATAGAGATAGGGTTTACGAATGTATGTTCGTAGAGGTAAGTGTATGTGCATTGTGCGTTCTTGAGTTTTAATGTATAATAAAAAACAAAAATCCTACCACCCCTACCACATCTCTCCTCATCAAGCGGACATGCGGGCAAAAGCAAGAAGGCGGGTGTGGACGGCGAGGCGGTCTGTGGCGGTGGGCGTGGATGGGGAGGCGAGCAACAACAATTAGTGGGAGGTGGAGCAGCATGAGTAGCACTTCCATTTGAGGTGGCGGTGGGTTTAGAAAGAAACGAGAGAAAGCAAATATTGAGTCAAATAAGAAATGCCGAATCAATATTTCAAAAAATATTGATTAAACACAAATGTTGAGATAAGATGTGAAAATAAATTGAGTAAACATGTAAAAAATGTTAAATAAAATAAAGAATGTTCATTCAACATGTGAAAAATGTTGAGTTAAATAAGAAATGATGAATTACTATTTAGAAAAATATTTATTAAACCCAAATATTGAGTCAACATGTGAAAAAGTTAAGTCAACTTGTGAAAATGTTAAATAAAATAAAAAACTATTGACCAATATTTGCAAAAATATTTAGTAAAAAAATGGTGAATCAACATGTGAAAAATGTTAAATAAAATAAAAAGAGGTTTACCAATATTTACAAAAATATCAAGTAAAATAAAAAATGTAGAGTCAACACGTGTGAAATGTTAAGTAAAAATATAACAATATTGGTTCAACTAAAAACATGATGTGTGAAATTGTTAGTCAACATTCAAGAATTGGAAATTCCTAAAAAGGACAAATATGCAAATATTCCAAAATAGAAATAAAGGGGACACATTTTTTTTGCATTGCCTCAGAGTCGATTTACGTTAATTTTGTATATTTTTTCACACACACAGTATCACCTTCTAATACATATGTGTTCATTCATAAGACAATCAAACATATCTTACACATACGTATATGAAAGACCGGATCAATTGATCTTAATATTCACTAAATTATATATAATATGCACACCGCTGTCGATAAGAACCATTACCCTACTAAAAACTAAATAGCCATAAATCTCTAGGCTTCTTTTTTGTTTGAGCCGCGCTCTTTCATGTGAGAAACCTAAGGTACTACCAGCAAAGCAAGGTAGCTGCAAAAGTTTAACTCCGTCTAATTTCACTTTTGTGCCCACCTACTAGAGGGACATAGTTTAACATTTCATCTTTTTTTATTATTGCAAGCCCTTTCTTAGCTGTTTCTGTTTTTGCATACGTCAGATGCAACGAAGACAGCGTGTGCTTGCCATGAAATCTCTTATTACCTGCGGATGATCCCGCGTCACTTTTGTGCCCACCTGCCTCTTAATAATCTAGTGTACAGTACAAGATTACGAATGAGAAATTTCTAGGATCTTTCTTGTGGGGCAATAATGTGAAGCTGCAAATTAATACAGTATGTTTAATTTGGCTACCGAAGTTCATCACGTGTGTGTGCTTGCGATGAAATTTCTTAGTGTGGATCACTAGCTTGTTGTCCACCCAGTACTAGTGCGCTACACTCGAAGTTCCTCTTAATTTACTTTACACGATTACAAAATGGAGTACGAGTACAAGCCTACAAACGATACAGCAGTACGAGTCTTTGTTCCCTTTAAAAATAGTTACCGGAGAAGAAACTTCTAGGAACTTGCTTGTCGGGCAATAATGTGAAGCTGCAAAGGGACGTTTAATTTAGCTACGTATGATAGATGGGTGACTAGGGGCTAAAATAAGGTTATCCTCGTTATAGATTAGTGTTGTTGCGTGCCCATCCAAAGAAACAAATTAAATCCCTGGCGGCTGGTGATGCACTCCCTGAACCTACCGTTGTCGTGTGTGTTGACCTGCAAGTCAAAGTAGTAGTCTCGTCAGCGAAGCCTGGGCAAAGAATGGGCAAAATGCGTTGTTATTTAGGCGTCCGGACGCCGGAGCAGGTATCGTTTCATCTCGCGGAACCAGCCGTGTCCTTGTGTGCTCCTGTGTTGTCTGCACTGCACGTCTATAAAGTCGAGCGTCTCGGGGCTGGGGAAGTGACACACACCATTGTTGAGGTGTGGATCAGTAGTTAGTATGGAGTACGTGTTGGACGTTGCGGTGAACGCGGTGGCGTCCGATATTGTTGGCCGGATAATCTCCCGCACGATCGACAACTTCCTTGGTCCGTCGTCGCCCGACGACAGCGCCCGGGACGCGCATCTGAAGCAGCTGCTGTACAGCATCAGCAGTGCGGTCGCAGAGGCGGAGGGGCGGGACATCACCAATAACCTTGAGCTCCTTGCCCAACTCCAGGCGTTCAACGACGCTAAATACCGGGCCCTCTTCGCGCTCGAGTTCGCCCAAGTCGAGGACATCGTCAAGAACGCCTCTATCATCGGCGGCGACGACGACAACCTGGGGGACGATTCCGTGGTGACCGCCGGCACGGGCAAGCGCTCGTTGGCGCTCTGCTCGACGCTCAAAGCGGCGAAGCGTGCTCGCCTGACGATCACCAGCTTGATCTGAAGAGGCGGCGACGGCGATGGCGCGGCCAAGAAGATGTTGGCCGCCGCTGTCGAGGAGCTGGAAGCCCTGACGAGGCACTGCATGCGAGAGCCTTTCATCCAGCTGGTGCAGGGGTACCCCCGACGGAATAACGTTCCCAGGCCACTGACCACGACGCTGTTCATGGACCGCTGCGTGTTCGGGCGCCACGTGGAGAAGGAGCGCATCGTCACCTTCCTGCTGCAGCCCCCGCGCCCAGTGCCACCGGGCTGAGCGCGCTCGCGGTGGTCGGCGCTTATGGGGTCGGCAAAACGACGCTGGTGAGGCATGCCTGCGACGACGAGCGCGTGCGCGGCCATTTCGCGCGCGTCGAATGCTTCGAATCCTGCCAGGTGCTCCGCGCGGGCGGGCTCTCCGACCTCACCACCGCCAATTGGAAGAGCGGCGGGCCGGAGTACCTCGTCGGCGTGCGGCGCATCCTCAACGAGCCGCGATTCGGGGGATGGGCCGGTCCCTGCTGGTGTTCCTAAACGCGCTGCCCGGCGACGATGAGAAGTCATCCTGGGACACGCTGCTAGCGACGAGCAAGCTCTCCGAAGGGAGCAAGCTCCTCTTCACGTGCTGGGACGGCACCGACCTCAAATGGATTCTCAGGACGGTGGAGTCGGTGGTGCTCCACCCCGTGCAGGAGGAGGAGTACTGGTACTACTTCAAAGGCTTCGCGTTCGCCGGCGCGGACCCGCGAGACCACCCGCGGATGGCGGCGGTCGGGAGGGAGATCTGCCACCACCTCGACCGCACGTTCCTCGATGCGCGGGTGCTCGGCCCATTGCTCCGGGTCAACTTCGACGTTATGTTCTGGCGCAGGGTTCTGGCCGCTGCCATCCGCGTGAGGTGTCGCGGCCAACAACTCCTCGGCATCATGTTTGTCCTGCAAGACCTCCTGCCCATAAGGCCCGGGATGAGCTTGCACAGCTTCGGCCCGACCAATACCCCACCCGAGTCCACACTACAGGACGTGCTCAGTTCGTCAGGTCCGTCTTCTTCTTGCCGTGGGACTTCTTGCCTTGGTGGCGGTGATTTGAAGGAGTACTTCACCATCCACCTCTTCAAGGACACGCTGTACACAAGTCGCTCGTACGGTATCACCTTAAAGAAGCATGACGCCCGGCTGCTTCATGTTGGCACCTAGTACCTCCAAGCTGTGTCGCAATGATAATAAGCACACTAATTAGTCGTCTTGTGTTAGCAAATCACAGCTCGCACATTAATTAGTCTTGTTAGCCAATCACAGCACAACACTGGTGCGTACTGTCCTCCGCCCTGCCAACATATCTGTGCACAGCAATTCACAAAAGAAATTGACAAGCTCATGAGACATTTCCTATATGGGCCCGTAGCCAGGTGGCCACAAATTCAAGGTCGCTTGGCTGCGTGTTACAAGACCAATAACCAAGCTCGGTGGCCTGGGTATATATATAACCTCGAATACTTTGGGCGAGTGCTACGGCTACGACGGTTGTGGTATGATTGGACACAACCTCAATGACCATGGGTACAAATGTAGTTAACAGCCAAATATTAGCATGGAGTATATCATGTTCTTTGCATTGACATTGATCCTAGGAGGCTAGAATATTGTTATTGTCCTCTGTAACAGTGCAACAACAACTAAGCTCAATAATTCACCTTGCTGCATTTCCTTTAAAAGTTGTAGTTACCTTGTTGGCGTTGTTGCTATTGTGATGTGCCTCTAGAGGTTCTAGAGAAGACTCATTGTATCCATTATCGTTTGATAGTGGAGAAGGTTGGAGTTGCCCCGTGGTTTTTACTCCTCTCGTTTAGATGAGTTTTTTCACGTAAATCATTGTGCCAATTGTGCATTGTGACTGTGTATTCCGTTGTAGGTCCGTTGATGGATGTTTTTCTTAATGTTCAGCACGAGATGAGAGATTATTGGTGTTGATTAGTGCCGATTTTTCTAACAACAATAAGAAACCTCATAGGGTAAATTGATTCCACTGCGTTAAACCTAATAGCCACGCCTCAGGAGTTACTACAAGCAACTAGTATAACATTTCGTCATCATTGATTATTGCAAGCGCTTTCTTAGCTGGTTCCGTATCGCAGATGCAAGGAAGAGATCGTGTGCTTGCCATGAAATCTCTTATTACCTGCGGATGTTCTGCATCACTTGTTGTCCACCTGCCTCTTAATATATAATCTACTATACAAGATTACTAGTGGAAACCAAGTGTACAGCGGAATCTTTCTTACCTGTGAAAATATTATAGGAGGAGAAATTTCTAGGATCTTGCTTGTGGGGGCAATAATGAGAAGCTGCAAATGAGTGTTTAATCTGGCTAAACCGGAGTTCACCTGTGTGCTTCCGATGAAATTTCGTAATGGATACCTGGACTGGCTGTTGTCCACCCAGTACTGGTGCGCTACACTCGAACTGCCTCGACTTAATTTACTTTACAAGATTGCAAAACAGAATACAAGCGTACAAACGATACATCACGAGTCTTTGTTCCCTTTCACAAAAGTTACAGGGGAGAGAAATTTCTAGGATCGTGATTGTTGGGCAATAATGTCAAAGCTACAAAGCAATGTTTAATTTAGCCACGTACGTATGATAGATGGGTGACTAGGGGCTAAAGTAAGATTATCCTCGTTAAAGATTAGTGTTGATGAGCTACATCGTGCGCATGTCCATCCAAAGAAACGAATGAAAGCCCTGCGGCCGTTGATGCACCTAATCCCTGCACCTACCTTTGTCGTGTCGGTTGACCTGCAAGTCAAGTATTAGTCTCCTCAGCGAAGCTTAGGCCGAAAGCGGGCAAAATGCATTGTTATTTAGACGGGGCGGAGGCCGGAGCAGGTATGGTTTCATCTCGGAGAAGCAGCAGTCTCCTTCTCCTGCTCCAGTGTTCGCTGGGGCACGTCTATAAAGTTGAGGGTCTCGGGGCTGGGGGAGTGACACCAATCATTGTTGAGGAGCGGATCAGTATGGGCTTGGTGTGGGAAGCTGTGGTGAACGCGGTGGCGTCCGATATGGTTGGGCGGATAATCTCCGGCGCGATCGACAGCTTCCCGCGTCCGTCGTCGTCCGACGGCGCCCGGGACGCGCACCGGCGGCGGCTGGAGCGGTTGGTGGAGAGCGTCGACAGCGCGGTGGAGGAGGCCATGGGGCGGGACATCACCAACAACATGAAGCTCCTCGCCCAGCTGCAGGTGCTCAACGACGCCAAGTACCGCGGCCACTTCGCGCTGGAGTCCGCCGAACTCGACGACGCCCTCAAGAACACCGCCAACATGATTGGCGAGGACGATGCCGTGACGACCACCACGGGCAAGCGCAAATTCGCGCTCCGCTGGCCGTTCAACGCGGCGAAGCGTGGCCGCGTGACGAGCTTGATCTTGGTCGCCGGCAATTGCGTGGCGACGACGGAGAAAGCTCTGGAGGGCGTGGTCGAGGAGCTGGAGCTCCTGACGAGCACTTATATGGACCGATTCATCCAACTGGTGCAGGGCCATCCCCTGATGAGGCAGGTGACCACGACGCTGTACATGGATCAGTGCGTGTTCGGGCGCCACGTCGAGAAGGAGCGCATCGTGGCCTTCCTCCTGCAGCGCGCACCCAGCACCAGCAGGACCACTGGCCTGAGCGCGCTCGCGGTGGCTGGCGCCAAGCAGGTCGGCAAGACGACGCTGGTGAAGCACGTCTGCGACGATGAGAGAGTGCGCGACCACTTCGCGTGCGTCAAGTGGTTCCAACGTAGTGACGTGCTGCGCGAGGGCGGGTGGACCAGACCCTGGGATGGCCACGGGCCCGAGTACCTGACGGGCATGCGTCGGATCCTCGACGAGCCGCGGTTCCGCTTGGACCGGTGCCTCTTGGTCTTCGAAGACGCGTATCCTGTGGACGAGGTCGGCTGGGCCACGCTGCTGGCAACGAGCGCGCTCGCTGAGGGGAGCAAGCTCCTCTTCACCTGCCGTTCCTATCTCGCCCGGATTCTCGGGACGGTGGAGCCCGTCCTACTTGGTCACCTGCGGAAGGAGGAGTACTGGTGCTACTTCAAGGCCTTCGCCTTCGATGGCATGAACCCGCAGGACCACCCGCAGATCTCGGCCGTGGCACGGGAGATCTCACGCCACCTCAAGTGCACTTTCTTGGACGTGCGGGTGCTCGGCAAACTGCTCCGGGTCAATTTCAATGCCCGATTCTGGCGTAGGGTGCTGGACAACATCGCCAGGTGTCGCAAGCACATTATCCCGCTCCATGTCTACGTTCTGCTCGACGTCATGCCCATCAAGCCCTGGATTCACTGGAATGGAAGCTGCATCCGGTGGGGGTGGACCCAGGTAAATCCGAGCACGCCCAAACTCACCCTGCAGCTGCAGGACGTGCTCAACTTGCCAGCTGCCTTTTCATTTAATTCTGGGACTTCTTGCCGTGACGACGGTGATAAGGAGGAAAACATCACAATCCTCCTCTGCAGGGAGGTACTGTACAAGGATTACTGGTATGGCATCACCTTCGAGAAGGCCCCCACCCAACGTTGCGATGATGAGCCGTCTCGAGATACAGTCTCATTATGGATCTATCACCATTAATATAAGGTGACATATCAGCAAAAAAATGACATAAAACAGATGAAATGGATTTTGTTCATTTTGTACTGTTTCCGCATGTATGAAATTTCATCGAAACCTTGTTGAGGACACAGTTTTACCTCAACAATTTTCAACAAATCACAATGCAACAATTTAATGTTATATTTTTTCTATGAAACCGTGATAAAATATTATGCATTGACAGATGTTATTCATCCATCATGCCAAAAATTTAGAGCTCATATTTTTCTCTTTGAAAAAAAATAGAGGAAATTACCTATATAGCATCAACGAAACTTCCTCTTCTCTTTGTAGCACCCAAACTTAAAAACTTCCCTATGTATGCAGCAACAAAACTTTTCTTCCCTCTCTAGCACTTTCGTTACTCTTGCACCAGCTACCGTCAAGAGCATAGAGGGCCTGCCGAGAGAAAAGACAAAAACGCCCTTTGGTTCTTCCGCAACAGACTCAAACCGGTCCAAACTGATTGAATTGAAAAAAAAATGCAATTGGTGGTGCTGGATGCCGCACACCACGGACGCAGGCGCGGCCAGCCAAGCCGCAGGTGTCGCGGGCACCGGCGGCCAAGGCCCAGGTGTCGCGAGCGGCCTGCCCCCGGACGCGGATATTGTCGATGGCCAGCACCGGGCCGCTGTCGCCGGTGCGGATCTCCGCACAAGCCAACATCAGACTGGCGTCACCGGTGCAAATGCCTGCCGAGGCCAGCACCAAGCGGCCGCCGGCTCAAATCCCCTCGGTGGCCGGTCCCATGGCGACCCACCGACGGGTCATGCAGCGTCCATCCTCCATGGGTGTTGATTTTTATTTTCACATACTCCATGCAAAAAAAATTGGCTCCAAAGGATCAATGAAAAATTTTCACTAATGCATAATGGCAGATCTAATAAAATGGCACCCCAAATAGCAGCCTATAGTTGGAAACCATATAGAGGGGCAAAAATGTCTTTTCCTCTTGCAGTTAACATTGTTAAGTGCTCATAGTAACGGAAGTGCTAGAGAGGGAAAAAAATTCGTTGCTGCATACATAGGGAAGTTTTCAAGTTTGGATGCTACAAAGGAAAGAGGAAGTTTTCTTGATGCTATATAGGTAATTTTCTCAAAAATATGAAATGAAACTACATACTGAGACTGGCCTAATATGCCACCCTCTCAAAGAAAGGTGTGCTAGCCAATCACACAACCCATGACTCATGTTAAGTTCGATGATTATATTTCCATTAACATATATGACCTTTGTTGTTTTGTGTTAAGTAAAGGCACAAACTAATTAGTTTTCTGAATTGATCCCAAAACTCATAGTTTCTGTTACTTGGAATAAAAATAACAGAATGTTTGTGAAATTCACTCAACTTTTTAATATGGTGCATACATATATAAAGTACATTCACAAATATATCAAAATTATATACGTTGGTGATCCAAGTTCCAAAACCATCGAGATAAATTTTGTTTTCTCATCTCAATATGTCGCACTCAGCCATCACCTCCTCTCCTAGCAACCTCGCCGTCGCCCTCCCTCTCCCCAGCCATCGATGTTGTTTTCTCTCTCCTTATCCACATGTTAGTAGGATGGCCCGTGTTAGGGGTACGCGTGTGGAGGTCGCATGCTCGCATGTCCGCGTGATGGGAGTTTCCGTCGAGAGAACCTAAGACCAGTCTCAATGAAAGTTTCATGTACACAATTATTTAGAGTGACATGTCATCTAAAAATATTTAAAAACTAGAATGAAACGTCCTTCTCTCAATACATAGTTTCATCTATTGTTATTTTTTAGGTTACATGTAAGACACAAGCCGTCTAGGTAACTGTGTATGTAAGATTTTATCCTTATGACACACATTTCATCTCCTTATTAATACATTACCACACCATCAAAAATATCTACATGACATTCTATTTTATGCCAATAAAACCCCCACTGAGCTAGTCTAAGGACGTGATTGATTTGCTTTCCACGAGAGCCTGGCCGAGCTGGGATAGAATGAGGCGTGCAAACAAGGCCAAGTTAATTTGAGTCGGTGATTGGTTTGCATACCCCTGCACTCGATTCCATCCGCGGAGCCAAAAAGTCCGACACCGTATGCTGTCAGTGCACCGCGTGAGTATGGCTCGCGAGAAACAAATCTTGTTTTCGTTTCTGTAGAGCCTGGCCGGGAGGGTTGATTTGCATACGCCGAACCTGGCCCAAATCAAAGCGCAACCAACTAATCACCTAAACCTTGCATGCAGTGGGTCTGGTTTACCTTCGACCAGGCAACCAATCGCGCCCTAAAGAAAGATTGCATGTCCCACAACTATCTGTAGGTGCTGGTCCTGTCCGCACATGAGCACTAAAGGCTTTGCGATTCGTACCTAGTAAGGTATAAGTTTCCGCGCATATCCTATATGAACATAATCTTTTGAATGGAACAGTTCACGTGAACCCTAATCTCCTTCCTCTCCACTCCCATCTCTTCTCCTTGTCCGCGCTTATTCCACTCATCGGTTGCACCTCGTTCCTTAACCGTGCCTTGTCAGAACCCCATTTGTCTCGACGCCCATACCGGCCTCATTCATCTTCCGCGCTAGCAAGCACACAAGCCACCGCACAGTGGGCAAAGTGTGGTGTAATTCATCTCGGAACGATCAGCACCAAGAATGAACGACTAAACTACCATCAATCAGTATGGATTTCGAGATGCGAGAAAGTCATTTTACCTACCGGTGGAATGTGCCCCCACTAGTGAAAAAATGTATAAAAAAACATCGTAGAAAGTACATAATGCGGAGATCAAACTATCATTCTCCCGCTTGATCTCATATCTTTTCATTTCCTTTCATTTTCCATTTCGCAACAGATTTACGCATAGAACATGGTTCATCGTCACGGTCAATCCCGTTAGAATAAACACCACTGTACGTATCTCTGTTTAGAAACAGATACTTTACTTTATCTTTGGGCCTCTAGTCCAGAGATCATAAAGCTTCCTTGAACCATGATCTTTTGAATGGAACTGTTGACATGAACCCTAATCTCCTTCCTCTCCACTCCCATCTCTTCTCCTTGTCCGCGCTCATTCCACTCGCTGGTTGCACCTCGTTCCTTAACCGTGCCTTGTGAGCACCACAGTTGTCTCAACACACGTACCTCATTCCTCATCCGTGCTAGCAAGCACACAAGCCAACGCACAATGGGCAAAGTGCGGTGTAATTCATCTCAGAACGACCAACATCTAGAATGAACGACTAAACTACCATCAATCATTATGTATTTTGAAATGCGGGAAAGCCATTTTACCTATCGGTGGAATGTGCCCCCACTAGTGGAAAAATTAAAAAAACATCATAGAAAGTACATACAGAAAATTTCAAGTTTGTCTAAAATATAAGAAATAGTTTTATATCTTTGAGGTAAAAGTTGAAGCACTATATACATGCTTAGTATCGTATAAACGACACATGTACCAATTTTATTAGATTTTCTCTCTCCGATGATATGTCCCATCGATGGGAAAAGATACTTCTCCGTGGACATGCCTATTAACAGAATAAATATTTACATGCACAACACTTGTAATTAGTTTGAGATTCGAACATACTCCCTCCGTTCTAAACTGTAAGCATTTTGACTTTTCAGAATTGTGTTTGACCGTTTGTCTTATTCAAAAAAATTATGAAAAAATAAAAACAAATACATCATATTTAAAATATATCTAATATCCATATTTTTGTAATTTTTTGAATAAGACAAACGGTCAATTTTGAAAAGTCAATAGATGCTTATATTTTGGAACGAAGGTAATAGGTATTTTAGTTCATTGCAGGTAACTTATAACCACCTGAGCTACATCCTCTCAGTTACTAGAGGCAACTAATATAACATTGGTGCCGCATTTGGCAGATGCAACGAAGTCCGCGTGTGCTTGCGATGAAAAATCTTGTTACCCGTGGATGATACTACTATATGCAAGTATCACCTTGTCCACCTCCCTCTTAATTTACTGGACAAGATTACAAAATGGAATACATGCATACAAACGATACCCTACAAGTGTTTGTTCCCTTCCAAAAAAATTATACGGGGGAGAAATTTCTAGGATCGTGCATTCGTGCTTGTTGGGCAATAATGTCAAGCTACAAAGTAATGTTTAATTTAGTTACGTATGATAGATGGGTGCCTAGGGGCTAAAATAAGATTATCCTCGTTATAGATTAGTGTTTTATTATCACTCTCGTTTTATAGATTAGTGTTGATGAGCTACATCGTGCGCATGCTCGTCCAAAGAGAAACACATGAACGCCCTGCGCAGCCGCTGATGCACCCAATGACCCAATCCCTGCACCTACCTTTGTCGTGTTGGTTGACCTGCAAGTCTTCTCCGCACCCAAGCGAGGGCAAAGAGTGGGTAAAATGCGTTGTTATTTAGACGGCCGGACGCCGGAGCAGATATCATTTCACCTGGGAACCAGCAGTCCCCTTCTGTGTTCGCTGCTCCTCGCACATCTATAAAGTTAAGCGCCTGGGAGATTGTTGAGGTGCGGATCAGTATGGAGTACGCGTTGGACGTTGCGGTCAACGCGGTGGCGTCCGATGTTGCTGGCCGGATAATCTCCCGCGCGATCGACAGGTTCCTTGTTCCGTCCTCGGCCGACGACGGCGCCCGGGACGCGCACCGGCTGCATCTGAAGCTGCTGCTGGACAGCATCGACAGCGCGGTTGAGGAGGCCAAGGGTCGGTACATCACCGACAACCCGAAGCTCCTCGCCCAGCTACAGGCACTCAACGACGCCAAGTACCGCGGCCGCTTCGCGCTCGAGTTCGCCCAACTCGACGACATCGCCAAGCAAGCCTCCGTGATCGGCGAAGACGATGCGCCGGACGTAACCGCCGGCACGGGAAAGCGCTCGTTGGCGCTCTGCTCGACGCTCAAAGCGGCGAAGCGTGCCCGCCTCACGATCACCAGCTTGATCCGTGGGGGCAGCGACAGCGATGGCGCGATGATGACGGAGAAGAGGTTGGTCGCCGCCGTCGAAGAGCTGGAGGCCCTGACGCGGTACTGCATACGGAACTTCATCCTACTGGTGCAGGGGTACCCTCGACGGAGTGAGGTGCCCCGACCGGTGACCACGACGCTGTACATGGACCAGTGCGTGTTCGGACGCCACGTGGAGAAGGAGCGCATTGTCAGCTTTCTCCTGCGCAGGGCCACCGGGCTGAGTTCGCTCGCTGTGTGCGGCGCACATTGGGTTGGCAAGAGGACGCTGGTGAAGCACGCTTGTGACGACCAACGCTTGCGCGGCCACTTCGCGCGCGTCGAGTGGTTTGTCAGAGAGAACCTCGCTGGCGTGCGCCGCGTCCTCAACAACCCGCGATTCGGGGCGATGGGCCGGTCCCTACTTGTGTTCCAGGACACGCTGCCCAACGGCGATGAGGAGGCAGCCTGGGCCTCGCTGCTGGCGACGAGCAAGCTCGCCGAGGGGAGCAAGCTCCTCTTCACGTGCTGGGACAGCACCAACCTCGCACAAAAAATCGGGACGGTGGAGCAGGTGGTGCTCCGCCCCCTGCAGGAGGAGGAGTACTGGTACTACTTCAAGGCCTTCGCGTTCACTGATGCAGACCCGCGGGACCACCCGCGGATGGCGGCGGTGGCCAAGGAGATCTCCCGCCGCCTGGACCGCACGTTCGTCGAGGCGCGGGTGCTCGGCCCATTGCTCCGGGGCAACTTCAACATCAAATTCTGGCGCAGGGTGCTGGCCGTGATGAGCTGCCACGACTATCGTATCAGCATCGGTGTCCTGCAAAACCTCACGGGCACAAGGCCCGGGATGGGCTTGCACCGCTTCGGCCCAACCCAGACCGTGCCCAAGCTCACCCTACAGGACGTGCTCAGCTCGTCAGGTCCCTCTTATTCTAGCTCTGGGACTTCCTGCCTTGGCGGTCGTGATTCCAAGCAATACTTCACCATCCATCTCTTCAAGGACACACTGTACACAGATTGTTGGTATGGCACCGACGTCTGGAGTACTAAAATAAATACCTAAAATTGTAGTCATTGTATTTCTATCTTTCCATACGTAACCAAAGAATGGAAAGATCCTTCAAGCACGTGATAAATACCACCGAAGCCTAAGACTGCGGAGGAAATTAAATGAAGTACTCCAGATACAAAGTATGAAAAAGTATCTATAACTCCCCCCCTCCCGATCCAACTCCCCAACCTAGAGTAGGTAAGTGCAGAAGTAAAATCAATCCCTTGTTCATACATGGGCATTTTTGGTAAGAGACTATGGTCCAACTACTCGATACAACGATCTACTAGATCGTGTCCTTAGACACCGCGATGCAATCATATCCCACCTTAACTGGGTATGTACATTTCTAGGTTTTCACAGTTTTAGCATGTACATTCATAATGATACCATGAGTGCTTTAAGCCGTCCTCAAGATATGTTTTCGGATCAATGTGTCATTGAATCAAGTGAAGTTCTGATTGAAGTTCAATATGAATCTTTTGAGACTTATTATGAGATTTATGCCCACTATCTAATAATCGGAAATAATAAAAGAAACCTATTATGTATACATTCGAACCACTCTTGGTCATATTTCTTTTTATAGAGAAAGAAAGGAAGTCATACAAAGATTTAGTCGGGCCTATTCTCAAAATTGAATCTTCAGGCTAGACATTTGCTCATAAAGATACAATAGAAGCTTAACATTCCTTGCCTTTTCTAGGTTATATTCCAGGAGCATAATGGTATCATCTGCTTCATATTGCAGGATAGCCACACCATTAGGAATTATATTCTCTACTAGCTCAGTAATTCGTTTTGCATCTTATGGTAAGACAATCAGCCACCATGTTAAACAGAAGAGGCTCCAATGTGGTACCCCGTAGCCACCACGAGAGAGATGGTTAGGAAGAAGAGATTTGGAGGATCTTGTCTCACCTGAACCCTCCATGTCCCAGCGAGCAACAAGGGCAAGGGCCTCGCCTCCATGAGAGGCGTCCGTGAGTTTCCTTTTGTTTTTTTTTCATTCTGGATGGATGGAAGGAAATCGATGAGCTACATATGGATGGGAGGACCTAATTGTAAGGATGTGGTTTGAAGTTTCGTGAAGGACCCAGATGCAAATAAGATTGGAGCATATCAAATAGATAATATTCCTCGGAGACATGATCGAACGGTTGTATTCTTAGGATGACGTGGATAATAGGCTATTTTGTAAAGAAACCACGCTGCCGTTTTAGAATATAAGAGATTAATAAGCATCTTGATACATAATGTTTGTGATCCGGGGTCCGACCACTAGATAGCTAGCATAAAAAATTTATACTGCTATAGGTCTAACCCGAAAGTGCTACTCGCACGGTACGTTTTTACCGACCAATATTAGCTACAGAGAGTTGGTCGTTAAAAATGGGCAACTCGACAATCAGTCGATAATCCTATCTATACCAACGCATCGTCGATCGCTAAATATCACAATCTTTGTTGTTGCAACGTCGGTCGGTAAATGTTCCGGACGATGTCCAACGGTTGGTCGTTGAAAGAAAATACTGCAATCGCCGTAATATTTTGCCTCTCCCCGCAGCCCACTACCCCGCACACCCAGTTCAAACTCTAATTCCCTGCTGCACGCCGGTGACCTCAACCTTATGCCCATGCGACATCGCCGCCGCCGCCGCCACCGCGCTACAACAAATCGTCCCTACCAGCCACGGTAGAGCGCCGTGCGTCGTCCATTGGACGAGCGCACAACCTCTCCCCATTTGCCGGGGCACATGCTCGCCACCACCCTCCACTGCGCCTGTCGTCGAAGCCCATGGCGTCTCCCCACAACTGCCTACCTCAAGCACGGACAGCCTGTCGCCCTCGACCTTGAGAAGCTATCGGCGCTGGATCTGGACTAGACGCTGCCGCCCTCAACCTCGTCGACAAGCTGCCGCCGCCGGATCTGGACCATTGCTGTGGTGGGGATGAAGGGGCCCGCGGTCGTGCTCCCGTGAACGGGATGGCCGCGAGCGAGTAGATGCATGCGTGCTGATTTGCTGCCTCAGATTTGTGGCACCGGGGCAGAATCTGAGAGCGAGATGTTGACAGGTGACCAGATTTGGACCTCGTTTCTCCATTTTCCTTTTTGTTCTTGCACTTAATCTATGTATCACATCGCATACTGCAGTGCCCATGGGGTATCAGTAACCTATGATGCTACTTTTTCTTTATTGGTTACTTTCTTTATTATTGAACAAACTCAACCGATCTACTGCCTTGTATTATTGTAGTGCTAATTAAGTACCAAATGACAAGTTAGATTATGTCAAATTCTTCATTGTAGAATACGTACATGGATCGAGACAGTGCTACTGGAGACTTCACATGGACACTTATAATCTCCACTCTCCAGTGCCTTTTAGATACATATAGCATGCTTGGTTGGCAGAAATTTCATTATTTGCTTTCTTTTTCATGCATTTTAGCTTTCTCACGATGAGTGCTTAAAATTCTCAATGCTAGTAAGATTTGGTAAGCCGGATCTTTCCCCTTTGCTCTACACAAAGGCATACATCATTGTTTTCATCCATCAATAGTAATTTAAGAGCTGAATATTTTGCGAAAGATCAATACTGAGAACATATTTGTTTCTAACTTCAGTGAAGGTAAACAAGTACCAATTTGTAATTAACAGCAAACAGAGTTGGCTGCCATATCCATTTGTAAGTAACACTTTATTCACATACAGCTATGAGTTTCCATAACAACTGAGATATTAATAAGCTAATTTCCTGTTGCTAAATCATTTTGATTACCTTATGTGTATATAGCTCCATGCAAAAGGACTATCTATATGCACACAAGTTTGTTATCTACACTATGAAATTCACCTCATTTGCAGTAGCGCCCAGAAATGTAATGTTGAATTTTGGATTATAATTTACATGTGGCAGATGAACTATTGAACAATTTTTCTGTAGCACTACACTAGTAATTTGCACCTGCGTAGTTTCTTTGTTTAGATTTTGTGTCATGAGTATTAAACAGTAAAATGTAATCTACATAATCCAAGAACAGGGGCATGGTCTCGATTCAGATTGCAGTTCATCACCACCGTAAAAAAAGCTGTAGAAGTTTTGAGAGTTTAGATTAATATAGGCTTGGTAAACTGATTGCTTATTCATGCCTTTTGTAGGAAGTAGTGGGCGTTGATGTTTGCTCCACTTTTTCAGCTCAAGATTAACAAGAAGGCATCAACACCACCTTCAGGTACTCAACACTGATTTCAGGTATTTCAACTTTCAAGTATTTGTGACCTCTGAATATTGTTTCTGGGAGCCATATCATTTGAGCTTGCATATCTTTATATATGAGTTGGTAAAATGACTTCTGGCATGTATGGAGACCATAACAAACATGTATTGAGATCTGTAGAGATGATCATATTTCTCTCTTCGCTGAAATATACATATCGGGTAGGTCATGAATTGAGATAGACCAACTGTAACAGTTTATGTATTGAGAATAGATCTGTTGTTGCTTGTTATTGCCTAAGACACTGTAACAGTTCATCTGTTGAAAATATGATTGTGCTTCTCTCCAGGCTTGTTAGCTGATTTCTTGGTCATATTTTTTTGCAGGAGGTACCAGATGGTGGGACTAGACGTAACTGTTATGTAGATGGATCCTTTTGTAGTGGCTGGTGATTTAGTAAAAATGTTCAAATAGTTATGTGGTGTGCAATGGTTGCTCCACTATTGTAATAGAACCTAGGGGCCATTTACTATCATGAGCATCTGGTCTATATGTTTTTTACATTTCTAATGTGACAGTTCAAGCTTTGTGCCCTGCGACAACTTTTGGCCTGTATGAATGTCATTTGAACTAAATCATTTTTTGGGGGTTGGATGAATGTTATTTTATATTTGTGATCATGTTTTCATGGTTGAAAATGCAATTGTCGATGGATTCTTATTTGTGGATTAGTACTAATGATGAGATTAGTGAAAATGATATTGTTCTGTTTGAATTACTGTGTCAATGGTAGCGATGAACTGTTGGTCGGTAATTCAGCTAGTAGCGTCACACTATTGGTCGGTAATGCTTCGTCAATACCAACTGAAGGTTGGTTGTTAAAGGTAAGTCGGTCGGTAATACTTTTACCGACACGGCTTATACCGACCGAATGCAAAGGTCGGCGAAGGTCTTTAACGACCGACTGTAAGTTGCTAAAGGCGCTTTTACCGACCCACTGTAGGTTGCGTAAAGTGAACCGTGGTATAGTGTCGTGTACAACTTAAATCATTGTAGGAATCAAACATCATCATTTGAGAACTTTAATTAGACACCCAATTACCATGAGGAGGAAATAACACAATATATAATGCACATCAGTAGGGCAGAATTCCCTGGGCCTTGCCGTACTTGACAAGCCCATCATCGTACGTGGCATCCAGATTCTTCACCTTGAACTCGAAGCCCTCCCTGACCAGCTTCGCGGAGGACAGACACACCGTGGGTTTGTCAAGGAGGTCACCTGACCTGCAAGGTGCAGGCATGTAGTAGCAGGTGTCAATGGAAGTCAGAGAAGTCTGCAACAAATTTTGTGCACCGAGAAAACAAGTGGACGGAAGATGTACTAGTATGTAGTAGCCATGGCGTACCCATCTGTGTTTATCACGTTGTACTGCGGGTACTTTCCTGCCAGGAACCTCGCCATCTCGACGACGGTCGTGTTGAACCCGCAGCAGATGTACCTCCGTGACGCTGTCTCCGTCTCGGCGACGAACACCTGGGCGCGGCAGAGGTCGTCGAGGTCAACCACCGGCACACCGCCGAAGGCCTTCTCGATGCCTTTGAGCATTTCGAACGCAGCTTCATCACCGGAGAGAAAGGAGAGGGCAGCAGGCAGCACGCAGGTGTACACTTTGGACGCCGGCGACACGCCGATGGTGAGCACAGGGCACAGGCTAACCAGGTTGATGCTGTTCTCTCGCGCGAACTTCAAGGCTTCCTGCTCCATGAGCACCTTTGAAACCACGTATCCCTGTAACATCCAAAAATGTTCATAAATAAATTGTTATCGTCGTTGAATTTTTTCATTATGTTTGACAATTCATCTTATTGAAAAGAATTTAAGAAATAATATCATACATTTTCCTGGAATGTGTTCTTTGACTAACGAACACTACCACAGAAACAGTCTTTAGTGACGCGACATTAGTGACGGAAAAAAGCAACTCGTCACTAACTCAAAAATTGTTACGGTTTTTGTAAAACGCGTCACTACTACTTGACTCCGCGCCACTATTACTGGCGGATTTCTAAAAAAACGTCACAACTATTCATATCAGTGACGACATTTTATAAACCATCACAAAATGTGTGATGGATTTTACAAAAATATGTCACTAACGGAGCACTGTTGTTGACGTATTCAGAAAATCCGTCACTACTGTCGATATGGTAGTGACGGGTCTGTAAAAATATGTCACTATTGTCGATATAGTTGTGACGGTGTTTTTAACCGTCACAAATTTAGTGACGAAATAATGTTAAACCGTCACAAGACACATTGACAGAATTGTGAATATCCGTCATTGAAATTTTAGTGACACTATTGTGCTAACCGTCACAAGGGACAGTGACGGGTTTTTCGCTTCAACTGTCACAATTAGCATACTTGCGCCGTCGTCTTTCTTGGTCGGCTCCTCGTTCGGATCTGGCTTTAGGCCGCCAATCTCGATCCACCGACGCCGACATTAGTGATGATTAAATTTTTTCGTCACTGCTATTAGACTCCGGAGCATTACCACTAGCGGATTTTTAGAAAAAACATCAATGTTATCCATATCGGTGACATTTTACAAGAATCCGTCACTACCGGTCACAACATTAGTGACGGATTTTTCCGGCACCCACGACCTGCATACATCGGACCACCGATAGAAGTGGATCGGGCAACCCTCACCTCGAGCCAACCCTGGATCCGCTCATTCCACCTCGTAGCTCCTCTCTCTCTCTCTCTCTCTCTCTCTCTCTCTCACCACGGCACCGCGTCCACTCACTCCAGCCCGGATCCCGCCGTCCCGGAAGCAACAGCGAAGCCTCCTCCATCACCCTAGGCTTGTGGGTCGCATCGTGGAGGGTGAGCAACCCGGGCGCCGGCCATACGGTGCACCACCGACGGGGTCTACTTCGCCGAGGCCGCCGCCGACTGCAGAGTCGAGGACGTGCGCTACCTAGAGCGCCCGCTGATGCTGTCCAAGGAGAACCTCGTCCCCTACCCCGACGAGGACCGGTGGGGCGTCAAGCTGCACAACACCATCATGATGACACAGGTAACAATTCACCGCCTCGCTCTCGTTCATATTCCGACAAAACGCCTTGCGATGCACGTGCGAGTGTTCGTGGCGAGGATTGATTGCGTGCCAATGGGGTCGGTTAGATCCGGGTGTGCGCGGTAGATCTGGGGCGGTGAGGTGAGGCTTGTTTCGAGGTGACAAGTCAAAAGCAGGGAAGCTTCTCCCGTTTGCTTTGTTCCGTGTTGCCGCATCAATGTGCTTGGCCTCGACTGCCCATTTCATCATGCTCCTAGCAGGTAGTGACATTCAGGTTTACTATGTTGAAGAATCCATCACTCTTTCCATCACATTTAACTGTTAAAGTAATTTGGATATCATATCCTCAATTTATTTCTACTAATAAATTGTAAGCTATATAACTTGTTGGAATCCCTATTTGGATGTGCCTGCTATTTCTTCCATGTGGTTCTTTTTATTATTTTTTTCCTTTTCTCGTATTGCCAATCTGCTATTTCGAAGAGGGAGGGAGGGAGGGAGTTGCTGTTTTAAGCATTCAGTAGACCGATCTCACAGATGAGACAATGTTAATTTGGGACTCATTAGTTTTACTTATGCCTATCGGAATGTACCTGCTTTATTTGAGTACACCGAATAAAATGGTTACTTTGTTGGTGAATGTTGATGCTTTGAGCAAGACTACAGGAGCACTGCATCATTTTGATGTGTATAATGCTAATAGGGCTACAACGGCATTCGAATGAGTATTTGGTTTCAGAAAGGCATTGGTGCTTCCCATTCAAAAAAATTGAAAGATAAAACATAATGAAAGCTAATTCCATTATTTTAAGAGCCAATGTTGTCCCCAATATGACTTTGTCTAGGGCTTGGCAATTATATTGGTTCGTTTGATGTCTTTCTTAGCCAAGTTATTAACTTAGCTTCTTTCTGAATTTTCTCTAGCTTGTGCAACAGCTTGTAGCTCCTAATATAAAATATAATCAGTATGCAACATTACCCATTTTATCTCTGGGTTCTGATGTATGTACTCTGAATGAATGTTGATAATATTTTCTACTAGACATGAGGTTTCTACTTGTACTCTTAGGTGCACACTTTTTTTAGACAAAATTAGGTGAACCCGTATATGACATTAACTATCATTTCTGATATGACTTGTTTATATAAAGAGAGGACTTAGAGCAGTTGTAACTGATGCATAAGACATGCTCAGTGGACCTTTATCAAGGGTATTATACTTTCACTAAATTATTCAAAATACAAGAATGATAAATTGTACAACCCTCGGTCTTTAGATTTCAGTTGCATTTCCTTGTAGTTTTTTCTGATTGTGCTTTCATGATAGTTGAAACTTCAGAGCATAGGTAATCTATTTCTTTTTCCCTTTTGTAGTCACAATTAATTTTTCTGTCGCTTTGAGTGAAAGAGTTTCAGTTTGTGAAATGCTTCATGTATCAAAATATTGCCCATATATTGCAGCTGTAGTGTAGTTGCATGTATCTTCTAGTATTTGTATACAAATAGTTCCAATTCTGCTTAGTTACAGAGGAAAAACTCTGTTTGTGGCTACTCAACTAAACTGCAATTATTTTTTCTATGAATCAATTCTGCTTAGTTACAGAGGAAAAACTCTGTTTGTGGTAGTTAGCTTGAAATGGAAAACTGTATGGTATCTTGATTCACTATTTGGAAAGGAGTATGTTGTTACCATTCTCACTGATTTGTTTGGTAGGTGCGTTGACTGAAATTCTGTCCTTTCTTGTGTCCATGTTATATATTATCTTGTAATGCTAGGTCATATTATCTTGTAATGCTAGGTCATATTATCTTGTAATGCTAGTTCATATTATCTTCACTAAAGCATCTCACCAAGAATTGATGATGCAAGAAGCTTTCTCCCGTTTCTATTCTCTTGAAGTCACAAAATGAGCTAGGAAAACACAACTATAATTTGACAACAGCCCAGTAACATAAGTTATTTTAGTTCTTGATTTAGATGTTTTCATACCTAAAGCAATGACAGCTGTGAAACCACACGATGTCCCAAATTAGTCCTGTTCAAGTGAGCAAAGTAGCTGCACCGAAACTGTCGTTGTGAAGAAGTTTGTTTATGGGGTTCTCCTTATGCCTTCCAAGTCCATATTACAGCAGCAGATAATTCGAACATAGCATGGTGGCTGCATGCTTTCTTTATTTTTCCTTTGATTTGACAAAAGTAAATAAAGAAAGGGACAACTTTGCAGTTACTGTGGAGTCACAACTGGAAACGTCTAGCTCTCTTTTGATTAAATTTTATTCCCATTGTTCATAATGGTTGAAAGTGTATATGTCAGCACTAGGTCAGAGGGATTTCTAATTCTAAGGATCTTTCTTAGAGTTTATTTGTCATTTTGAGTCATTTGCCTCCTCTTATGACAGTTTGGCATCAATACATTTTTCTGTTATTTTTATTGGAAAGTGACAAACTTTGACTCAATGAAACATTGATATTATTATTCTATCTTTTTGTAGTGTCACCGGCAACAAGTTGGGAATGCATGTGGTTTTTATTGCTGCCATCATATGATCACTATTGTCGGGTCAAAGCTAATAATGAAACATGAGGTATATGCTTTTTTAAATAACCTGAGCCTGAAATTATATTTTCAGATTGATTTTCCCATGATTAATTGATCAATTATTTCTGCTGTGGACTTATCTTGTCTATCATTGATTGATTCACCTTGCACACTTGCACAGATAGATTCACACTTGCACGGATTAATTCACCTCGTACAGATTGATTTGTTTACATTTGTTTCCAACTTATGTCTTTGTACTTAACAATTACAAGCTACCTGAATACTTATTCTGTGTACTTATTTTGTTTTCAGAAAATCACCTTATCCACATGTTCCCTTGATGGCTGGGCACTCTCCGCTATCCGACAAAATTTGGCCAAATTCGTCATGTCACAAGTGATTTCTTCTGAAGGAGAGTTTCATGACAAAAATTCTCAGTATTGAGATCTAAGTTATTTTGTCTAGCGGTGAACTAGATGTAGATTTAATGTGGCTATGAACTAATCTACACTTGAACACTCAGAGTGTCACTTCTTTGTGATTATTCTGTTGGATGCCTTCTTTTGTCTAGTTGTGAACTAGGTGTAGATTTGATGTAGCTAAGAACTAATCTACAGTTGAACACTTGAAGTGTGTCATTGTTTTGAGCTCACAATAACTGAATATTACTCTGTTGGTGGCTATGATGTATTATTCAGTTTGTGACTATATATTGAGATATGTTCAATTTGAAATGTCTCTGATTATTCAGTTTGTGATGATATATTTTGTTTGAAATGCATGTGATGTGATGGTGTATTCAATTTATGATGGTTTTGTATGAAAGCAATGACACAAACTATCATGAATAAACATAACCGTCGGAAGGAGTTAGTGACGTCGGTGACGGGGAAAGAAAAAACGTCACAAGGTCAAACAAAAAACTTGTCGCTTTGAATCAGTGACGGGGAATACAAACACGTCATAATACATGGTTAGTGACGGATATTGTCGAAACTGTCATAAATATTACAAACGGTGTACTACGAAAACCGTCACTCAATATACAGACGGATTTTTTGTATACCGTCGCTGATTTTACTGACGGTTTTTTAAAAAAAACGTCACTAAAATTTTAGTGACGTTTTACAAACCGTCACTAATTGTATATCTTTAGTGACGCGATTTTAGTGACGGTTTTGCTTTACGTCACTAAAGACCGAAAAAACCGTCACTAAAGGGGTAGTTCTGTGGTAGTGGAATTTGAAATATAGCTTATAACTTTTCATATTTGATTACATTTTTTTGAATAAGATGAATGTTCAAACATAACAAAAAAGTTAATGACAATAACAATTTAGGAACGGATGGAGTATAGAAGATCATAGAGCAATATTCGATCGGTTTTTCATCTCCGTAATAAATAAATAAATAAATAAATAAACATATAGTATCATGATCGAGCACGGGTGGAGAGAAGACAAGCGAACAGAAGTGTGTACATACCCAAAGTGGTGGCTTCTCGACGGTGACATACTCGAGGTCAGACCAGGAGTCCTCGTCCAGGACATGGCCGTGGCCCTCCAGGGGCCGGATGGAGACCGCGCCGGCTGAAGAGGTCAGGACCACGCGCCTCACCGTCCCAGCTCTCACGCACGACCTCATCACGTTGAGGATTCCTCGCAAAGAAGGCTCAATCTGCTCCTTCTGCCATCATCATCAGTAAATCAATGGATCATCGTGAGTGGATGGAACTTCTTACGTACATGAAGAAGCATGCATGTTAGACTATCTAGGAAGTTCACCACGGGGTTCTCTGACGTGAGGTTCACAGGGGCGGCGACGAGGAAGGCGTAGTCGCAGCCGGCCATGGCATCGTCGAAGCTGCCTTCCTCGTCCAAGTCGGCGCGGAGGACCTCCAAGCGTCCAAGCGCCTGCAAATCCTTGAGGTGACCGTTCTTTGCCATGTCATCTGACCACACAGCTCAAACTTATTTGTCATAGACTAATTCGACAGAATCAATCCAGTGGTGAATTCCAAGAAATCATTGTCGAACCCGGGTTCCTGACGGTCGTCTTGACGGTGTAGCCCTTCTCCAGCAGCATCTTGATCAATGCCGAGGCGATGTACCCGTTCCCTCCGGTCACGCACGCCGTCTTCTTCTCCTCCTCTCTCCCTGACGACATTTGGCAGCCGGTTGGTACGTGCCTCTCTCCACAAAGAAAGGAACGAGGATCTTTTCTAGGCTTAGGACAGGAGGTCGTTCGAAAGAGTTGTCAACCACTTTATCACTAGTGTTTGATACGAATACTTGCTTGTCCGCAGTTAAGTGAACCACATATATCAACGTCAACTACAATACACATGACGTTGAGGATGACTGACGATGATGCTTCACCAATGTGTTAGACAGATCTCCCACGCTGGGCCCAAAGGCCCAGCAGCCCATCACGCGCCTCGATCGGGGCGCCCAACCCTAATGGTTGGTGGGCCCCGTGACACTGCGCAATATAAAAGGAGATGGGGGCCGGGGCACGCAGTACGAGGTTCACCTGCGCCGCCAGCACCCCACCGACATCACCGGACACCTACCGATCTAGGTCGCGCGAGCCGATCACGGGAAGTCCCGCCGCCGCCGCCACGACGACGAACATCGACGCCCTCGCGCTTTGGTTCGACGCCATCCTCACGCTCGACATGTCGGGAACCGAAGGAGCGACCGGATCCGGATCGGCACCGGCGACATCTTCGCCGGCCCTCACCAACTCCACCGCGCCGCCTTGACGACGCGAGATGGCGCCGTCGTCCTCTTCCATGGATCGTCACCCGATCCACATCTCCAGTATGGATCTCTCCCCTCTCTCTCTCTCTCTCGGATCGAAGCGATTAGGATGTTTTACTACTACTACTAGGACGATGCCTAGATCCATGTTTCTAACAATGGTATCGAGCCGAGTTACGTGCATCGTTTAGTAGCTAGTAGACACGGATCCGTGTCTCGGATCAAAGAACAGTTTCAGATCTAAGAACCCTAACCCTAGCTCGGAACCCTAACCCTAGATTTTTCCCCAAAATCCCCGAAAACCAACGAGAGCGAGGCTCGATCCATGTATCTCTTACCCGGATCTTGTAGCCGTCGCAGCCCCATCACCGGCCCTCGCCGAGGTGGGACCGGATCACCGCCGCCGACGTTCCTCGGCGGCGGCGGAACAAGGCGCCGACCACAAGAACCCTCGACGGCGGCGCACTCGCTCTCCGGCGAATGCGCTCACCGGCGAAGGCCCTTGAGGCGGCGCCCGAATCATCTAGCCGGCGCCGTCGGTGGATGAGAAACAGAGGGGATAGAAGATCGAGAGGAAAAGAAATGGACAGGAGGTGTTTCGCCGGCGCTTGCGTCGGGCTGCAGCACTCACCGCCGGCGGCCTCTAGGCCGCGCGCGCGGCAGAGCGTGACGCTCGGTGCGGCGCAAGAGAGAGCGGTGAGCGAGCGAGGAAAGAATGAAGGAGCTAGGGTTTCGATTACCGACACACCGGTTTTATTCGGGCGATTCTCGCGCCCGGCCGTCGGATCGACCCGGACGGTGTAGATGAAGGCGGGGCAAGGTTAGCGATGTAGCGCTGGGCCGGTTGTGCGGCCCGGCCGCTGGCTGTCGGGCCCGAGCCCGATAGACTAGCTGCGACAGCAGTTTGGGCCGAAAGGTCTTTTTCCCTTTTTGATTTGGGCTGTGCGCATAGATAGAAGGGCCCGTGGAATTTTATTCGTTTCGCGGGCCGCACAGATAAAATGGGCCGAAAGCCTCGGGGAATTTTTTTATTTCGAGCTGCACACGGACATGGGCCTAACAGGCCACGAGAAAACAGAATTGGGCCTCTTTTATCGCGTATGGGCGCGAACAGATTAATCTCTTTTTGGGCCAGTTTTTGGAGGTTTAAACAGTAGCATATCAGAATAATATTTTGACTGTTTTAAGTCATATTAAATGCCTTTTAAGCATGGTTTAGATTATTTTTACCTCTGTAATTTTTGAACCAACGGGATAATTTTACAGAAAATAAAATTTCAGATATTTTGCTACTGTTCATAGATTATTTAAGACATGTTTCCGCTGCCAGATTAATTTTGGGATGAAATTGATGTTTTCTAAAATTAAATTTCGAACCAACGGGAGAAATTTAATTTTTAGCTGCATTTATTTCTGTTATATGTCATTGTGATTTACTGACCAAAGTTGTTAATTGCAATGTCATATTAGACTATTTATGTATTATTTGTCTATTTTCTGCCCAACGGTGATGTAGACTTTAATACATGGCATGGTAGTTTTTATTGTGACTATTGTTCTCACCTTTTTCATGTTGTTTTCAGGATCCTCTCCGATGAACAGCCTCAAGGACATTCCTGTCTCGAAGGGCGACAACTATGGAGAGTGGAAGAGGAGACTTGACTTCGCCTTTATCCGTGGCGAGGTGGAATGGGTCGTGAACACTCCGTGCCCAACGAGCCGCCTGCTTTAGTCGGGGCGCGAGATGAGTCCGATGACTCTTGGGTACAGAGACAGAGGGATTATGCTCCCACCATCTCATTATATCAGATTGAGCACAGGAGATGGGTGCTAGATAACAAGAAGTGCATAGCTTTGGTCGAAACACTATTGAGCCCGCTATCTTGGGCTCAATACCGGAGGAGGAAACCATTGCTGGGTACCTCAAGAGGATAGAGAACCAGTTCACTGGTTCTTCCGGAACTTATGCCACCCAAGTGCTTAAACAGTTTGTTAATGAGAAGTACAATGGTGGTGGCGTCGGAGAGCATATCCTCAAGATGAGTGGGATGGTTCGAGAAAATGAGACCCATGCGGATAAACATAGATGACAAGCTGCTACAGCATTTTGTGTTGCTGTCCTTGCCAAAGCAGTTTGACAATCTTATTGGGAACTACAACATGAAAGAGAATGATTGGACGCTTGACCAGCTCATCGCCAACTGCATTCAAGAGGAGGACAGAGTGAAGAGCCAACATGGTGGATTTCCTGTCAACCATGTGAAAGATAACAAGGGCAAAGGCCCTAAGTATCCCTCCAACAATGCAAGGGGCAGGGGTCCAAGGCATCAGCCGCAGCGAGGGTAGACCCACGAGTGGAGAAAGATGAGTGCATGCACTTGTGGCAAGAAGGGGCACTACAAGAAGAACTGCCCACAGTGGCTCGGGATGATGCTTGGATAGAAAGCAAGGTGAGAACTTAATCACTTTTGTTAATGAATCCTTGTATGTTGATTATTCTAGATCCACTTGGTGGATTGATTACGGAGCAACTATTCATGTTGCAAATTGTATACTGGGGTTTCAAAACGAGGAGGGCAACAGCAAGAAACGAAGGTACCATTAGAGTGGCCAATGGAGTTGAAGCCAAGGTGGAAGCCGTGGGAGATCTTCACCTACAGCTTGCGGATGGCTTCATACTTAGGCTTAGAGATGTCTTTTATGTACCTTCGTTACAAAGGAATTTAATTAGTGTCTCTCGTTTGGATTTTGATGGATATGATTGCCATTTTGGTAATGGCAAGTGTGAATTGTGGTTTAATAATGAATGCATTGGTTTTACATCTTTACAAGATAAGCTATATTTATTATCACTTGGTCATGATGTGAATGTGATAGAAGATGCAAATATTGATTTGCAAGATGCGAATGTTGATTTGCATAATGAGAATGAGAATGATGATACGCCCTCGTCATCTCAAAAGAAAAAGAATAAAAAGAGAAAGAGAACTCAACCCGTCTCATCGAAATTATGGCATTGTCGCTTAGGCCATATTTCGAGGGGGAGAATTGAGAGACTTGTGAAGAATGAGATTCTTCCAACGTTAGAGTTCTCCGAATTAGAACAATGCATCGAATGCATTAAAGGGAAATTCGTTAAGAAAATTAAGACAGATGCAAAACGCAGTACGGGAATTTTACAGTTAATTCACACGGATATTTGTGGACCTTTTCCCGTAAAGAGCGTGGATGGTTATGACTCGTTCATAACATTCACGGATGATTACTCCCGTTTTGGTTACATTTATCCAATTAAAGAACGATCGAAGCATTAGATAAATTCAAGATATTTAAAGCTGAAGTTGAAAATTAGCATGATTTAAAGATAAAGATCGTAAGATCGGACCGTGGAGGGGAGTACTACGGTCGTCATACGCCTTATGGACAAGTCCCGGGACCTTTTGCAAGGTTCCTACAAGAGAATGACATAGTCGCTCGGTATTCCACACCGGCGAGCCACAACAGAACGGAATGGCGGAAAGGCGTAACCGTACCCTAATGGATATGGTCCGTAGCATGATGAGCTACTCCACACTCCCATTGGGTCTATGGATGGAGGCTTTAAAAACCGCCATTTATATTCTCAACGAGTTCCAACAAAGTCGGTGCCCAAAACACCGTACGAGTTATGGACTGGTAGAGTGCCATCGCTAGCTCACCTCCGCGTATGGGGAGTCCGGCAGAGGCCAAGCTCTTTAACCCGGATCTTGGGAAGTTGGATCCCAAGACGGTCAGCTGCCATTTTATTGGCTATCCGAGAAAAGTCCAAGGGATACCGTTTCTACTGCCCTAACGGATACACGAAGTTTGTAGAAACCGAGACATGCCGTCTTCTTGGAGGATGACATGATCGGGGGAGCATGATAGCGAGAGAAATCGATCTTGAGGAGAAACGGGTATACGTACCCGATTTTATGAGTCAAGAACCTTTCTTCTCACTACCTGTTGATGTTGCGCCCGTGATGCGTGACGTTGCGGTGCCAGCACCTGTTGTCACTCCACTCGTCATCAACGAGGAACCTGTCCTTCGGGATCCCGCGGAGGCTGTCGCCACGGATGAGGGGAGCTGCAGCAGCCTCCTACGGACGATGATGAATTAGAGGAGGAGGTTCCACAAGAACCCCAACCAGAAATTGTGCCAGCTGATGAAGGCCCTAGCAGACCTAAGAGAATCGGAAAACCTGCTATAAGCGGTGATTATGTATTGTATAATACGGAAGAATTTCATATGGAGGATGATCCCACCTCGTATGAAGAAGCCATGAGGAGTGCCCATTCATCCGAATGGTTGGAGGCCATGAAAGATGAGATGAGATCTATGAGTCTCAACGATGTTTGGGACTTAGCGGATATTCCTAAAGGAGCCAAAACAGTAGGCTGCAAATGGGTCTACAAGACAAAATATGACTCTAGAGGGAATGTAGAGAAATATAAAGCACGCCTTGTGGCGAAGGGCTTCACACGAGAGGGAAGGAATAGATTACAATGAGACCTTTTCTCCAGTCTCGTGTAAAGACTCTTTCCGAATCATAATGGCTCTTGTAGCGCATTTTGATTTAGAGTTACATCGGATGGATGTAAAAACGGCGTTTCTTAACGGGGATCTAGAAGAGAGAGTTTACATGGCTCAACCGAAAGGTTTTGTCGTGGAAAGAAAGGAGAAAATGGGATGCCGTTTAAAGAGATCCATTTATGGATTAAAGCAAGCTTCAAGACAGTGGTACTTGAAGTTTGATGGCACAATCAAGAAACACGGCTTTCAAGCGAATGTTGAGGATAATTGCATTTATGCAAAGTTTAAGAATGGAAAATTCATTTTCCTAGTCTTGTACGTGGATGACATACTACTGGCGAGTAGTGATATCAGTCTGCTACAAGAGACAAAGAGTTTCCTATCCTCACATTTCGACATGAAAGATCTTGGTGAAGCCTCGTATGTTTTGGGCATAGAGATTCACCGAGATAGGAAGAAGTACGCATTGGGACTGTCCCAGAAAACTTATATAGAGAAAGTGTTGAAGAAATTCAACATGCATAATTGTAAAGCCACACCTGTCCCTATTGCCAAGGGAGAGAAATTTGGGGATTGGCAGAAACCCAAAAACAGATATGAGATTGACGAGATGAAGTCAAAACCGTATGCTTCAGCTATCGGGAGCTTACGAGTATGCGCAAGTGTGCACACGACCAGACTTGGCGTTTCTCACCGGGTTGCTTGGTAGATTTCGGAGTAATCCGGGCCCGGAGCACTGGAAATTGATTAAGAAAGTCTTGCGGTATATGCAAGGCACAAAAGGCCTCATGTTGGTCTATCGGAGAACAGACTCACTCCGAGGTTGTGGGGTATTCAGATTCAGATTTTGCGAAAGATAATACGAAGTCAACTTCGGGATACATTTTCACCCTGGTTGGAGGAGCTATTTCGTGGAAAAGCTCAAAACAGAGTATCACGAGTAGGGTCGACTATGTATGCAGAATTCATAGCTTGCTATGAAGCCACGGGACAGGTTAACCGGCTGAAGAAATTCATACCCGGTTTAAGAGTGGTCGATAGCATTGAGAGACCACTAAAGTTGTACTTGCGACAATGAGTCCGCAGTCATGTATGCTCACAACAACCAGTCAAGTGGTGCTACCAAACACATTGACATTAAGTTTTATGTTGTGAAAGATAAAGTCCAAGATCAAACCATAAGTCTTGAGCATATCGGAACCGAGAGAATGCTCGCGGATCCGCTTACGAAAGGACTTCCACCCAACGTGCTCACGGAGCACGTAGCCGGCATGGGTTTGAGGGAAGCCTTATGATCTTGGACCGGGGCCCAACAGAATAACTCTATCGCTGAATGGAGATACGAATAGTGGCTGTTGAGTCTATCGGCTTTTAGCTGTGATGACGAGATATGTCCTATGGGTTAATCTATGACGTGATAGATACGGAAAAGAGATCCGGGGGAGATTGTTAGACAGATCTCCCACGCTGGGCCCAAAGGCCCAGCAGCCCATCACGCGCCTCGATCGGGGGCGCCCAACCCTAATGGTTGGTGGGCCCCTGTGACACTGCGCAATATAAAAGGAGGTGGGGGCCGGGGCACGCAGTACGAGGTTCACCTGCGCCGCCAGCACCCCACCGACATCACCGGACACCTACCGATCTAGGTCGCGCAGCCGATCACGGGAAGTCCCGCCGCCGCCGCCACGACGACGAACATCGACGCCCTCGCGCTTTGGTTCGACGCCATTCTCACGCTCGACATGTCGGGAACCGAAGGAGCGACCGGATCTGGATCGGCACCGGCGACATCTTCGCCGGCCCTCACCAACTCCACCGCGCCCGCCTTGACGACGCAGATGGCGCCGTCGTCCTCTTCCATGGATCGTCACCCGATCCACATCTCCGGTATGGATCTCTCCCCTCTCTCTCTCTCTCAGATCGAAGCGATTAGGATGTTTTACTACTACTACTAGGACGATGCCTAGATCCATGTTTCTAACACAATGACCATGCGCTCTTGCTGCTAATACAACAGTTTTTGGTTCACTCACAGATGCCGACGACACACCTTCCTTATCCTCTGCTGGTTGCCACACACATTGGAGCCATGAGAATTCTTCGCCTTGTCACCTAATCACATAACGAGCATCACTCTTAAACCACATGCTTTGTTTGTGATAAAATAGAATCATCGTGGAACCTGGGTTCCTGACGGTCGTCTTGACGGCGTAGCCCTCCTCCAGCAGCATCTTGATCAATGCCGAGGCGATGTACCCGTTCCCTCCCGGTCACGCACGCCGTCTTCTTCTCCTCCTCTCTCCGGGACATTTTGCTGCCTGTTGGTACGTGCCTCTCTCCACAACGAAAGGAAGGAGGATTTGTTTTTCATTATTTCCCTAAAGGATCGAACCTGTTTTAGGCTTGCAAGGCGAAGAATAGTCAACCATTTAATCACTGGTTTCACTGATATATATATGGATACTTGTTGTCTTGTACAAAATACTCTTTCATTCTGATTTTGTTGTCGTCGGCAACAACAAAAAAAGAAAGGGACGAGCACCCTTGACGTTGAAGGATGATGGATGACGCTTCACCAATGACTGTTAATGGAATAGTCGTCGGTTCACGCGCAGACACACAGTCCGTATCCTCTCGTTGCCATGCAAACACAGTAAACATGAGAGAATAGATGGCCCGCTAACGTTGTATCCTTGTGGGACTGAACTGTGTATCGTTGCTTTAGTCATGTGCTTGAACCATGCATTTAGTGATTTTAGTATTCTCAACAAAGTTACATTTCAAAAGTACTCAATCTATGGTGAATAAATACTATCATTTGTGTGCACATTTAATTCTTCTTTTGTTTTTGAACGAATAACACCTAGGGTGTGTTTCTTTCCTGTCCTCTAAAATTTAGCACTGTCACATCAAAGAGAATATTACTATTTATGAATATTTTGATCAATTTAATGATAAAACCCTTTTAACAGATTGATGCTAATTTTTAGATGAATCTAATGAGCTTAATTAATCTATGTTTTCTAAAATGATGCTATAGTAACCGTCTTCTATTCATGACTTAATTAACCTCATTAGATTCGTCTCGTGAATTAATCTAGGGGCTTGTAATTTATTTTATAATTAAACTTTATTTAATATCCTAAATAGTAAGATTATTTTTAATGTGACAGCTATAAAGTTTAGACGACAGAAAACTAACACACCCCTAGTATATATGATTATTGTAGAATATAAAATAAATGCGGCACCACATGCTTTATGAATGATTATTCCTTTCCTATCAATTGATCTGGCCTCTTGATTCTTGTTTTAGCGGTGGTTGAGAAGTCATTGCGTCTGTTCAATTCATTAAAAATAGGATAAAGTCATTTACTCCCTTAAAATATAGCTAAAGTCTAGATAGTCCCTTGAACTATTTTTTGGTTCAGTATAAACCTAAAATAGTCCAATTTGGTTCATTTTACTCTTTAATATAATTTATCTTTTTTGTTTCTTCACACATAAGTGGAATCTTAAGGTAAAAGTTTATAGGGTGTTAGCACATATTGTAAGACATATTAAAAAATACATTATGATTTTTTAGTTATATTTTGATAGAGAATGACATTTAATAGTATACTGATCCGTGTAATACCAAAATGTATGAACAATAATGACAAAAATTCATAATATAATTTCTGACATGTAATGTGATACCAACTAGCAACCTATGAAATATTGACTTAACACTCTACTTGTGCATGAAGAAACAAAAAAGATAAATTCTATTAAGGGGTAAATTGAACTAATAATAGTGTATGGTGGGTAAATTGAACAAAGCAATAGTTTAGGAAGTTATCTAGACTTTGGCTATATTTGAGGGGAGTAAATTGAACTTTCTCCTTAAAAATATAATTGAAGGCTTCCATTTCACTAATCAACGGCCCCGCGCACTCTACCTCGCTCGATCCTTCTGCGGCACGCCAGCCACCTCCGGCGAGCGGCGAGACGTTCATCGTGGCCAAGGCCGCGCCGCTCCCATCCACTGTCTGCCCCTGCTTCGCAACGCGCATCGTGGTGAGGAGACTGACAAGGATAATCGTATGTCAATGACCCATGTCCCTGCAGACTGCAGAGCACGGCGCTCGGCCGGACGGCGAAACGCGCTGGTGTTGCTGCCCTCCCCTGCCTGTCGCTGCCGAATCGCATAGCCCGAATTCCATTGTGTAGGAGAACGCTTGCCCGGTGCGCTGAGGCCCGTGCTCCATCTCAACCGATTCCTCGGCATGTCTATGCGCCACCGCACTCATCCTCTTGCCAAACTGCAGTGCTCACTTCAGACCAGCCATTTGTTTAGATAAACGCAATGTTACATTATTCTGAGTCAGACAACACTGAAGTCCGTCTCTATTCCCTTCTGAAAGGCACGTTCAGGTTTTCGTTAGATGAAGTCCATGGCTAGAAATTTCCAAGGTACCAACATGTGAAAAAATAAGATAAACTCTTATCACACATATAGCCTATTGTTGTATTACATCCCTGTGCTTTTGTCCAGGTGCATCTCCACAAACCTTCCCGTGCAACCTAGTTCAAAATCAAGTACTTTTGATAAACCTACAAAAAAGAGTTGTTGTATTATACACACCGAACAAACACATGTTTTGTAGATTCTTGGTAGGACAGACAAATTAGATAGAATTATTAGGAAATGCATATATTTCATTGGAAATATTTCAATAAGCATAGGGGGCATGTGCCCACCCTAGTTTAATTATTAATTATGATTCAATATAAATAATGAATATCTGATTATGCTATTAAACATGTCAAATTAGTTGTAGATATGTCTTACAAATGTGTCAATCATAATTTGAAGTACAAAAATATCAAATTCTATCATTCTTCAGTTCACATAATTTGATCTGAACTAATTAGTGCATACCAGGTTTTGTTTCAATTTAAGAGATCTGTGTAAAAGAACCCCACATATGCATTAGGATAAAGCATATCATACATTTAGGAGATATTAATCATGCAAACAACACCCGCTGACCAGAGCTGCTAGAAATGTCAAATTTTACATTTGGATGTGCCTCTACAATGTTACAGACTCTGCTGGAACGTTGACCATCAGTAATTGATGTTGTATCAGACAACATAACAGTCACTGTGTTAAGGTTTGTTGCAGTTCTGACTATCACTTCAAATAGATCAATTTCATGATCTTCTCCTCCAAAACCTATAAGTTCCACTTCTTCAAGAAGATGCTGAAATGTAAAGTGATCCAGCAAGTTATTAAGACGACGACAACGACAATCTTTTGTGAATGTTTGGCAATCATCATGGTTACCCCCTGAAAAAAAAAGATGTAAAATTCATCATTGATACTTCATAGTAAGGGCCATCTGAACAATGCTATTCTTATATTAGGTAAAAGACAGAATAATTACCGCGTCAAGAAGGTGCAGCTTAAGGCACCGTACAGAGGAATACACTTCAAGTAGATGCAGCACGATTGCTCCATAAGCATGCAGTGATAGTTTGAGTTTCAGATCTAGAATAGAAAGGTTGGCAACGTCGAAGATAAACTTTGATTCATAATGCACATTTCCAAGTCCCTGGGTTGAAAACCACAACAAAATAATTGTCATATAGGAAACATCAATTCAGTCAGCCCAAGAGAGAATTAAGCAGACCTATTAATAGAAAACTCACCCAATCATATATGTACAAAGACATGTTGCTGGAGGGAGGGCAGTCTGGCACCAGCCCAAAGGGCTCCGACGTCTTTAGCACCATGCGACAGGAGGTCCATATCCTACCAAAGCAAACATTTTGCATGCAGCTTTTCCATCGGCATGAAAGCTCCTCCACCTGTGGCACTGAGCTCATCACGTCGTAGTGCAACGAGGCATCAAACTCCAACTTCTTAAGCGTAGGCGCCACGATGTCTACATCATGCTGAAGCTCACCATAACAGACACGAATAAACAGCTCCTCGAGCAAAGGCAGGTTGATCTCGATGGGGTGGGGGCAGGAATAAGAAAGTGAAAGCCGGCGCAAGGCAGAAAAATTATGAGGAAGGACCAGGCCACGTAGGTCGAAATAATCGGCGCAGGGCCCGAGTGAGAGGCTCCGAAGCTTGGGGAAATCAAAGGCCCGCGCCAGCGCGAAACGGACGCCATGGCCGCACAAGTCAAGCGCGATGGACTCGGCACGGTCCAGGCCTGGCAGCACGACGTTCCTGCCGCTCTGACATGCTTCAACGTGGACGATGAGATTCAACGGGTGCAGCCGCGCGGCGGCGCGGAGCCACGAGGAGATGCGGCCGGGAGAGACTGGCCGCCTGCCTTCGCCTTCGGCGGAGACGCGGAATTCAACGAGAGACGGCGGCGCGGGGATTTTGGAATCGATCTGAAGGAGCGCGGCGTGGAGAAGGTCCGGGTCGACGTCGCGGATGACGAACTCTGACAGGCGGGTCCAGACCTGGTTCCACCGCTTTGACAGCGCGCTGGTCCGAGCGGCGGAGCGGGCGCAGCCGAGGCCGGTAAGGATCTTGACAAGGAGGTCGTCAGACAGGTCGCTGATGCGGTCGACGCCGCCGGTGAGGGTGCGGCGACGCACGGTACGGACGGACTGGCGGCCCCCGTTGCAGGAGCAGACCATCACGTCCCGACGGCAGCGGCGGCACGCGCTCGCCCCAACCATTTTCCCTCGCGCGCGCGCGTGCTCCGGCTCCGAGCTGCGCCGTAGATGGAAAAGGGTCAGCGAATCGATGGATGTCGCCGCAGCTAATCTCCTCTGCCCCGTAATCTCGCTGCGGTTTAGATTCGGATCAGGATCAGGATCACGCTCCCCTACCAAAAAGTAATAAAAAAAGAACTTACGTGTATGATGGTGGGAACGAAAAACACAGAAGTCTTGTACGTGGAGCCCAGATGGTAAAGCCCAAAGCCTCTACAACCCTTAATCAGGCCCATCAAATGTTAATACAACCGGCGGCAGCAAAAACTTAATTAAGTATTTTTTTTCATATTTTATATCATAGAACTCACGAACAACAAAAGAAAGGCTGAGATAATACATGTTTTGCTTGCAAACGTGTAGAAATTGGAATCTGATTATAGTAATAATCTATTAAAATAAATGCAAAGCGAGATGCTTCGTGTGTGATCAGTGGATTGTGTATTGGTGTTGGTGACATATGGAGACATCGTGGCATTTGATCGTGAGGTGGGCCGCTCTCCAGCGAGGCCTATAGCCATCCAACAGTTCCTAATATGTTTTTTTAATCGAAAATGAGAACAGCAATGCTCTTCATTTAAGAAGAAAGCATGTTCAACAGTACAGAAGATTGTCTACAAGGCACCCCCTCAATAATATTCGTTGCAGTATCCAACAGCAAAAGAGCTGAATGTCAAAATAAAAAAGCAAAAGAGCTGTTTTTGTTGACATAAATTATGTTGGTGATCTGACTTCTCTGGCCATGAGATACTGTAGCAATTTTTATTTTCTCATTACAAGAGAGGTATCGACGGAGGTATAGACTGAAATATTACTATATTCTCTTTTCCAAAAAATTGTCTCAGTGTGGCAGAATTCCGAGGGCCTTGCCGTACTTGACAAGGCCGTCGTACGTGTCGTCCAGTGTCTTAACTTTGAACTCGAATCCCTCTCTGACCAGCTTCGCGCACGATAAGTATACCCTCGGTTTCTCAAGCAGGTCGCCGAACCTTCAAGGTGCAAGCATTCACAACATCACTTATCATTGCAATGCAGTTGTTAATTCCTTAGTCGTCAGAACACGGAGGGAAGATTACTGTATTAGCCGTACATACCCATATCTGTGTTCATGGCGTTGTACTGCGGGTACTTTTGTGATAGGAACCTCGCCATCTCGACGATCGTCGTGTGGAACCCGCAGCAGACGTACCTCCCTGACGCCGTCTCCGTCTCGGCGACGAACACCTGGGCGCGGCAGAGGTCGTCGAGGTCAACCACCGGCATGCCGCCGTAGTTTTTCTCGATGCCTTTCAGCATTTCGAACGCAGATTCGTCACCGGTGACCAATGAGAGGGCAGCTGGCACGCTCGTGTACACCTTGCGTGCCGGCGACGCGCCGACGGTGAGGACGGGGCACAGGCTGACCAGGCTGATGCCGTTCTCTTCCGCGAACGTGAAGGCTTCCCTCTCCACGAGCACCTTGGAGACGACGTATCCCCAGATTGGTAGCTGCTCTGCGTGCTCGAGGTCGGACCAGGACTCCTCGTCCAGGACGTGGCCGTCGCCCTCCAGGGGCCGGATGGAGACCGCGCCGGCTGAAGAGGTCAGGACCACGCGCCTCACCGTCCCAGCTTTCACGCACGACCTCATCACGTTGAGGATTCCTCGCAGAGAGGGCTCAATCTGGTCTTTCTGCCATAATCATAAGTAGGTACAATTAATTGTTAAGCATCACAGGTTAACTCGGTTGCTAGCGAATGAAACTACTACTTACATATATACTTGAATAAGCGTCCATGTTAACGTTTAAGACAACAAAAATAAACTAGCTGCAGCTGCAGCCCAAATATACCTATAGGTAGGCGGCTGGACGTCTGGCTTACAGCTCGCAAGCTAGCTCGGCTCGCTTGCGGCTCAGCTCGACTTGGCTCGGTTTGGTGGACTTTCAAGCCGAGCCGAGCTCATGTTTGAGCTCGGTAGATTAAAGAGCTAATTCGAGCTGACTTGCAAGCCAGCTCGCAAGCCAATGAGCTTTACAAAGTCAAAGATCTAAAAATAAGACGAGCAAAGACTCATAATCTAGGCCAAAAAACTTGAATGAAGAGTCTAGAGGAAGTCAAACGATGATAAGTTACGATGATTTAGATAATGAATCATAGCGTCGAACTTGTTGTTTCATCTATTTAGTCTTTTTAAATTACTGTTAACATATCATTTATGACCTTTTGTGGTTCATTGCGTATTATACCTTTCATTATCAATTTAGATGTATCTCTTGATGTTAAACATGTTCTTTTTAATCATTTCTATAAACAACAATATTATCTTCTTATATTATGTTAATTTCTGACTGACCTCACGAGCTTAAACGAGCTAGCTCGAGCTCATATCGAGCCGAGTCGAGCCAGCTTTAATCTCGTTCAAAATTCAAGCCGAGCTGAGCCAACTCGGTCTCTTCACGAGCTCGCTCCAGCCGAGCCGAGCCGAGCCAAGCTGGCTCGGCATCACAGGTAGGACTATCTAGAAAGTAATTAAAAATACTATAAAAGGGTTCCATTCACCTCTGGGTTCTCTGACGTGAGGTTCACCGGAGCGGCGACGAGGAAGGCGTAGTCGCAGCCGGCCATGGCATAGTCGAAGCTACCTTCCTCGTCCAAGTCGGCACGGAGGACCTCCAAGGGGCCAAGCGCGTGCAAATCCTTGAGGTGGGCGTTCTTCGCCTTGTCACCTGTTCACATAACGAGCAACGACTCTTAAACACGTTTTTTCTGTCATCAAATAATTACGCAGAACGGAGTACTACCGCCACTCGGCAAAAACGACGTCATACTACAAAAGTACAAAGCAGAGAGAGTAAAATCATCGTCGAACCAGGGTTTCTGACGGTCGTCTTCACGGCGTAGCCTTTCTCGAGCAGCACCTTGATCAGAGCGGAGGCGATGTAGCCATTCCCTCCTGTCACGCAGGCCGTCTTCTTCTTCTTCTCACTCCCCGCCATGACCGCTCTTGGGTACATATATACCTCTCTTCACAAAGGAAAGAGGATTCCTTTTCTGTAGAACAGAGGAAGAGGGTTCTTATAGGTATGGAAGACTAAAATAAGTCGATGGAGATAGTTGCCATCAACTTCATCATCGATTCGCTGATATAACACTTGGTTGTCATCATTTAGACGAAAGCCACATATATCCATGTCTCGCACTAAACGTGCAAAAGGCTGAAATATTTTTTAATTATTCTAAAAAATCAACGTCTCTCTGTACACTCTGGTTGCCACACACACAGAAGGGACTATCAGAATAGATAACAATATCAATGTTTTGTAACATGAGAAAATTGTGCGCAAAAACGACCTGCTGAATGATGCCGAATTTTTATCACCGTGCCTTGGGAAAAAGACTGGTAACACAGTATTTGCAGGAGCTAAATTGCGGGCTTGATTCAGGGGATTTCGCGGCTGTGATCGTGTACTGCTTCTTTTTCTCTGCGGATCTGATCTGTGCACCCATTTTCTTCTGAGCAGTTTTCTAGTCCAAAATCATGGGAATTATTTTTTCTCAATAAATAACCATTAGTTAAATCTAACGGTAGAGATTTAATTTTAAAAACTAACAACTAATGGCCACTAGTGACGATAAAATCGTTAATATTTGATCTTTTTATTACTTTATTAATTAACGAAATCAATAATCTATTATATGTTCATATATTAGGGTGCCTGATCCTTTTCTATTCAGGTTAGGGTTCCTCATTTGCAAACTTCCATTCATGTTGTGCTGAACGAGGCTAAGGGCGGTTCGGCTCCGCAATGGAGCAGGTAGTGGCGCACGGCTACGCTGTGGAGGTGGAAGGAGGCGGCGGATCCCTTCCTCCCCGGTCATGATCTTGGCAGGCGACGGAGCGACGCGATGGTGAAGGAGCAGGTGGCGGCGCGGCTTGGCGATGAAGGAGCAGGCGGAGCTGGATCTAGGGTGCCGACGGCACAGTCCAGAGCGGCGGCGTCGATGATAAATCGCAGCGCGGTCCTCCGCGTGGACAAGCTCCGGTGGCACGGTCAACGGTTGGTACAAATCCTCCCCTATCCATTTTGCGTTTCGATTTTGTGTCAGACGAGGATTTGGCTAGCCTCTACTAGAACTTGTTTCGTGCAGCAAACCTCTGGTGAATAACAAAAATAGCAAACAAGCATCATCACAAAAGTAGCTAGCAAGTGTGCAATCTTATAAATAATCTTCACATACATTCTTGGCTGAAAATTTCTGGCTTAGACGAGATTGGAATCCTCGTCACCAAAAATCTTCGAATCGTTCAAGCCTGCTGCATGCATAGGCAGAAAGGGGAGAAGAAAGGGATTGCTTACAAGAATAGGAATAATATAAATTATTAGAAAAGGGAGAAGATTAGTTTTAAAATCAGGATTGTTTATAGTTAGTTCGGTTCATTCTAATGCAGGCATAGGTACTTTTCCTTTAGATTAAGACTTCATAATATCATCACGTAGAACATATCTGTCAGGTAATTGTAGTGTTCCTTTAACTTTTTTTTTCTTTCATTGCATAGTATAAGCAAGGAAGTATTTATTTAATCAAGTAATTTTTGTTGCTTATACTTTGGGAAGGGTGTTTTTAGAATCTTTTCTTAAGGCATCCATTTTATGTATAAGGTCTGACCATCTAACTTTGTTTTAACATTCTCAATAACCTCTGTTTTGATATTTTCCATTGGTCCGAGTACCAAAAACCAAACACTATTTTGAAGAGTGTTCAGAGACTTACATGTGGTCCAAATATTCCATAAACACATGTTTCTATTGCAAGATTACATATTGATAAGCAACTGCAAAGTCTACTGTTCCAAATCTGATAAGCAAGTTTTATTTGGTGTCTATGAGCTGTGCCAAAGGTTGCTACTTTTTATGTATCCATCATTGGTCTTTAGTTCGATGCTTATTGAGGTAGATCCATGATCTGACGCTTCAATAATTTCTGACAAATTGTTGGCCTCGACTATTTAAATGCACAGGTTGCAAGAACTTCCAAATATCATAATCCTTTTGTGGCTAGGTTACATCACAATTATTTTTTTGTACGGTTGGTTGTGAACCTGTGATCCCTAGACCATGGCCTCAACCCATGAATAATGGTTCCTGTCATGAGATATAATCATTGCACTGATGATAGGATTTGTATTTCAGAACTGCACCGAGCCCATCTTCCTCTGTTGCATCCTTTCGTGACTTTGTGAATCCACTCATGATATCTGCGAGTACTTTAGGTGCACATCTTACTGTCTCTGCATATTATAATTAGTTTATTAGCCAAATTGTTGTGACGAAATTAGTTAAACGTAATAGATTCATGAACACATAGATGGGAAAAGGCATGCATCACACTAAATTCTGGCTTAGACGAGGTTGGAATCCTCGTCACAAAAATCTTCAAATCGTTCAAGGAAAAGATCAATGATGCTACATTGGGTTTAGCACTCCCACCCCATCAGATCCCCTGCAAGATGCATTTAGGAAACGACACTAGCTGTGGGAAGAGATAAATAGGAGGATTCAAATTTGTTTTGTTGCGGCCCAAGGACGATGAGATCCACCTCATGCAGAATGTGGATTTGAAGGAAGCTCACGGAAGAGAGAGAGGAAGAAGATGACAATTTTTTTTAATCAATATGTTGTGGATCCACAGACTGACCGGTGCCTCATGCTTGAACGGACGCACATAGCAAACAATTGTTCTTATAGGGAGGCAACTACTTACACTAGAATAGCGATGTAAATAAGATATGGCGAGACGATGAGTTCTAATAAAATCCAGTTAAATATAAATAGTGTCATGAAATTTCATTTAAAAGTAGTTAAGTGCTCGGAAATCACTATTATAAATTTATTATGTATATTGCATTTTCTATTTTTATTGAATTTAAAAACTGTAGCAACGCACGGGCATGCAGACTAGTGAATGTATGATGATACTATTGCTCATCTCCTGCCCTTGGTCGATGATACTGTATATTGCCCTTGGTCCGATGTTCAACTGTGATTTTACCTCTCGCTTTTCAACTTTGTAATTTTGCCTCTGTGATTTCAAAACGAGACAAAGTTGCCCCGAGTTAAAAAACAGAGGGTAAAATCACATTAATAATGATTCGTAATGCTGCATTTTACTGTTTTCTGATTGATTTATGGTCACCAAGGTCTGATTGTACACCTGAACAATACGCCCCCAGACCACGGTACACTCAAACATGTCAAATAACATTATTCCAATTTACTGAACACACGGGCACCACAGAACAGTGTCACTTTGTTCCCCGCCACCCCTACCGGGTGCGGTACAAGCACGCGTGAACACACAAGGACTAGGATTCAGACACCAAAGGTACCTCTCGCCCTGTCCATCATCACTTGTGTGGATGGTCCTCGTGTGTCCACACATACTTGACCAGACGAAAGAAATCAGTAAAGCAGGTCACGACAATCTCCACATGTGAGTTCATGCAGGTACATGTCTCCGAAAAACGTACTCAAGCCAAGCCCAATTATTGGCATTTTACAACAACTGATGATTGAACAACACACTTGAGTCTACTTAGTGGTTGCAAAATCATAATAGATTTTTTTTGCATGCACTGAAAGGGGTCTGTTGTTCCAAATTAGAGGCCCATTGCATACCTGGACAATGCGCTCAGGCCACGGCACACTCATTTAAGTGTTATAATTGAAGGCACGCCACAGAATGACCATCCGTGGTCTTGTTCAGGTTTGGCCAATCACGCGAGAACGTGAATTCATCAAGCAGACCGTGCCGTCCTGTGCATCGTCACTGTATTGATGGTGTCACCTCGCTCACTGGCCACACACTTTATGTCGAATGAAATCGTTAAAGCGGGTCACGAGTCTTCCTGTTCACAACATGTGAATCACATGCAAGTATCTCCGCAAAACGAACTAAACAAACTGCAAATATTTCGCCGGGAAGGAGTACTACATAACCACCAAATTTTAAAAAGAACTGACGACTGAAGAGCACACTTGGAGTCTACTGGTGGTTGCGAAACCGTAGGAGACTCTTCTTTATTTTTGCAAATGCACTGCAAGGGGTCTGGTGTTCTAAATTAAAGCAGACACGACGCGCGTCATCAGTTGGGCAGGATTCCCAGGGTCTTGCCGTAGCCGACCATGTCGTTGTAGATCTCTTCCAGCGTGTTGTACTTGAACTGGAACCCTTGGTTGATGAGCTTCGTCGACGGCAGCAGCGCGATCGGCTTCTCCAGGCCCTCGCCGGCGCTGCAGATTGTTATTAACCCGTGACCATCAAGTCCACCAAGTAAAAAGTGCCAAGAGATTTGGAGAGATTCAGGGCTTCTTACAGGTTGGTGTTGACGTTGTACTCCGGGTACTTGTCTGCCAGAAACTTGGCGATCTCGGCGATGGTGGTGTCGAGGCCGTTGCAGATGTACCTCCCATCTGGCACCCCTTCCTTCTCAACGACGAACAGGTGAGAGAGGCAGACGTCCTGCACGTGCACCAGCGGAACCGACCCGGAGGCCTTCTCAATGCCTTTCAGCACACGGAGCTCCGCTTCGTCTCCTGAAATAATTATCGATGTGTCATGCACTGGACTTTCTTCCCATTTGCCTTTCCACAACACAGAGAGAGAATGTTATTGGCTCACCGGAGAGCAAGGAGAGGATGGCGGGGACGGTGGTGAAGACCTTCCTGTCCGGCGCCTCGCCGACGGTGACGGACGGGCACAGGGTAACCAGGCTGATGCCGTGCTCCTCGGCGAACTTGCTTGCCGCCTTCTCCAGCAGAACCTTGGACACCGGGTACGCCTGACAAGTGCCAACAAAAGCGTGAGCAAACGGACAGTAACAGTAGAGTGAACAGCGGATGAGATTCTTCGTGGACAGTGCAGTTACCCAGAGACCGGTCCTTTTCGCCGTGAGGTACTCGACATCGGACCAGGACTCCTCGTCCAGCACGTTGCCGTCGCCTTCCAGGGGCCGGCTCGAGATGGCGGCCGTCGACGAGGTCAGGACCACGCGTTTCACCGTGCCGGCTTTCACGCACGACCTCAGCACGTTCAGGGTGCCTTGGACGCCTGGCTCGATCAGCTCTTTCTGGACGCCGCATCACCAAATCAATCATTGAGCAAGATATTGACGAACTAACAGTAATCTACCATGCTTTTAAGCTTTTGTCACAAATAACTAATGAGCTGGTCACCTCCGGGTTGGGCGCCGTGTAGTTGACCGGAGCGGCGAGGAGGAAGGCGTAGTCGCAGCCGGCAACGGCCTCGTCGTAGCTCCCTTCGTCCTCCAGCGCGGCGCGGTATATCTCCAAGGTGCCGAGCTCCTTCATATCCTCCAGGTGACAGATGTTATTCTTGTCGTCTGCGTACATTTTTTGCACAAACTTATTTAGAATCTCTCTCGATTTAATCGGTTCCGCGGATCAACAAAAATAAGATAAATGACACAGAGCAGTGCGCAGAATCAGACCGGGGTTCCTGACCGTCGTCTTCACGACGTAGCCCTTCTCCAGCAGCATCTTGATCAGCAAGGAGGCGATGTACCCGTTCCCTCCGGTCACGCACGCCGTCTTCTTCCGGTCACCGGCTCCGGCCATCTTACTTGCGCAGGAAAACGAGGACTGTGTTTGTGTCTATTCCAGATGGAGGATTGGAACACTGGTAGTAGCGTGGTTCTTGGTTGCAGCCAAAGACGTCTTTATATACACAGGCAAGGAGGCAAAGCTCCGAAACCTTTGCAGGTAGTCGGCCAATTGGCAGCACACACTGGTACAGGCTTTTGCAGGCACGCGGGTAAGTGTTTCACGAAACATTTCATGATTTTTGTGTGGCTCGTAGGTGCACAGCGGTCCCTGCTTTCAGGCGGGTGGTCGATCAGTAAGTCAATGTCCACTCGAGGAGCATGATGTGGTCTTTCAGAAATGAATGGTTGGACCTGGCCGGATATTTTTGTTGCAAATTGCAAGTAAGGGAAAAAGAAAGAAAGTACTCGTATACTGATATTTTCTTCATATCACGTATATTGGCGAAAAGGACCTCTTGTCGCCTGTCGGGTAAAAATGTGCTTTCCTTGTTGGGTTGGGACCCACATCTGAGAACGACATGATTCTGTCTTTGTGTCGTACTTCTCCTATTCACTCTATTACCGAGCTCTTAAAGTAAAATTAAACTACAAAAATTTAAACAAGATGAAAACAGGCATACAAATCTAACATTCAGAGTGTGTTCGTTTCCTGGGGTCTAAACTTTAGAGCTGTCACATAAAAAGAATCTTACTATTTAGAATTACTAAATAAAGTTTAATTATAAAATAAATTACAGGCCTTTAGAATTATTTACTGAGACGAATCTAATGAGGTTAATTAAGTGGTAATTAGAAGACAGTTACTGTAGCATCACTTTAGCAAAACATATATTAATTAAGCTCATTAGATTCATCTCAAAAATTAACACCAATCCGTCAAAGGGTTTTGTCATTAAATTGATCGAAATATTCATAAATAGTAAGATTCTCTTTGATGTGAGAATGCTAAATTTTAGACGGGAGGAAACGAACAGGCCTCGATTCATAGAACATTTTCTTTTTAAAAAATAAAATTATATTCCGACCACCCTCAATCGGGTTAATTTCCTCAGCACCATCCGTAAGGGCGCCTTCTCCCCAACGCCATTACAAAACGGACCTTCTCCCCAATACCATCTCTAACTTACTCCCACCCTCCAAGCAACCAAAATTACTTTTTTGCTGACCGTTTTACCCCTGCCTCCAGTTTGTACCATTCTGCCATTAAATGATTCATTTAAAAATTTAAAAATCTGAAAAATGGAAAAATAAAAAAAACTAACGTGTGGACAATCCAAAAAAAATAAAATACCGAAAAGTGAGGAAAAAAATCCGAAATTTTGGATTTCCTTCTCCTTGTAACCTGCTGTCTCCACAATGTATATAAATAAATAAAAATTTTGCCATGACATCTTGACACATACATCATTCCAACAACAAACATTTCGGATTTTTTTCCCTCATTTTTGGGTATCTTCTTTTTTTTGGATTGTCACGTTAGTTTTTGGATTTTTCTATTTTTTACAGTTTTTTAATTTTTAAATGAATCATTTGATGGCAGAATGGTACAAATTGGAGACAGGGGTAAAACGGTCAGCAAAAAAGTGATTTTGGTATGTTAGAGGGTGGGAGCAAGTTAGAGATTGTATTGGGGAGAAAGTCCGTTTCGTAATGGCGTTAGGGAGAAGGCGCCCTTACGGATGGTGCTGAGGAAATTAACCCCACTCAACTTTCAACCTCTACGCGACTACTACACACAGCCTTATTTATTACATATTAAATCTAAGAGATTCATACAATATCACAAAAATGTGATCTTTGCACATGTTGCTAGGGGCGAAGCCAACCTTGGGAGCCACCGGTGTCAACCCCAATTCACTACAAACAGTGATTAAAGTAGTGATTTGGCAAAAAAAAAAATTGTTTCAGCTAACACCAACAACTGCAGGTAGCATCGCCACTTCATGCTGATTGATGTGAACCATCATTATATTTTAGTTTGCTTCCGTTGTTCTAAATGAATGTGCTCTCAATACTTCAAAAAACAATTATTTTTGTAACATGTCAAAGTAGACTGTTAAAATTTAACTAATGTTGTAGTGATGAGTATAAATGTATGCACCACTAAATATATATGATACACTAAAATATTGTATATTCCATCTATGTCGTTTTATATGTCATTATAGTTTTGGGCATTAAAATTAAGGTGCGATGAAAATGTGGGGATGTATAGAAAAGGAGGAGCATATCCGCGAGTAAAATGAAAGTTCTTTCAAATGGAGGTAGCCATGTTTTTGGAAGAGTGAACTGTGGAACAAGTTTTCAATGCTAAAATCATATTTAATTCGGAACATGAATACATTTCAAATCTAGAAAATTTATAATGAATTTAACAAACTAATTAATGTTATGTCGGAAATAGTAAGACTCCTTTCTATAAGCTATTAAGCTTAGTCAACTTAAGGCAAATCGAGTTAAATCATTATATTCATAAAAATGCAATGTGGCACTATATTGCCTATAAAAAAGGTCATTTCTATTGGCACATGGACTCGAGCCAAGTTGGTTTTGGTTGTGAAATCTCGTCTCTAATGCTGCACTCTTACTTAAGTGGAAACGTGCAATGCATTATTTTTTAAAAAAAGAATTTCGTATAATTATGTTATCAATGTGAATAAAGACCAGATATGTCTCGCGTTCTGATTGTAAAACAAAAACGGCCGGTGTAAAAGATTTGCCAATTCATAGCTTGTTTACGATTTTATTCGAATGAACTTTACACATGCTGACTGAACTGAACTGCCACCACATTTCAGCGTACACTTTATTGTTCAGGGAAACAAAGATTTCGGCCGTACTACTATTGCCCAAGAGGTAAGACACACGAACGCATTATGATCGCCCATACGAAGCAGAGGATATCAGTTGGGTAGAATCCCTATGACCTTCCCGTACTCCACGAGGTCGTCGTATATCTCTTCCAGGGTCGTGTACTTGAATTGAAACCCTTCTCTCACAAGCTTCGCGGACGAAAAGCTCACTCTCGGTCTCGGCTTCTCAAGGAGATCTTCAGAGCTGCAAGATACAATTCGCACGGTCACTCATCAGGGCAAGGCAAAAACACGTGCCAAAATTTCAACGGTGCCTGAGGTCTCACATATTTGTGTGGACATTGTACTCCGGGTGTTTCTGCGCCAGGAAACGCGCGAGCTCGGCGACGGTCGTGTTGACGCCGCAGCAGATGTACCTCCCCGCGGCCGCCGCCTCCTCGGCGACGAAGATCTCGGCGCGGCAAACGTCGTCGACGTGAACCATTGGCACACCGCCGCAGCCCTTCTCTAAGAACTTCAGCAAGCCGAGCTCTGCTTCGTTTCCGGATAGCAGGGCGAGGCTGGCGGGGATGCTCGTGTGCGTCTTTCTCTCCGGCGACGTGCCCACCGTGACGCAGGGGCACACGGTCACCAGGCTGATGCCGTGCTCCTCCGCGAACTTCCACGCCGCCTTCTCGGAGAGCACCTTGGAAACCGGGTACCCCTGCAGTGATCGGAAACAAAGCCATGTTTCACTTCTGTTGATGTGATTGAGCATGTATGATTATACTTACCCATCCCCATGGCTTCTGGGAGGTGAGCCAGTCGACGTCGGACCATGGCTCCTCGTCCAGCACACGGCCGTCGCCCTCCAACGGCCAGATTGTGACTGCAGTCGTCGACGAGGTCAGGATCACGCGCCTCACCGTCCCCGCCTTAACGCACGACCTCATCACGTTCAGAGTTCCCCGGACCGCAGGCTCGATCAGGTCTTTCTGCCATCATATACTCGACCGTATTAATCAGAGGTTGTTGGAGGGACGAAACAATTGTGAACTCTGTGATTGTTCAAGAATCAAGAGGAGATTTGACCCGGCGAGATCTGCGCAGACCGCACCTCAGGATTCTCTGTTGTGAAATTAATCGGAGTGGCGACGAGGAAGGCGTAGTCGCAGCCTGCAACGGCGTCGTCGAAGCTGCCTTCCTCATCCAGGTCAGCGCGGAGGATCGTCAAGGGGCCAAGTGCCTGCAACCCTTTGAGGTGGGAGTTCTTCTCCTCGTCATCTACATAGAAACAACAAGGCATCAGCTTCAGCATCCATGCTGCTGTCGGTTACTTCTTCAGAACCGAATTCAGGCAGGGCAGAACCGAATTCAGGCAAAACGAAAACGAAGGACCTGCAGAAGTACAGACAGCATCCAACCGTACCGGGATTTCTGACGGTCGCCCTCACGGCGTACCCCTTCTGCAGCAGCATCTTCACCAGCGCCGACGCAATGTACCCGTTACCTCCTGTCACGCACGCAGTTTTCCTCCTGTCGCCCGTCACCGACATCGTCGGACGCCCGCCGGATTTCCCAGCTGACGCAGAGAATCAGGGACTCGAAACAATTCGAGTGCACTTTCCTCTGCTGCTTGCTGCGACTGTAAGAAACTTACCCTACAAAGACATTGCCAATGAGCCTTGCAAGTTGCAATTTGCAAGTAGTATATGACGCATCAGTAGCTTGCGAGAGGGAAAGATGGACTTGGCACGATGTTGTGAAAATATTCATATTCGAAAACGATCTTGCACCGTAATAGGCGGTGTCTCAACGCTATGTACAAAGAACACGTACGATGTAATCAAAGTTTAATGTGTTTGACCATATTACTGGACGTTTCAACTAACATCTATGCAGATAGACTGAACACACAATGACACAAGACAAAGTTATTGAACCTACCGTTGATAGTACACTTCGCCATATTATTTGATCCCACCCTACCACATATATTTGAATAGATATCTTTTATATTGTTTTCTTTGGTAAATAGAACAGACTAGAATTGCCGCACGTCGTTGCCGCACATATTGTTTAATTTATATTACAAAGATGAAGTTTTTATTTTTAAAATATTACAAAGTGTTAATTATATATTTTACAAACAATTATATGCTTTTTTGATCTAACACATCATTAGCGTGTTCACTTACAGTTTCAATAAAACTACATCTAGAGAAAATCCATTGTTTTGTTTTGAATCAAAACATTACATACTTTTTGACAAACCTTTTCTCAATGGATCTAGAAACTTTTAATAAAATGTTTGCAATATAAGAATTAGTTCATAATCATTTCTCAAAGTAAAGCACACAGAAAGTTATTTTCTAAGAGTTATATTGTTAGTAGAACATTTATTAGAACAAAATATATAAAAATTTAAATTATGGTATTGAAAAAATACATAAGTTATTGAGGTGAAAACAAACGAAAATCTATGTTTTTAATTTATCATTTATACTTCTTCGGCATTATTATAGTAGTTGAGTCAATGACATTTTAAACTATTGAAAAAAATAGATAATATAAACCAAGCAAAACATATATGTTGAACTGGGTAAAAAAACATATGTGTTGAACTACGATACATATTTTATTTAAATTAGTCGATACAAGGTAGTATAAGATAAATCAGTTTTTATTAACTTAAAGTCAACTAATTACGACAGTAAGGATTTCGCTTTTAGTTAAAACCAAACCATCCTATCTGCTGGCAATTGTTTGTAATAACATATATTGAAGTGACTTTTTATATGTGAATATGTTCAAATAGAGGCTAAGAGGCATGCAAATTGAGTCAATAATATTTTCAATTGAAATTGCATAAGTTTTTATATTGCCTTGTGTCTAGTTGTGAATACTTAATATGTGGCAAGGTGTAAATTTAATTAATGTGAAGGGTGTGGAGGTTATGTCTTGGTAAACCACCATTTTTTTCTGTTGGCAGTGTCTGGAGAAACAAAATCACAAAAAATACTAATGAAGGGATCAAATTGATTAATAAACAAAAGAAAAGTTGAATATTTGACCTAGCATTTAATTTTATTTTTTGTTTTCAAATTATACAATGATAGTTAGAGATTCATTTGGATAAAACTACATTTTGTATTTATTTATTTAATGCCTACATCTTTTTAAACAAATTAATTAATTTTAAAAATACTTAGAAAGGTGCTTTTAGTCAACTATCTTATTTGGTTGATTGATGGAGGATGGACAAATATAAAATATCATGATTCATGAAGGATCTAGATTGAAGATCAAATAGAGGTGGAAAGACCGGGAATAAATTCTAATTCGCGAAGGATGTAGACATAAGATTACATATGGCGGAAGGACCAGGAGCGGAATTATATTTTGTGAATGAGCTGGATGAAAGATGATAGGGGATTGGTGGGGTAAGTCAAAAGAAGTAAATTCATTTGTAGTTTCAGGAAGAGGCTAGATGTAAGACTTTCTTATGCATATCCAACGGTTACCCTGCCTCAAGGGAGCGATCCATAGTGTAACTTCGAGTATGACATAGCGTGGCTCTTTTACGTGAAAGCACATTCATTTTAGAGATTGAATTCAACTTCGAAAAACGATCTTGCAGCATAAACTTGTGGGGACTCAACAATATGTACAATAACAAGTACAATGTGCATGCAATCAGTTTTATTTTCGTATTCAATGTTTGACCATTATTCAATGCTTCAACTAACATTTATGTCGAACATAGTAGCAATATTATTTGACTCATTTTTCAAAATATATTTGAATAAATATCTTTTATATTGTTACTCGAAGTACATATATATAAGTTTTTCTATGTAGGAACAGATGTTTGAACCAAGCTTCAAGCTACGAACGTGAAAGAGATCAATCGATTTTATTCGGTTGATTTTGAGCCTGCTCTCAGACGGACAAACACAAATAAAAATAGAAACAAAAAATTCGGCACAGTTTCTCCTGTCTTTCGACTACAGAACAAGAGAACACTTTCGAGCTTAAGTGTGTTCTGACTCGCAAGTACCATGCGACGCAGAGGAGCACACATCAGCCATCAGTTTGGCAAGATACCCAGGGCCTTGCCGTACTCGACGACGTCATCGTACATCTCGCCCAGCGTCTTGTACTTGTACTCGAACCCTTCCCCGATCAGCTTCGCGGACGACAGGCACACTCGAGGCTTCTCGAGCAGCTCGCCGGAGCTGGAGCACGCGACAACACTGTCAATATATCAGGACAAGCAAGCAGCGCGATTGGGAGACTTCAGCTCGATTCTTACAGCAGATTCGTTTTCACGGGGTACTGCGGGTACTTGTCTTCCAGGAAACGCGCGAGCTGGACGATGGTCGTGCTGAGGCTGCAGCAGAGGTACCTCCCGGCGGCCGCCTCCTCCTCGGCGAGGAACAGCTCGGCGCGGCAGACGTCGTCGACGTGCACTAGCGCCACCGTGCCGGACGCCCTCTCGATGCCTCGCAGCACGGCGAACTCGGCCTCGTCGCCGGAGAGGAGGGAGAGGCAGTTGGGGACGCTGGTCACCGCGTTCGGGGCAGGCGCCGTGCCCACGGTGACAACGGGGCAGACGGTGACCAGGCTGATGCCGTGCTCCGCCGCGAACCTGCCCGCTTCCTTCTCCAGCAGCACCTTCGAGACCGGATACCCCTATAGGATGGGGAACAGTTCGAGCATCAGATAGGATTTGGCCTGACGAACATGATCGCTGCATCGTGACGTACCCACATCCGTGACTTGTTTGCTCTGAGGAGCTCGACGTCGGACCAGGTCTCCTCGTCGAGGACATGGCCGTCGCCTTGCGGGGGCGTCCTGTAGATTGCGGACGCCGACGAGGTCAGGATCACGCGCTTCACTGTCCCCGCCTTTACGCACGACCTCATCACGTTCAGAGTTCCACGGACAGCTGGTTCGATCAGTTCTTGCTGCCGTCAACCGGATACAGTGACGTTAGAGTTAAGTGAACATTGTGGAACATGTACGACGAGAAGAAGCAGAACACCAAAATCCAAAATAACGGGAGATGATTTGAGTTTGGTGATGAATGACTGCGCACCTCCGGATTCTCACACCTGAGTTTCACCGGAGCGGCGACGAGGAAGGCGTAGTCGCAGCCGGCAACGGCTTGGTCGAAGCTGCCTTCTTCATCCAAATCAGCACGAAAAACCTCCAATGGGCCGAGCGCCTGCAACTCCTTGAGGTGGGAGTTCTTCGACATGTCATCTGAGGTTTCAGAAGCAAAACAGTCATAGAAAGCAATGCATTATTTCAGAGACAATACCAATAATTCCTGTCAGACTCTAAACTGTAATGGTAATCTTGTGTGGGATTATGCAAGTACAATACAAGTACCAAAGCGACCAAAATTTCTCAGGTTGGATTGTTGGATAACCCAATTAAGGATTCCTTGGAGTTCTATTGGTAAGCTTAGGATTCAGTTGTCAATACTCTCTCTGAACTTACTGAAAGTCAACGCAGAGCATCAGTCCCGGACCATGTATTTCTACGAAAATCTCTAAAATTTTTGGAACGCCGAAGATTTCTCTTATTCAGAGCATGGACAGAAGGAAAGCTAAAGCGAGAGAGGATGAAGGAATCGAACCTGGGTTCCTGACCGTCGTCTTCACAGCGTATCCCTTCTCCAGCAGCATCTTCACGAGCGCAGAGGCGATGTACCCGTTCCCTCCAGTGACGCACGCCGTCTTCTTGCCGGCTGCCGACATCGCCGACCACCGTTTCTATCTCCCCACAAAAGGAAGCCCTCACTGGCTGCCGCACCGAAAGTCCGGAACTCGAACGGTGAGATTCGTCTGATTGCGGTGACTGTCTTGGAGGAGCTATAGGTGTCGCATCAGCGTGCTGGAAATAATAGCCTTCGGAAAATAATTTCTATGACCTTTAGCTAGATCTGCTCCAGAAAAAGACGTGTGGTGGGTGCTGGCACTGCTGCCTCGCTGTTCGATCTGCTCTAAAAGAGACGCTATCTGTATCTGGCGACGCAATTCATGACGGAACATTCTGAGATAAAGAGACCACCAGTAAATCTGAAGTGAAGGGTACGACACACAGCCAATAAAATCTCATTTTTTTTCATGGGAATACCCAAGCAACCAACTGTGATCGTCAATTGCACCTTTTGCATGTGAAAGACTCCATGATTTATGTAATGTTTGACAATTTTTAGGTTTCATCGTTTGAATCATATCGTCACTGTCACAGACGCAACCTCACACATCAACCTTTAGCCTCTCTCCACTCCATAACGATCTGCGGCCAATGTTGCATACTTCGAATTGTTGTGTCCTAATGAATTTTTTTGAACTTTCTAAATTTCAATTTATGAATTGGATACTTTGGATTGTTCTCTCCTAATTAATTGAGTGTTGTAGCAATGAAAATCAATTGTTTCATTACTGAAAATTAATTTTTTCAATTTTTAAATGTTAATTTTCAATTTCTTGAATTGTTCCAGTAGTGGAAAAGAATTGTTCCAGTAATAAAATGTAATTGTTCTAGTAGTGGAATTATATGAAATTTAAATATTAGTTAACATATTTATATTTTGTGTATATTTAAGATAAAAATAATAAATTTAACATCAATGGGCCACTTCTTATATTTAGTTGGCCAAAATGGGACGTACTGCCCGGAAGCTATGGCCTATGGGTACCATGACCTCAGGAGAGGAAAGGGTATGAATAATTTCTGATTGAAGAGGGGGATTTTCAAACAATCCGAATTCGAACAACATAAACAGTCACTTGGAGCATGTTCATTTTTTTTATTTCCTGGGAAACTTGAACTCTCCATTTCTAGTTTACTGATTAATAATGTTTTTTGAAATGGTGAACTCTTTACAAATCTGAAACAAAGTGATTTTTTACTTGGGGGTTGAAATAGAAGGTGTTACACACAACGAAGGGAAATCAAATGAGAGGTTTTCAGGTCCAAAATAATGACCATTATTTTTCCTCAACTAATGACCATTAGTTCAATGATAGTTTAGTAATTGCACCAAAAATATAATATTTTTTTATCATACAAACTTGTGTTAAATACACTAAAACTTGACTATAATAATAATGATGATGATTAATCAAATTTAAAATAAATATTTTATAACAAATTCATGTAAAAATTGACTAACTTATTAGTTATGATGATTTTTTTATTAGAATTATATTATTTTAACAATATTACCCTTACTAATGGCCATTAGTTATTAACTTCTAAAATTTAATCTACACCGTTAGATTCAACTAATGACCATTAGTTGAGAAAAAATAATGGCTATTATTTTGGACCTGAAAACAGCCCAATCAAATCCCACCCTCTCTATGAAAAGGGAGTGGGAGATTGCGGATCGTTGGGATTCTGTGGTGTTGGCCGTGCCTTCCGGGAAGGCAGGGTTGGAATTTCAACCCTCCACAATGAAAATGATATTGACCCCCAGTACGTAGCTGGTCATAACCTGAAAGAGGTTAAAGAAGAAAAGAAAAATACTCACTGTAGGTCTCTTTTGTAGTAGCTGAAGACCATGCCGCCGCACCAATCATTTGTGTACAGTGCCTGCCCGGAATGGATGATGAAAGTTTGCATGGTATCACCGCCGCCAAGCCCAGGACCAGAAGAAGAGGAATGTGCAGCGCGGAGCACGTCCTGCAGGGTGAGCTCATTGGGCTTGGGCGGGATCTCCGGGCGCTGGTACAGCTGCACGCAGCCCTTAGTGGACGGATCGAGATCGTCGGCAGTCGAAGTCTCGACAGTCGACCGAGCAGTCAGCCTGCCGACCGTCGATCTCCATCGAAACTGATCCTGCGGCATGCAACAGAGCCCAGCGCCCGGGGCTGGCTCTCGCTCTAGCACGATGGCTCTTGGCTCGGTCCAGTCAAACCCATAATCCCATGAAGTAAAAAAAAGCAGCTACACCTACACCAAAAAACCGGCCGGCGATGGGGACGGTCACCGCGTCCGGCTGCACTGACGAGCAGTCGAGCAGCAGCAGCCTCGTCACGACGTCCTCGTCCGAGCAGAGCCGCGCAAGAGAAAGCAAGTATGCTGCTCAGCAGAATCCATTGTTTCCTTCTGTGTCCAAGCTGATTCTCTGCAAAATTCGTATCACAAACCAAGAAATCTGCCATATTAATCACGTATTTACCCTACGTACCTTCTAATGCAACCATTTTGATATTCATTAGAGCATCTCCAGCAATGGATCTTAAATATGGACCCTACTTTTCTATTTGCAAGCCGGATTGTAAAATTGAGAGTCCAAAATTTGCTCACAACTCCAGCAATACATTATTCAAGCCCCTATTTCTTCCATGGGACCCACATGTCAGTTCCAATCCCCTTCTTCCTCCAGCGAATGGCAAATCCGCACCGCGAGGATGAGATTTTCCGGCGTCTTGCCCGCGCCAGCGACGGCCTCCCTGCACCGGCCTGCGATGCCCGCGCCCGCGGCGCGACGGCCTCCCTGCACCGGCCTGCGATGCCCGTGCCCCGCGGCCTCTCTCGCACGCCGCACGCCACCGGCCGCCACCCCGCAGCCTCCCCGCCCGCGCCGCCGCCGCTCGCCGCACGCCATCGGCTGCCGCCCCGTCGCCCGCGGCCAGGGTCGCGCCCGCGTCGCCGCCGCTCGCCGGCCGCCCGCACCGGATCCGGGAGGGGCAGCGCGCGGCCGGAGGAGGAGCCGAGGGCGGCGCGCGGCCGGAGGGAGGAGAGGGAGGCAGCGCGGGAGGAGAGGGAGGCGGCGCGCGGTCGGAGGGGAGAGGGAGGCGGCGCGGGAGGAGAGAGAGGTGGCGCGCGGCCGGAGAGGGAGGCGGCGCGCGGCCGAGGGGAGAGGGAGGCGGCGTGGGAGGGAGAGGGAGGAGAGGGAGGCGGCGCGCGGCCGAGGGGAGAGGGAGGCGGCACGCGGCCGGAGAGGGAGGCGTCGCGCGGCCGGAGGGGCGAGGGAGGCGGCGCGCGGCCGGAGGGGGAGAGGGAGGCGGCGCGGGAGGAGAGAGAGGTGGTGCGCGGCCGGAGGGGAGAGGGAGGCGCGCGCGGCCGGAGGGGAGAGAGAGACGCGAGAGCAAAGAGAGAGAGAAGGGAAAGAAAAAGAAAAAGAAAGAAAGAAAAATAAAGAAAATGCATAAAAATCATGGGACCCACGGATGAGAGCCAGGTTGCAATACCCTAGGAATGGGGGCTTGGAGATGGGGTTTGAGATGGCATGGAAAATAGAGGCTCAAGTAGGGTCCCTCACTGGAATTGATTTTTAGACCAAAGACCCTAAATTTTAGAATAGGGTCCCAACTAGAGGCCTTGCTGGAGATGCTCTTAGCATCCATCTGTCCGAACATCGCTGCCGGCAATCAATCTGCTAGGAGCCACCATGTAAACCAACCAAGCTTTTCCTTCTTTCTTTCCGGCTCCATCCATTCCTTTTTGGGCCATATTGGGCCGAGACATGCGTACCGACCTAGAACAGCGGGTGTGATTTGCGTAGATGGATCCGGTCGTCCCAGATCGACGGTCTGTGGACCGGCAATCTGTGGACCGACTGCTCGGTTGGCTGCCGAGATGTCGAATGCCGATGATCTCGATCCTGGAGGTAGCCCAGGAAACCGGCGGGGCCGCCATGGCAGATCGCGGCAAGGACCCGGCGCCAAAATCGGGCGTTGAAGATCGCCTGGAGCAGCATGCCGAACACCCGCGCCTCGACGAACGTGCGGTCCAGGCGGCGGGAGATCTCCTTGGCCACCGCCGCCATCCGCGGGCGATCGCGCGGGTCCGCGCCGCCGAACGCGAAGGCCTTGAAGTAGTACCAGTACTCCTCCTCCGGCAGCGGGCGCAGCACCACCGGCTCCACCGTCCCGAGAATCCAGGCGAGACCGGCGCCTGCGGTGCCGTACTCGTTGTCGTTGAGGCACGTGAAGAGGAGCTTGCTTCCGTTGCGGGCGAGCTTGCTCGTCGCCAGCAGCGCGGCCCAGGCTGACTTGTCGACGGGCCAGGCGTCCTCGAACACGATCAGGGATCGGCCCTCCTCCCCGAGCCGCGGCTCGTCGAGGATGTGGCGCACGCCCGCGAAATACTCAGGCCCGCCGCTCGTCCAGCTGGTCTGACCGGGCCGCCCACCCGCGTCCAGCACCTCCCGCAATTCGACCCACTCGACGCGCGCAAAATGGCCACGCACGCGCTCGTCGGCGCACACATGTTTCACCAGCGTGGTCTTGCCGCCGAACCACCGATTGCCGACCACCGCGAGCGCGCTCAGGCCGGATGTTGACGCCGGCTGCAGCAGGAAGGCGATGACGCGCTCCGTCTCCACATGGCGCCCAAACACACACTGGTCCATGTACAGCGTCGTGGTCACCGGCCACGGCACCTTATTCCTCCGCCGGGGGTACCCCTGCACCAGCTGGATGAAAGACTCCCGCATGCCGTCGCGCATCAGGGCCTCCAGTTCGTCGACGGCGGCGGCCAACCTCTTCTCCGTCGTCGTGCCGTCGCCGCCGCCCAGCATAATCAGGCGGGCACGCTTCGCGGCGTTCAAAGGCGAGCATAGCGCCAACTTGCGCTTGCCCACCGTAGTGGTCCCGGTCACCACCAATGAATCTACATCTTCCGCCGCATCATGACCGTCCTCGTCGCCTATTGCGCTGCCCTTCTTGACGACGTCGTCGAGGTCAGCGGCCTCGAGCGCGAAGCGGCCGCGGTACATGGCGTCGTACACCGCCTTGAGCTGGAAGAGGAGCTGCAGGTTGGTGATGTGCCGCCCCTCGGCTTCCTCGACCACGCTGCTGACGTGGCCCAGCAGCCGCTCCAATCGCCGCCGGTGCGCGTCCCGGGCACCGGACGACGACGGCCATGGGAAATAATTGTCGATCAGGAAGGAGAATACCCGGCCAAAGATCTCGGACAGCGCTGCGGGGACCACAACGTCCCTCGTGAACTCCATAATACTACTGATCCCTGCGAGGAGCAGCGACCGGAGAAGGGTGCTCCGCCCGGCTGAGCACACAACGCATTTTGTACCCACTCTGCCCTCGCTTGGATGCCCGTCAACCAGTACTTTAACAAAGGAGTTCGGTGCAGCAGCACTTACGGGGCACTTTAATTTGTTTCTTTGGAATCGGAATGACCTTGTAACTCAGCAACACAAATCTTATTTTAGACCTAATTAATTATAAAAGTGGATGACTATCAGCCTCATATTATTGTCCCAATAGCAACATCCTAGAAAATCCCATCCTATAACCTTTTGAAGCGATGAAAGACTCGTACTGTGCCGGTTGTATGATACAGTACTAGGAAAAGATTTCATCGCTAGCGCACACAGATTATTCTTTTACAAAGGTTAACCCTGCTTTATTCGAAGCATATCAAGTTCGTCAGCAATCCGTTGTTCACAATTCCCAGGTTTACACCTGATAAGTATCAATCACCCTTTCAGGAAAACACGTACCATTCCTTAGTTTCCGCGTAGAGACCACAAGAGGCCGTAGCTCATCTCTATTCCTTGGCAGCCCTAGGTGCAGGAATAACCTTGCACCTCACCAACACTAATCCATAACAAGGATGATCTGATTTTAGCCCTAGGTGTATGAGCTGTCATCTCTATTCCTTTGCAGCTTCATATTATTGCCCCAAAAGCGAGATCCTAGAAATTTCTCCTCCTATAATTTTTTAAACGAAAGAAAGACTTGTGCTGTGTCTGATGTATCATACTAAGAGATTTCATCGCAAGCACATGCAAACTTTTGCTTTAAGAAATTAAAGGTTACCCCTGCTCTATTCAAAGCACATCAAGTTTGTGCAGCATTCCATTGTCCACACTTCCCAGGTCTACACCTGCTAAACATCAAGAGTACTCCTACGGATCCAATCCACTTTGTCCAACCAGCGTTCAACCAATACAAAAACATCGTTGTACATGAGTTCAAAAATATTATTTTTGCCTTGGTTGGACACTTGGATAAACTGGTTGGATATATATTATTTTCCAAATAACAATCACTCATTCATGCTTTAAAAAAACACCCGTTTAGCTCTATTTGTTGGCTTGAACAAAATACATCGCATTTGAAATGAATTTAAGGAGTAAGTCAGAAAATAATAATCTATCTTTTGAATTCCTAATATTATAGGACCTTTTCCACGCTAATTACCAATTCTTTTTTTATCATTGTTATTAGTGGATAATTTAGACTATTATTTAGAGATAGATCTTACCACTACAAGAAACTAGTATTGTAACGGCGGTTGAAAATATCCAAAAAGACGAGGTGACCTAACCGTTACGTCTTCGAAGCTATAAATAAACATTTGTAACGGCATCGGCAACACCATGCACAACTAATAAGAGGTGCAATAGCAGCCGCTAGTAACGCCAGCCACCACTTGAGGAACAATAGCGTCGGGTGTATATACATGTTACTACCGAGGGTCTATGTTGTCACCCCCGCTACAATTTGTATGTTAAAAAAATGAAGTAATATGTTATTCCTCATAATCACCGCATTACATCAGAATTATATCACATCATCCAAATCATCATAACATTACTAGAATTATCATAGGAAGTCACAGAAACATCCATAGTCACTTAACATTCACAAATACATCAATTTTAGGTCCACAATACTGGACAGTAATTTTCCAATACTACTTGCCAATAGTTTGTTCCAACGGCAGAGATCTTAGATCAGAATTTAAACACAACTATTGTCAAGTATTTTACCATATTAATTGAATGTAGTATCATCAAAGCGATAGATTTATCATGATAATTTTTATTTTTATGATAATATAAATAAAAATAAGTAATCTAATTAATCTTTGATGTTAATAATGTGTTCAATATAATCTTACAATAAACTTGTGGTTCATATCAAAATTATATTTTATGAAAAAATTAATCTGTTTATTATTGATGAAATTACAAAATACCCTTAAACTAAAACTACTGTCCACTATTGTGGAATGAAAAGCTTCTATCAAACAAAGTCAAAATATTGTACCTAACATATTACACTCTTTTGCGCATCCCTTCGATGACCTGAACACCTAGACATGTGAAAAAACAATTCGGTTATTGGACCCATCTGGCCTCGCGATCCAAATAAGGCGGTTATATGCAGAATTAAACAGAGTAAACAGGGATTTTTGTGATGATGATTGCACGGCCGTCTGTGATCACTGTTCGTCGTCGCCATGGTGGCCCAGGTGGTCACGCCGCGGCCGGCCAACGCTCTCACACAAATGTGGATGCAGCAATAGACATGGAAGCGGCCCAGGTCCCGTGAACGGCAACGGACGGCGCCCTCCGGTTCCTTTCGCTGTTGTAGGTAGTGATTGGATTGCTGTGTTTCTATCATTACTGCAACTATCCGGCACATGTTTCTGCCATAACTGAATTATTCTCAGATTGCTGGTTTAGAGTGCAGCATTGGGACAATCGGACAGAATTACCTAAGTAAGGCCATGTTCGTTTCCTGCGCTTTAAATTTTAGCACTGTCAGTATCAAAGAGAATCTTATTATTTATAAATATTTCGATCAATTTAATGATAAAACCCTTTTGACAGATTGATGCTAATTTTCGAGATGAATCTAATGAGCTTAATTAATCTATATTTTGCTAAAGTGATGCTACAGTAACCGTCTTCTAATCATGACTTAATTAACCTCATTAAATTCGTCTCGTGAATTAGTCTAAGGAGCTGTAATTTATTTTATAATTAAGCTTTATCTAGTACTCTAAATAGTAAGATTTTTTTGATATGACAGCTATAAAATTTAGACCCTAGAAACGAACACACCCTTACTTATCTTAGTTTTTTTTGTGATTATCTGCTACTCCATCTTTTAAAAGAAAAATAGCGATGACATTCGTGTGTGCTAATGGAGATGGCGGTCTAAATCCGAGATGCACATATCCCAGCACCCTCCCATATACCAATTCTCGTTTCGTCGTGCCAGAAAGTACATGGCCATATCACCTAGTACTACAAACTAACTGAACTATTATCACTGATCACTGGCAACAACACACTTATTTACTATTTTTTTTTAGATAAAGGGAATTATATTTCATCCAGCAAATGAAAAGTTCTCGGTCTCTATGTACCAAGACGTATGTGACCGTAATTTATTACAATATTCACTATAGGGTAGACTCCGTCGTCCACGTAGTGCACACACCAATCAGTCTCACAAAAGGACTGAGATAAAGCATAGAAATTAAACATAACTTAATCTATGGCTAAATCTCAACCCATTTCTCGCGAAGATCTCCATTGTCAATATTTCCAAGAGAAGTCATGCATTTCGCAACAACGTGCACTCGTCCTCCTTCATTCAGTGTGAACCTCTGAAGATGACCTGCATAAAAGATACAATTGGTGCTTTATCAAAAATAATGTCATTACGGCTTACCCATATATCCCAGCATATGGCGCCCACTCCCACAAGTACTAGAAATTTTCTGGCCGTTGTCAAATGTTGTAATCAATCACTAACCATGTGAGTAATATTCAGAGGAGGACCAAGACCAAAACCTATTTGGACTACTCTCCATATAAACCTAGCAAGATCGCAATCAAAAAGAGATGTTGTATTGTTTCATTATTATTACAAAAATAACATTTCTCACTTCCGCGCATGGACAGTTCATCCTGATCGCTGATGCAGAGCCGAGGAGCGCGTCGTCAGTTTGGCAGAATCCCCAGGGCCTTGCCGTACTCGATGACGTCACCGTAAATCTCGTCCAGCGTCTTATACTTGTACTCGAACCCTTCCCGGAGCAGCTTCGCCGACGACAGGCACACTAGAGGCTTCTCAAGTAGCTCGCCGGAGCTGCACAAAGATGAGAGAACGCGATCACTAGTTAGTGCAGCACTGCAATTGTGAAAAGCAAGTGCTAAAATCAGAGCACTGAAGAAGAGGATTTCTTACAGCAGATTCGTTTTCACGGGGTATTGCGGGTACTTGTCATGCAGGAAACGCGCCAGCTGGAGAATTGTCGTGTTGAGGCTGCAGCAGAGGTACCTCCCGGCGGCGGCCGCCTCCTCCTCGGCGAAGAAGAGCTCGGCGCGGCAGACGTCATTGACGTGGACCAGCGCGACCCTGCCGGACGCCCTCTCGATGCCTCGCAGCACGGCGAACTCAGCCTCGTCGCCGGAGAGCAGGGAGAGGCAGTTGGGGACGCTGGTCACCGCGGTCGGGGCCGGCGCCGCGCCGACGGTGATGACGGGGCACACGGTGACAAGGCTGATTCCGTGCTCCTCGGCGAACCTGCACGCTTCCTTTTCCAGAAGCACCTTGGAGACCGGGTACCCCTGTGTCGTTGAGGCACCGTGACAGTATCAGCTGCAGATCAAGATAGGATACGATTTGAAGATGGTGCTTACGTACCCACATCGGCGGCTTGTTGGCTCGAAGGAACTCGACGTCGGACCAGGAGTCCTCGTCCTGGACATGGCCGTCGCCTTGTAACTGCGTCCTGGCGATTGAGGCCGCCGACGAAGTCAGGATCACGCGCTTCACAGTCCCAGCCTTGGCACACGACCTCATCACGTTCAGAGTTCCTCGGACTGCAGGCTCGATCAGTTCTTCCTGCGAACATCACACATCACAGACCGCAATAAGTGCAGTGATGGGAGATGATTTGAAGTAGGTGATGACTGTGACTGCGCACCTCCGGGTTCTCACACCTGAGGTTCACCGGCGCGGCGACGAGGAAGGCGTAGTCGCATCCGGCAACGGCTTGGTCGAAGCTGCCTTCTTTGTTCAAGTCGGCACTGTAAACCTCCAGTGGGCCGAGCGCCTGCAATTCCTTGAGGTGGGAATTCTTCGACATGTCATCTGAGGTTTCAGAATCAAAACTGTTAGAGAGAGCAACAAATCCCTGTCCGTTTCTCGATAAGAACGGTACGAAAAATCAACTCAGATCGGAAAACCCAATCTCGGAATTTCCTTGGGTCTCTGCAGGTTCAGTTTCAGACTCTTCTGAACTTACTGAAAGTAAACGCAGAGCATTAGTCTGAGAACATATACTGCTACGAAAATTTCTCAGATTGTTCTCGTTCTTGAAAAGCCCAAGATTTCTATTGCGCAGAGAAGGAACAAAAAGTAAACCGAAAGGGGATCAAGGGATCGTACCAGGGTTCCTGACCGTTGTCTTCACGGCGTACCCCTTCTCCAGCAGCATCTTGACGAGCGCGGAGGCGATGTAGCCGCTCCCTCCGGTCACGCACGCCGTCTTCTTTTCGCCCGAGGACATCTCCGGCCGCCACTTGTATCTCCTCACAGGGGAAAGTTCTCACTGCAGCAACGGACCACGAACAATGAGGTCCATCTAAGTGCTGAGATCACAAGATATCAACATCAGCGTATTGGAAGTATTCAGAACAATTTACAGTAGAATACTGAAAAAGATGCAGTGACGTTGGCTGGCTCCTCAACCGGTTGTGGGATCCCTATCTTCACAATTTTACGGTACGTATTACCACCAGCCTTAGTACTACTTAGGATATTTTAGTAATTGTATAGGTTTTTATTAAAATATGTTTCCTTGCCATTCACGATTTGTGAAAATCAACTTTGAAATCCTCAAAAATCGCGAATTTCAAATTCGTTAAATTCAAGTTCAAAATTTAAATTTGATAAAATTAAATTTGAAGTTTGCAAAGTTTTAATTCATGAAATTCAAATTTCAACTCCAAGCAAATTCGAAATTTTTGAAAGTCAAAGTTAACATTTGAGACAAAATTCAAATTCAAATTCAAAATTCATGAAATTTGAATTGAATTCAAGAAAAATCAACTTTGAAATTTGCTAATTTAATTTCAAATTTGATAATTTAAATTCAAATTTGAAATTTGTAATTTTCCCATTTCATAGAAATCAAATTAAATTTCCTTAACCTATTATAATGCACAGTATTGTGTTCTTCCAGAAATACCCCAGTACAATTAGTACCACCTAACACTACTAGTGGTACTTAGTGATGTGATCCAAATAAATCTAAGCTGTCTGATTTTAGGTATAACCAATACTAACTCTAGTACCACTAGTATGGTACTGGTAGTAGTATATACCGTAAAGGAGGAGCTCCCGTATCTGACCTCGTCCACCAACTTTACGTATGACTGCGCATTTTGATTAGTCACGATCCAAGGAGGTTGTATGCAAACATAAACAGTTAACAGAGTAAACGGGGGTTGTGATGATCCATCCGAGTTAACAATACTGTACCGTGTTCAGCCATACGAATACGAGACCCATCATGGCTCGTCCTTGCCATGGTGGCCCAGGTGGTCACCCCGCGGCCGGCCACGTCACGCCGTTCTCCATCTCGCAACGCTCTCACAAAAATGCGGATGCAGCAACAGCGCCGTGAACGGCAACGGACGGCGCCCTCCGGTTCCTTTCGCTGTTGTAGGTAGTGATTGGATTGCCGCGTTTCTGTCATTACTGCAACTATCCGGCACAAGTTTCTGTCATCACTGAATTATTCTCAGATTCCTGATTTAGATGCAGCATTGGGAGAGCCGAACAGAATTACCAAAGTTAGTAGATTAGCTTTTTTTGTGATTATCTGCTACTCCATCTTTTATAAGAAAAATAGCCATGGATGTGCTAAAGCTCATGCTTAACAAGCGGTGTAAATCCAAGATCGATGCGCATCCCAGTACCCTCCCATATAGCAATTCTCGTTTCGTCGTGGCAGAAATTCTGCAAAACACATGACCATATCACGTAGTACTACAAACTAACTGAACCATCATCACTGATCACTGGCAACAAGCCAACAACACACTTATTTACTATTAGCAACCATGTATGGTCAATTCATCCTGATCGCTGATGGAGAGCAGAGAGTATGGCGTCAGTTGGGCAGAATCCCCAGGGCCTTGCCGTACTCGATGACGTCACCATAAATCTCGTCTAGCGTCTTGTACTTGAACTCGAACCCTTCCGCGACCAGCTTCGCCGACGACAGGCACACCCTGGGCTTCTCGAGCAGCTCGCCGGAGCTGCAAAAGAACGCAAGCAAGCCACCGTGTTTGTCCATCATTAGTGGAAACAGAAATTAACCGTCAGGAGTGAAGAAGCCGATGGAGAGATCCTTACAGCAGGTTGGTCTTGACGCTGTACTTGGGCGCCAGGACGCGCGCGATCTCGGCGATGGTGGCATTGACGCTGCAGCAGATGTACCTCCCGGCGGCCGCCGGCTCCTCGGCGACGAACATCTCGGCGCGGCAGAGGTCGGCCACGTGGACCATGGGCACGCAGCCCGTAGCCATCTCGATGCCTTTCAGAACGCCGAACGCTGCCTCGTCGCCTGGAGGGTGTCGCACGATGACAACAAAATGACGCCATGAGAAAAGTCATTTCATTCCTTTTCCAACAAAGAAAAAGATTGTTTTGTTGAGCGATCTTTTCATCAGTTGGCGCTTGACGATGGATCTCGCTCACCGGATAGCAGGGAGAGGCTGGCCGGGACGCTGGTGTGGATCTTCCTCGCCGGCGCCTCGCCGACGGTGACGCAGGGGCAGACGGTGACCAGGCTGAGGCCGTGCTCCTCCGCGAACTTGCACGCCTCCTTCTCCGACAGCACCTTCGAGACCGGGTACCCCTGCGACGATGCAAATTGCAGTAGTGCAGACATGAGCGAGCGAGTGTGCGTGTGGGAGGCCGTTCCGGTTCGAAATGAACACGTACGTACCCAGGGACCAGACTGCATCTCGGCGGCGAGCCACTCGACGTCGGACCACGACTCCTCGTCCAGCACGTGCCCGTCGCCCTGCAGCGGCCTGCTGGAGACCGCGGCCGCCGACGAGGTCAGGATCACGCGCTTCACCGTCTTGGCTTTCACGCACGACCTCATCACGTTGAGCGTTCCGCGGACAGCGGGCTCGATCAGCTCTTTCTGCCATCACCAGAATTTTTTGTTTCGTGAAAATGGAAAAATTAAAGGAGAGGTGAATGACAAGTGTGGATATGCACCTCTTGATCCTTTGCGTGGAGGTTCACCGGAGCGGCGATGAGGAAGGCGTAACGGCAGCCGGCGAGGGCGGCGTCGAAGCTGCCTTCCTCGTCCAGGTCGGCGCGGAGGACCTCGAGGGAGCCAAGCGCCTGCAACTCCTTCAAGTGGGAGTTCTTCTCCATGTCATCTGTTGGGATATCAAGATCACAACAGCAACAAAACCGTTTCAATTGCAGAACCTAAACCAATCTCTGGCAGATAACGTGAACTGATGAAAACTCCGTACGAATCGTACCGGGGTTCCTCACGGTGGTCTTGACGGCGTAGCCTTTCTCCAGGAGCATCTTGATCAGCGCCGAGGCGATGTACCCGTTCCCTCCGGTCACGCACGCCGTCGTCCTGCCACCCCCGGCATCGTCGTCGCACCGCTCAGTATCAGTGACTCTTTGCTGGGAACAAAACGGATCCACTCGCCAGTTGGAAGACTGTTTCCTGTGAGTCCATGACGTCCCAGGAGCTGCACAACTTTATACCACCGGCGGATAGGCAGGCACAATCGGAAGAAAACAATTTTGGTGCTACTAGGATAGGAATAGGAAATGTCAGTATCCGGTTTCATTTCAGAGGACCACAGTGCACGGTGGGTGGTGTTTCATGGATTGGTTGGTGCACGGCCACAGCCGTCGGGTGGGCATGAGGAGAGGGACCGTTGGCACCGTGTCCAACAGCATGTCAATTTCACCGGACAGTACTGACTACACTGCTAGTAATGCGATGTTTGTTGGGACAAGTTTTGATTCAAAGAACTTTCAGAGAGGAGAGACTGGGAAAATATACGTTGGCATGTTCATTGATAGGGATTTTAGAGCTTCAAGCATGGTTAGGTTCATTTTCGAGAGAAACCTACATACCCACCAAGTTGGAGTTTAAGATATTTTATGATAACTAATTTCATGAATTTCAACAAAAATCCAACCTAGTTTTTTACATATGCTCATAAATGTTTACCGATTTGTATATGTTCTAAAAACATGATCGGGTCAAATAAGCAAAAAAAAACAATAAAAAAGTTGAGTCAAATGAGCAAGGGTATAATAGACATTTGCACTCTTAGCTTACAACGGCAACTACACTATACAGAACAAGGTCAAGGTGAACGCTCAATTTCTCTAAAAAAAGGTGAACGATCAATTTTGAAATCCTCTTGAAATAGGATCAAATGAGCAATTGCCTCTAGATGATTTTTAAAAAGGAAATCCTCTTGTCAATTGACTGAAAATCATTGAACCTTAGTCGATGGATCACCGGAGAGCTCGTCGGAGAATCTACGGCAACAACGACGCTCAGAATCTATTACTGCCACATGGTTTGTACCCAAAGAATCCAAAACCAGCCTCCAACCAAGAAATCGGTAGCTCATTGGAGAATTTAGCGACGCGATGGTAATAGAAGAATTTAGTGTGGCGGCGACCTGGAGAATTTAGCATGGGTGGTAGGGATAGGCGGAGGTGGAGGTGGTAGCAGGCGAGGGCAAGCACGGGCTCGTCGCGAGGAAAGAGAAGAGATGAAAAAAGATGAAGGTTGAAGAAACACTATGCATCGTTCGATCTAGATCTGAGGGCCAACAGATGTCGACTAAAATTGGAGTTGATTTTCAATCACCTAAAAATTAGCAGCTCCTTTTAAAAAATATGCAAAGAAATGTTTTTATCTAACTTTTAGTAACTTCGGTTATTGTCAAAATTTTTAGACCTTAAGAGCATGATCGTTTCTGTTGACGAAGATTTACTCACGGCACATTGCAACTTTACGGCCATGTATGTTTTCCTTCCTTCTTGTTAGTTGCAACTCTATTAGGGGCATGCATTTGATTTTGATACATTTCCGTACACACTAAAAAAAACTGTCTTATTGTTTGTTCAGAAATCTTTTCTGTTGGCTAGACAAGTCTCACACAAAAGATGTGAGAACGGGGATGTGGCACGAACCGTACTCCAGTTTGCATGATTAATCTACTGGCTAAAAACTGTAACCTAATGAATGAATTATTTTTTTTAATAACCTAAATTTCACCATATGTGAAGTAGCAATTTAGATTATGAAAAAAATATATTCAAAACATATGTAAGGGGATCTAGTTTTGTTCGTTTCGTTACGTAGAACACAATTGTGGAAACGGAATTTAAATTGGACATTGTGTGTAGAGTTTATAGTTTTTTTTTAAAAAAATAATTTAATCTTTATTAACAAAAAAACATGAATCAAATTTAAAAAAGAAGGCATGGCGCAAGAACTTGGCAAGAACAAGTAAACACCCCTGCAGCTTGCTGACCCTGTTTTGGTCGGTGTATGCTTCCCTGGTGCCCCTGCTGCTAAACACGTTTTTTTTTTGGGTTCCCTTTAGTGTCAAATTTGTTCCCTTTAGTGTCAGACTAAAGGGACTAGCTCAAACTGAGACACCAATATAAACTAAGACATTTAATCACCAATATGAATTTAACAATGTGTCACATAACCAACTGAAACGTGCTAGCTCAAACATCATCACCAATATGAGCTTAATATTTTTTTTACCAAAGTACAAATCAGCTAAAATTGAATCACTAATATGAACGAGGACAATTTTGTAGTGTAAAACTAAAGGAACCAGCTCAAACCAAGCCACCAATATAAACCAAGACATTTAATTACCAATATGAATTTAACAATATGTCACAGAACAACCTGAAAATGAATGAATCTAACTAAACAAAAGGTGCGAACTCAAACAACATCACCAATATGAGCTCAACAATTTCTTTGGCCAAAGTACAAACCAGCTAAAACTCAATCACTAATATGAACTAGGTCAATTTTGTTGTCAGACAGAACTAATATTCTTTTGAGAAAGACCATGAGGAGCATCAGTGAACCAATATGCTCAATCTTTACTTGAAAACCACTTCCAAAGCTCAAAATTAACTTCGACTTTGACAGCTTGGAGCCCATGGAAGCTTATGTGATGCTTTTGACATCAATCCTATTACAGAATCCATTTGGGCATTCTTCTGGTGATGAAGAAATTTCAGTTTCTTGTGAGTAGAAGCCACAAGGTGCATCAATTAACTTCACAATGCCATTTAACATCTGCATACAATTTCAAATAAGAAATGTAAGCATCAAGGAGTGTATAAACAACCATAGCAACATGGTAGAAGTTGGTAGGTTGGAAAACTAATTTCTATGACTTAAAATCTGTCCAGTGACGAACTAAAGTACTAATTAAAAAACAAGAAACAAAATAGTGACATGGAGCTAACCTTTAAAAGTTCATAGACACTCTCGAGATTAGTTGGCGTCCTCCTTGCCCTAGTTGATCTTGGAAGGACATAGCTTGATTCTCCAATATCACCTACAATGCTGAATATTAGTCTATGGAAAATTGTCAAGGTCACCATCAGTTATCACACATTGTGACATGGAAGTCCGAAATGTTTTCAGGAGCCACTCATATGCCTGAGTTGTTTCACGTGAATGTCAGTTGCCCATTTAATTGGCAGAAGGGGTGCAACACATCAGCATAACAACCACTGAAGAGACCATGTTCTACTTAATAATTTATTTCAACTATACGGAAACATAAACTATATTTACTCATATAACGGCTAGAAGATGTGTCTTGGCAAAAGTAATTACCTAATTTCAGTCTAACAAGCAGACAGGCAAGACAGTCTAATCAGTGACAAAACACAATAATTGCATTGCAAATATCAAATATTTTTTTCCACTGAATACCTATTGTTATTGTACAATAAGGAAACCATAACTGAATATTATTCAGAAAGTGAATAACACTTGCATGCACCATACAACCAACACTTACATTCTTAGATTCTTGGACGGAGGGAGTATGACAATGAGATACACTTCTCTGAGTCTTCTTACTCTCTTCTAGGCGACTAGAGAAACAACAATCTCAATTCAGAACCATGCACCTAATCAACAACAGCGGCCACACCTGTCAATCGGTATTCCAACATCAAGCATTCCTGATTATCTACTGACAACGACTGAGGCAGACCTCACCCCAACTCCTGACGATTCTAACACCAAGAAGAGACCAGGTGTTCCAATCACACTTGGTTCCTCCTGCAGGAGCAGTACTATTCCCCCTGAGCCGCAACACTCACCGTCATTTATACTTAGGCAGACGGTAAAGAGCCTCTTACCATCAGGAAAGATCAAGTCATGAACCAAGGGGTATGTGGCTACTACACTGCTACATCCAGGAATCATATGATTTCTGGTAAAAAGAACTCAATTAATAACGAGATATGACTACTACATTGCTACTTCTAAAATCACATGGTTTCTGGTAAAATACCACAATTCCATTTGATATAACACATGAATCGAAAGAAAAAAGGAAATACAGGATAGGAGAGAAGCAAGAGGAGAAAATAATTGTACATTTTCCTTCATAGAAGGAAGGCTTCAGCTGAATGTTGAGGTTGCGTCGTCCTGTTCGAGGATGCAACGGCGAGGACGGGAGGACAGCATCGAGGATGGACGGGGAGTGTCAAGGGCCGGCAAGGAGCCGCGGAACAGCGAGGGTGGCCGGGTCCCATCCGCAAGGGCCGGCGAGGACCAGGCGAGGGTGGCCGCGATCCGCAACGGCCGGCGTTGAGCGGGGAGGCCACTCGGTGGGGAGTCGCGAGGGCCGGCGTGGGCGCCTGATGGGCGTCGTCGGCGGCCGGGAGCTGCGAGGGCCCGACGAGTGGCGCGGGAGTGTGGGCGTGGGACGGTGTCGGCGGCGAGGATACCCGGTGAGCGGAGCGGGAGGGCGGACGCGGGACGGCGTCATGCGGCGAGGTTGCCCGACGAGCGGCGTGGGAGGGTGGACGTGGAACGGCGTCGTCCGGCGAGGGTGCTCGGCGAGCGGCGCGGGAGGGCAGGACGGCGTCGCGCGGCGAGGATCCCGGCGGACGGCGCGGGAGGGCGGGCGTGAGACGGGGGAATACGATGAACCGTCGAATCACAATTATGATTAGTGTTCGATTACCAAACCATTCTTAATAGTTAATTAAACTCGTAATCGTTAACTTAAGTATCAAGCGTCTCGGTCAGACGGGCCGATCCGAGTCGAGTCGGATAGGGGTCCGATCCGAGTCGAGTCGGAGCTCCAGACGGCCCAGCCCATCCGACTCCTATTCTGTTTCGCCCGAGGCCAATAAAACCAGCTCCCTGTTCGACTCTGTTACGGCGCGCGGAGGTTGAAACCATTTTATTCAGGTACGTATGCGTATGCATTTGTACAGTAACGTCAATTTTTTTTTTTTTTTTTTTGCAATGGAGGTGCGAACGGAGCGTCGGCGACAACCACGGCATCGTCTCGAGCGGCAACGACGGCGTCGGCAACCACGGCATCGTCGCGAGCGGCAACCATGGCGTCGTCGCGAGCGGCGACCACGGCGTCGGCAACCACGGCATCGTCGGGAGCGGCAACCACAGCGTCGTCACGAGCGGCGACCACGGCGTCGGCAACCACGGCATCGTCGGGAGCGGCAACCACAGCGTCGTCACGAGCGGCGACCACGGCGTCGTCGTGAGCGGCGACCATGGCGTCGGCAACCACGGCATCGTCGCGAGCGGCAACCACGGCGTCGTCGTGAGCGGCAAACCATGGCATCGTTTCTTCAATGGAGCGTCAGCGCCAATCAACAGAACCGGCAACCATTTTCTTCTCCAACCTAAATTTGTTGTTCGTTATGTGCTTGGATTTGACTAACGTTCTAACCTTCTTGTTTCTTTTCTTTTTTTGGATGATTTTTTTGTTGTGTTTGCAGGCATGGAGAAGCACCTTTCGACGTTGCCGAGGAACCTTGTTCCCTTGCACGCCTATTGTTTGGGTTTCGACCCCGTGCTCCGTCTGCTGGCCAAGGAGGCCCGTCTGTTGGAACTCCACCGACACAAGCAGTTCAGCATTTCGCGTCCCCTGCAGCTCAGGAAACGATCCATGGAATGTTTGAAGTGTTGGACAGTGCGTTTAAGATGTCTCATTGCTTCACAAAAATCAACTCAGGTGCGTGTCTCTCCGTTTCTCGTTTCTGTTTTTTTTTTCCCTGCTCCCACTATTGCAAAATCTCATTCTTTATCTGCAACGTGCATGCAGGGACGTTCCTAGTTGACACGAGGACCAAAAGGGTGATGCTTAGCCAGCAAGGGGAGAAGGACCTGGTTCCAATCGACCCCACCAAGTTCGAGGCAAAGGCTGACGAAAACATCAAGTGGACGGAATCTCTCATTAGAAGCTGCGTGTTTCGGATTGCCAATCCAAGAGCTCGGGTGTCTGTGATAGAAGTGGAAGATGGGCTACTCCACATGATGAACACCGAGGGTTACAAGAGATGGCCCGTGATTCTGCATCACTGCTCGCTGATTCCCATCGGTAGTCGGCTCGATCTCCATGTTCGCCTCTACAGCCGACTCGTGGACGTCGTGGGCCACAGGGACTTTGATGCTTATCTGAGGGTACTGGGGCAGCTCCACATACCACCCGGCTGGCATGCCAAGGTGAACACCAATACGCACATGGCCAAGTTTTACGGAGGCAGCACTTATTACAGCACGCAGGCGAACAATGCGGTGCAGGCACATCAGGCTATCACCTTCGAGCGCAACTCAGGTGTGCACGGGCCGGAGCACTCGGTGCCAGCAGTCGCAGGAGCAGGAGCGGTGCCGGTGCCGGCTTGGGCCGTCCCACATGCAGCCACCCACATCCCGGGAAGGATCATACCCAGAGGCGTCCCGCATCCACGCTGGTGGAACGTGCAGCCTAACGCTCAACCGGTGCAGCCTGAGTTCGAACGGTGGGAAGTAGCTGTCATGCATTACAGCGAGTTCCAGATGCTACTCCATTCCTTCCAGAGGGCAATGCAGATCATCGGCGAACTGGTGGAAGTCTGGGAATTCTTCCCCTGCTCCCAGTGTTGAGTGCTCCTCTTCTTCTAATTGCCCGTGTTCATCTCCTGCTAACGCCCCGTGATCCACGACCAGCTTTCCCTCGTTCCAAGCATGGCGGAACACTCATCTTCACAAGTTAGTTAGTTAGTTAGTACTGGTACTGGTACCTGTCAACAGTAGTTGATTCAAATTTTGACTTGGTAGAGTTATCTGTGTTTACTGCAACGTTTACATCCGGTTAATATTAATATGTAATATTTTCTCTCATAGATTTTATCGCTCTCAACCGAGTAATTTTTTTAAAGTGAAATTATATTACCTGGCAAACGCATTTCCCGTGGTTTGAGCCGTCCGATTCTGGACTTTGGGATCCGAGCCAGCGTGTGGGCTCCCGCACACGGCCTGCGGCGCTTCAGATTTACGTCCCATCGTATACGTGGGTTTGTATAGCTACGGTTTCAATTCAGCTAGGGCTGGTACATGGTCCATTTTGGTTTGCCTCGGGGTACAGAATCTACGGGATATAAGTTAGGGAGCTTCCAGTGACGTCGGTAATGGATCCAAAATTCGAATCTACTGTTCATCCGATCGAGCACGGAGTCGGTGTTCATCCAATCTGTTGGGGCGGAGCAGATTCCACGAGCAAATCCGGCGGCGGAGGTGTACCTCAACTGGTCACCGCGCTGAATGGGGCTGCCTCAATCGTTGTGGCGGGCGTCCATGTAGTCGGGCGCAAGGTTGATTCGCGGAACTCGGCCGCTGGAGCAGCATCCACGTCGGTGATGACCAGATCCGGTGGCGGACGTGTACCTCCACTGGTCGCTGCGCTCCGGAGGTGTACCCACATGGCTCACCGCGCGGCAAGGCGGCGCCTCTTCTGGTGCGGCGGAGGTACGGACGAACCGTCAGCCGCCAGAGATAACTTCTCCATACTGGTTCGTGACTCCTCTGGTTAGATCTCGAAGTTCTTCACCATTGGGGCTAGGATTCCGGCATCCACAGTGCGCCTGCATCGCCGGAGAGGTTCTCGTGGTGGAAGCACCTCACCGGCGGTACTCCTTGCCGGATCCCACCCTCCATTGGTTGGATATGGCCCCTTGTCGCCGAATCTTGCCTAGTACCACGGCAATGGCGCGCTCGAGGTCGGAGCCCTGTTCTGGATCGATGACGACCAGATCAGGCTTTACTGTCGTCGGATCTGGCCGGTGGCTTGTCCGGTGTGCCGTCGTTCGCACGACGTCCTGACGAGCTTCTTCAAACAGGCGGCGAGATCCAGGCGTCCAGGCGTTGCACGACGGGATCGGCTTCCAGCTACCACGACCGGCGCATGGTGCTGAGCCGGTGACCAACCAGATACAGCAACCGCGCAGGTCTTGGTCTCGATGCTTCCGCTCACTTTACAGTCCAAAGGGCATCGGTAGCAGTGTTTTTCTCTGCAGCTCCTCCTTCCTATAGCTGCTCGGATTTTTTTTTTCAATGGTTTATTTGAGGAACTCCGCTTGCTCTGCTCGATCTTCAAATGTGCACCTTTGTTTCCTCACAATTTTTTGGTGCAAATATTTTTTATAGAGTAGGTTCCAAATGTTTAGGTGTCCGTTTTTTTACTTGAATCGTCATGTTTTGTGCTTTTCTTTTCTTTGATTTCATCAGATTTTTGGGATTAGTAATTTTTTCTTGTGAATTTTTTGTGCAAGATGTCAATTTGGTGACATTTGTTGGTGGGATGTTCATGTACTAATTAAACATTAAGTTAATAGTTAATTCTAATGCCTATGCAAAGATAGGCACTAGTGGTGTTGCAAGTCAGATTCAGTTTTGATCAATTCGATATTGTGTGTACAGGCTCGTTGCTCTTGGTTGCACCTGAGCTTTACTTTTGGGGTGTACAGTGTACTAGAGCTCTTCTGTACTATTCTTGTTTTCTTTTGTCTTGCGAAATTTGGTAATAAAAATAGAACTAAAAGAGTGTAATTATTTTACAAAAAGTTATTCATGTACCGATTGCAGTGTTTGTTCTTGTTCTCAAAATTTTCAGCAAATTAACTCTACATCACAACTGTTGCACAGTAGCAGGTCCTGTTCTTTCTCTTTATCTCAAGTCTTTTTATTCGTAATGGTGGGTTCCTATAATCATGGTTGCAGCACACTATCTTTCTTACTCATGTTTTGAATTTTTTGTTTTAGTTTCTTAATCGATATTGTAGCATGTGAATATATGAAATATGCATGGATGATCACTTCTAGCTTAGTTTGCCTTTTGCCTAGATAAACTTAAAACAATATACAGGTACCTGTGGACACAACGTGTTCCTTAGAGGTACATGTGGCATTGCAGCTCCTTTGCTCCATTTTTTGAAATGGATGTACAAAATTTTCAAGTATTGGGAAAATCAATTACTGGATTTGTTACATTTGGATATTTTTCTTTGTTACTTGAGTGGTACATGTCTAAGTTGTAGATGACATGTACAGCAACAGAATTTTAGGAATTCCCTTTGTATATTTCTGATTCCATAAAAAAATGAAAGCAGAAATTCTGTTGTTAGATTGGGAAGTCCGGTAGATATGGAGTTGTGGTGATCCAGACCTTTTTAAAATGATAAGTCTCTGAATGTGTTCTTGCTATTCTTTGAAATTTGCTAGAGCTGCAAAAACTGCGTTGGTACTTTGATTCATGGTTAGATTTTAGAGTTACTAGTTTCTGTATGTGCTCATGTTCTCTGAAACGTAAGAGATAATTTTCTTTAATTTATTGTTTCCAAGATTTTTTTGGTGGATTTCATGTACCGAATCCACTTGGCAATGAGTTTAGAAATAGAAATAAACAACAAAATAATGGTACATGAAAAGCTCAAGTGAATTTTGTGTTCTAATTGATTTTATTTACTGATTCCTGTGTGAAACATAAAGATTGGTACAACGGTAGTACATTTATGAGTTTGAGAAAATTGTATTACATTGTTTGTTCTTACATTTGTGAGTAGTACATTACATTGTAATTCGAGTACATTGTGTAAATGTGCAACCAAAAAATACTTTTACAGGGATTAAGTGCACTTAAATGAGAAGTAATTTCTCTGAATATTTTCGTAATGATTGATTATGTATTTGCTACTAGTTAAAATAAGGTGCAATGCACGGGATATAAAGTGACTGACTTTTGGAATTTCTTGCTGTACTGATTGTGTAAGCATATTTTGTCAACTAAAAAGTGAAAAGAAACATAATCCTCATATGCTTGATTTTGTTTAGATTCTGTGAGCCCGGTTTTGCTAGTTCAGCTGTAGTGTATATGGATGTACACTGGTTGTTATATCTTATTCATAATATTATTGCTATATAAAAAAGGAATTTTCTTTGCAAGTTCATTCTTTATCTTTGCAAGTTTATTCTGCATCACGGCAGAATCATTTTGTTTGTTGGAACGGAATGAATTTGGTTGGAACAGAATCATTGGACCGGAATCAAAGCAAATTCTGGAACTCATCAACCTACATTTACTCCTCCCAACCTGTCACGCCTGTACTGCTCATCTCTCCATGTGCGCATCTCTCCCTGTCGTCCGACGCACATGGAGAAAAGTGGCCCAAGTTCACACGCATACCTGACAAACCAAGGCAAAAAAAATCAAATACGTTGGAGATACAAAGAGGTCATCCCCACCGAGGCTCGTATCCCAAGAGAGCATGTCCAAATTTAATGGTCCGGATGGCCGGAACTGCACTTGCCAGGAAATAAAATCACTTTGCGCTGATGAGGCGAGTGCAGTGTAACACGACGGAGAGAAATAATGCTCTTTGTCAATGTCAGTCCTTGGAATTGATGCATATGATTTTATTTCTCTCTCTCTCGTTTTGTCCCCTTTTCCATGTTCCCAAGAAAAATGCGCTAACTTTTTGTCACCAACCATCACGAATCAGCAATCTGTAGCACGCACCCGCCGCCGCCAGCCCACACCACCGGCGATCCCATTCCCTCCCCTCCCTCCACCCCGCCGCCCTTATGCCGTCCGATTCCATCCGCTCTCTCCACCGTCCTGGTTGCTGCCCTTCTTCCCCCACAACTGCGCTTCGTTACTCCGGCAGTCGCTTCCCAACGCCATCTACTCCAGGAAATCAGGAAAGTTTATTGAATCCCTAGTCCATATTGTGTTGTTGTGGTAATCCACTCCTTTAAAGTGAGCTTAATGTCAGTTCGGATTACTAGTGATCCCTTTTACTGACTAAAAAGGTAACGCAATTATTCATGTCAGTTCTAATTACTAGTTCTTGTTGCAAGTCAAAACCAAAATGCTGCAATTAGGATTTAGGCGCCCTTCCTTTCATCCAACTATATCCTAGTCTAATGTGCAATTAACATATTGGTGCAGCACAAGCACAATGCGTGCATACTGACTCAAATCCATTATTTTTCCAGGCCATCTGGACTCGAGTGAAGGACCTGTGATCTTGAGGTGCCATTTGTGGGCGGACTGGACTGCAATTCGTGGACCATAAGTCAATATTGAGCCAGAGCACAATCCTGCCAAGCCAGAGGCCCAGAGGTTATTTTTCTCTCCCAACCTATATATGATCAACATCTTCCTCTCTTCAAAAAAGAAGAAAAAAACAAACATCTGCAGAGGAAATCCTTAGTTATTGTTTCCGCTGTCCAGTTTGAAATTGGACTGTCGAACAATTTGCAAAAGTTAATCATTTAAAAAATGCAGTAAGGGCCATAAGAATTATGTAGTGACTGAGTGGCTCTGGGTTGTATAGCCCCTTGCTGAGTTCTCCACTTTATTTTCTCATTCTGACCTCTTTCCCTTAGATGTTGAATGAGTGTGGTGCTGGACTTAGGGTTGTTGAGGCATAATTCAAGCTGTGAACTGCCTACAGCAGTTTTCATATTCTTGATTTCAGAGAAGCTTGTTAAAATCTCTTTCATCATATTTCTTATTGGATTTATGTGTAATGATATATGAATATCAGATGTGTAGAATGAAATACCAATTCTGCTCAGAAACTTGATATTTTTTTTTCACCGTACGTAGGAGAGTGTTTTTCTTCTATTATGGACATACAAATTGGTAGAATGAATATCATGTTCCATGTTTTCCAAGCAGGAGGCCTTCAAGAACATCTTAATATTGCACCAATTTATGCTTCCCATTCTGATGTAACAGATTATTCCCTCCACTTTTTGTTTTCTTGATGTTAGGACAAAGTTCCAAATGTAAAAATGAATCTTGTCCAGCATAAAAAATAAAATTGGATGGAGTGCAAGCACCTTCTGTTTATTTAATCATTTGGTCTATCTATAGCTCTTTGATGTTGATACAAAAGTTGTAAAGGATTTTTTTTTATTGTGCCGTGTTTTCTTTGGTCATCCTCTGCTTCCAACAAGGGCACAATAATAATGAGTTTTGCTGATTTTATAACTGGATTTATAGAAAATAATATAGGCACATTCTTGATTTACTAGTTATCTTTTTTTTCTCTTTGATTATGCATATACCAACGGTGATGCAATACAATAGTTCCACCCTGTTCAGATTAACAGTGTTCCACTTCGCTATTGTTGTTGTTGTTTTCCTTTTGTGTTCCTAGATTCAGATCAACAGGGTAAAAGCAAATTGCATTTGGATCCTCAAGAAGATAGCAAAATTGCATGGGACTGAATGTCCTGATCCTCTCATTGAGTGTTTTCTATTTTTTTTAGGGAAACAAAGTTGGGGAGGTCCCTACTGTGTTGTTGTCTGTTATCACATACTATACTGCATGAGTATTGCACATTCCTGCCTTGAAGAAAAATGCTGTGAGTAGGTCAGCATAGATGCATGAGTTTTTTCATTCCATCATGCGATCCAAATGTTTGCAATGTATTGGTTTTGAATTGAATAGTTTATTTTGTTAGTAATGCAGCCAAATGCAGTATTCAATCCATTTTATTTATAGTATTAACTTTTTTTTTTTGAAAAAATAGTATTTAATATAGCATTCTGAAAAATAATAATCTTTATTCCTCCATGCGACTTAAAGTGATGTTTAGCAGAAAGATATAAGAAATTTAATTTAGATGCCTTGGTGATGTAACTTTGAGCTTTAGGTTCTACTTTAAAAATAAATATATAGATAACATCACACTCTTTTTTTTTTTCCTAAACAGCGCACGAATGGACACACTTTTTTGTAATATGATGTGCATATATAGTATGTGAAATGGTGACCTCTCTGAAATTTATATGGCCCAAGTCATTTGTCCGTATCCATCCGGATCTGCAGATGCAATATTCGCCGCCATAACTTGCAAATTGACGCTTAGCCTACTGTTGACGCCGGTTTTTGACTAAGGGACCCATTGTCAGCCACTACAGGTCAAAAGAGGGCCGGTGGGCCGAAGACCAACGGCCGCTTGGATGAGTAAGAGGCGCGTCCCTCCCGGGAGTCGTGCACGGACGCCAACCGAAGAGCATAATATTGATGGGCCCGGCCCACGTTGTAAAATTAGAAATAATAGTTTAATTTTGGAAAAAGATCCTAGTCGGTTAGGAAATCGGCCCGAAGAGGGTCCGAGTAGGATTCTTTGTGCTGGGTATAAATATGTACTCGAGTGTAACTCAGTAAACTCGATTCACATCCAATACAACTTTCGGCGCATCGCCAAACCCTAATTTTCTCGTCAAGTCTTTATTGTTTTCGCGTGGGGATCTTCGGGGCTCCGGTCGACAACACGTTGGCTTGATAAGGTAATTATGTTGTCTAGTTCTCGGCGCATTGTTCGTAATTAGATGGCTTAATTGCTAGTTATCCGGCGACCGGATCTGTTCTTGATCATCGTAGTGAGTATCGGCCGGATGAGTCAAGTCGACCTGGTCCGGCTCGTGGTGGAGGTAGTTTGACTTGTCCCGCCTTCCCGTCCCGACCTTTGCTCGCAACGCCGATCGGCTCGGATCCGGTCGTCCGAATCACGATAGCCGCTATGAGAATCCTTTTACATTTTGGCCGATTCGATCGTGCAATTCAGCTTGACGTGTCCTGTGTTTGCCTTTGCGATAGTTGACTTGTCCTAGGCGCATGCAGCCGATTGGCTAGGGTGTAGATCTACTTTCATAGTTAAGACGTTTATGATTGTGCTTGTCCTGAATCGGCCGGGCGTGCGCGGTCGTTAGATCTGGTCCGATCGCGTGCCATCGCTTGACTTGTCCTGTTGGAGCGACTCGGTCGATTCGGGATCCGTGTGGTTGTATTTGTCTTACTCGTTCTTTCGGAGTGTTTAGCCGATTGTTTATCACGTTCATTAGCTGTTTTATGTTCAACTAGTGCCAAATCTGTTAAAGCTGCCTTTGAACCTCGAGTTATTAGTATGATTTCATTGATCATCATTATCCATCTAGATAGATCTAATAACTCATCGTTATAATCGATGGCGAATCGGCCGGATGCCCGATCGGCCGATTTATCGCTTCGATTGATGATTGAACCATCCTTTTGCTATCAAATTAATTACATCCCATTAATAATTACTTTGTTTATATTTTATTCGATAATGCATCCCTGCAAAGTCTTAATGATTTGATTGCTCACCGACGAAATCGGCTGCTAGCCACCGATCACATGTTATAGCGTCGGCCGATTTCGTATCGTTTGTATCACGGTTCGCTTGCCTGGCATTTAATATATAAATGGATGGGCCGTGTTGTTCCTCGTCGATGGCCGATTTTGTCTATCTTACGCCAAAAATCGGCCACGGCTGCACATCGGCCTATCCGGGCCGATGACCCGAATTTTGCACTTTTTATTGTCTTTGTTGGTTTGCAGGAAAACCATCCGGCACGCACCGCGCGCACACAAGAATCGGCGAGCTGAGCCGGTCCGTTGGGAGCACGGGGCCCTGCATCGCCGGGGTTTCGGTGGACTCTCCGGACAACGGTGTGTTGGCGACTTTTGACGTCAACACACTTTTTGGCACGCCCGAGTGGGACGAAGCAACCAAGATCAAGATGTCGTACGTGCAGGTCGTCGGGGAGGACGGAACACCGATGGTCGATGCTTGAAAATCGGCCGATTTTTGTTCCGGTTCCTCTCGGGACGGATGGCAAAGGGCATGGAGAAGTTTCGATGACAACGAGGTTTCGGTCCGGGGAAAGATGACGACGGAACAAAAGCTGCAGTACCAGGAATACCCGGCCGAAGCAATGAAAAAGTACTTTCAAGCCTTGAAAGTGACACGCGGCGAGTGGCCACAAAAGGAGACATCCCTCGGATTCCGCATCCGGAAGAACTAGACCAAATCAAAGCCCAGAGACTACCGGATGCCAACCAACTCGGTGATATGGTCAACTCGTCTCGTTCATCAGGCCCTAATCAATCAATCGGGCGTGTTGACCAACACCATCGGGAATTTGATCAAGGACACAGCTTGATGGCAGACTCGTTCACCGAAGGATATTCCGGACCTGCATACACTCGGCCTTTTGGCGCTCAGTACGGCCGATTCAGGGATTCCCCGAATCGGCCTCCGTAATACCACACTCGCCAGCGAGGTTTCAGCCCCTATACGGCATGCCACCTCACCTATGGCCTGGCAAGGACGATGCAAACGCAAGTACCAGTACAACCCAGCCAGGCAAAGAGGATGACGAGTGACCCCAAGAAGTCGGTGACGGAAAAGGGCGATAAACAAGATGTACAACCGCCGACTTCCGAGTCGGGGCAGCAACCAATGTGGCAGCGGCCCCGCAGATGGCACAACGAGCCTAATTTCTTCTACGTACCAAATACCGGCCCGAGTAGAATTGAGAACTCACCCACTATAGTACGGCCGATATCTCAGTATTCCGCAGCCGATCGCATCGGGCTGGGGGACAAGGATTCATAATCGGACGGCCGATCCAATCGGCCATGAATTATGGAATCGCTCCGCGTACACTCGTTCCCGCTGCCGGCACCGGGATTTCGAAACGGCCGGTCGGTACACCCGATCGGGGGCAGCCCAACACAGCTTATATGACGGGAACCGGATCAGCAATCGCTCGAACCCAATGATATGAGTGGCCTCATGGCTAAGATCGCCGATATGATGAAAGATCGGTTCGATTTGAAGCCTAAGGAGAAAAGTGCACTCGTATCGGCGACCTTACCCCGACCGGATGGATTCCGTGGCTTTACCTAATAAGTATAAAATTCCCGAGTTCTCCAAGTTTTCTGGGCAAGATAATACATCAACTATGGAGCACGTCGACCGATATGACGCACAGCTTGGTGAGGCGTCTACTCAAGAGGCTTTGCGGGTTAGACTATTCCCACCGTCATTGTCCGGATCGGCCTTTTCATGGTTTGCTTCGCTATCGCCTGGTTCTATTCGGAATTGGGCCGATCTCGGAGAAAAGGTTTCACTCGTACTTCTTCACGGGCATTACCGAGCTTAGTTTGTCCGATTTAATGGCGGTGAAACAGAAAACCGGGGAATCGGTGGCCGATTATATACGGAGGTTCGGGACTCGAGGGGACGATGCTACAATCCGAACTCGACAGAGCAACAGCTGGCCGAAATCGCTTATGCGGGGCTATTCTCTAACATCAAAGAAAAGTTTACCCCACATGAGTTTGATGGGTCGGCACAGCTGACCCGTAGGGCGATCGACCAGGAAGAGAATCTCCAACTCACCAGGAATCGGCGGTATCGGACGACTTATGCCGATTTCGACAATGAGGATGATGAAGAGGAAATTAATGCAGTTGAGTGGACTAATAACAAACGGCCGATATTTTCTCCGCATGTCAAACCTAAGGAGAAAAAATATGATTTTGATTTATCTAAGGCCGACGAGATATTTGATCAGCCGTCGCGGGAAAAGAAGATCCAACTTTCCCCTCATCACAAAATTCCTACGCCGAAGAATTGAAGAAAATGGCTAAATGGTGCAAGTGGCATGGAAATTCGCATCATAACACCGTTGATTGTTATGCCATGAGAGATGAAATCCGGAGGGCGATTGACGAGTGGGGTATTGCGAGCGGCTGATGTAAAGAAGAAAATGAAAGTTGATGGGCACCCTTTCCCGGCTAATACGATGTACATCAACACCATCGGCGGTGGATCGGCTGGTTTCATACGCCGATATGAGAAGAAGAGAGAGAGGGAAGAAAGAGCTCAGGTGGCACGAGAACAGGAATCTATCAGCCAAAGTCAGTAGTACGGACAAGACGTGATCGGCCGAGAAGATTTTGACCCACACCGGGCTTGTCCTTTCTTTCAGCATCGCTGGGACCAAAACATGAAGCTTCCATCTATCGAGAACCGCCCGCAGTGCATTGGCCGTAAAGAGTATCGTGATGGCGGGTCATCAAGTTCCTAGGGACGGCCGATTAGTCGCAACTACGAATCACGACAATCGGCCCCCGTAAGAGCGATCGGCTATGATCACAGCTATGATGAACGGAGATATGCAAGTGCCAAAGAGAACCTCCGTTCACGATCGGTTGGGGCCAATCAACGATGAAGAAGAGTTTGATCGGCAATACCATGAAGATTCGAAAGGCGATCAAACCAAGAACGAAGAACAAGTGGTGCCCCGGTGGTTTGCTCAACAAAACCCGTAAGAGGAGGCTCCAAAGAATGCGCCGTCGAGAAATTAAGGGTGGACAGTATTACGGAGATGACCAAGATGATGAGTCCAAGCCCAAAAGGGAGTGGAGGCCCAAAGTGCGGTCTCAGTGGTCCGGCTGAAGCCGCAGTAAATATGATATCCCCGATGCCCAGGATTGTCGGATCGGCCGTAGAGGACGAATCGGTCGATGAAAATTCGGCCGAGGAAGAACCAGTTGGGGAAACTTCGGAGATTCCGTGGACGCCGGAATCGGCAGTATTTGATAAGCCGATCAACTCCGATCATTTGCATCTCAAGGCATTGTACATCAGCGGCTACATCAATGGGTCGCCGATGAGGAAAATGTTGATCGACGGAGGAGCAGCGGTCAATATCATGCCGATTACTACATACCGCAAGCTCGCGAAGACGCCGGAAGAAATGATGAGGGCTAATCCGACGCTCAAGGATTATAGCGGGAGAAGCCAAGATGTGCGTGGGGCCGCAATAATGGAGATCACCGTGGGCAAGCAAAACCATACCCGCCACATTTTTCATCATCGACGGAAAGGTGCATACACAACTTTGTTGGGGAGAGATTGGATTCATGCCAATCGTTGCATCCCATCAACCATGCACCAGTGCTTGATTCAATGGGTCGGCAACAAGGTCGAAATCGTGCGGGCCGATAAGTCCGTAACCATCGCGACCGCCGATTTCGAGTTTGCCGGTCCGGAGAGCCTCGCCTTGTTTCTCGGGCACATATTGGGATGCGGAAGCCGTAAACATCACCGACGACGGAGTTATTGTGACCGGGGGTCGGTACTCCCGGCTGCTCCGATGGGCCCCACAGGAGAATTGACGGACAATCGGCCGATCGACACGCGCACCGGGGATATGATGAATCGGCCGATTAACGAACCGGAAGACGGGAAATTAGGCCACGGTTTTGTGTCGGCCGACGAGTTAGAAGAAGTAGATATAGGGGATGGATACAAGCCTCGGCCGACATATATTAGCAAGAAATTGTGTAAAGAAGTAAGAGATGAATTAGTGGCCTTATTGAAAGAATATAAAGATTGTTTTGCTTGGGATTATAGCGAGATGCCTGGACTCAGCCCGATCGATCGTTGAACATCGGCTGCCCACCAAACCCGGATATCGGCCGTATAAGCGTGGGGCTCGGAAAATTGACCCTAGGTATTATGAAGCCGTCAAAGAAGAGATTATCGGATTATATGAAGCCGGCTTTATTAGGCCCTGCCGATATGCCGAGTGGGTTTCCGATGATTGTGCCGGTGGAAAAGAAAAATGGAAAGATGCGGGTCTGCATTGACTTCAGGAATTTGAATAAAGCGACTCCGAAAGATGAGTACCCAATGCCAAACGCCGATTTGTTAGTTGATGCAGCCGCCGGCAACAAAATTTTGAGCTTTATGGATGGAAATGCTGGGTACAATCAGATTTTTATGGCCGAAGAAGATATATCGAAGACAGCGTTCGGATGCCCTGAGCGTTAGGACTATATGAGTGGGTTGTCATGACCTTCGGCCTAAAAAATGCTGGTGCCACATATCGGAGAGCCATGAATTTTATATATCACGATTTGATCGGCCGATTGGTGGAAATTTATATTGATGATGTAATGGTGAAATCAAAATCAGCCGAAAGTCATGCGGCTGATCTCGGAGAAGTGTTGAAGAGGACAAGACAATACGGCCTGAAGATGAACCCGCTCAAGTGTGCTTTTGGTGTCTCAATTGGACAATTTCTAGGATTTATTGTGCATGAAAAGGGAATTGAAATCGGCCCCAAGAGTATTGATTCTATCGAAAGCTGGAACCGCCGACGAACAAGACAAAGCTCCAGTCCCTAATCGGCAAGATTAATTTTATCGGACGATTTATCTCAAATTTGTCCGGTCGGCTTGACGTATTTACGCCATTATTAAAACTCAAGGCCGATCAAGAATTTCGGTGGGAGCCGATCCATCAAAGGGCTTTAGAAGATATCAAGAAATATTTGGTGTCCCCACCGATGATGGTTCCGCCAAAGTCGTGCACACCCTTTAAGTTATATTTATCGGCCGATGATAGGTGCATTGGCTCGCATTGACTCAAGAACAGGAAGGAAAAGAGCGGGTCATATTTTATCTCGACCGCAAATTAATTGATGCAGAAACACGATATCCGGAGGTGGAAAGGTTATGTCTCTGTTTGTATTTTTCATGCACAAAACTAAGGCATTATCTCGTTAGCCGAGGAGTGTACTCGTGGTTTGCCAGGCCGATGTTGTGAAATATATGCTATCGGCCCCGGTCCCCAAAGGCCGGTTGGGTAAATGGATGTTGGCAATTGCGGAGTTTGATCTAGGCTATGAATCGGCCAAAGCAGTGAAGGCACAAGTATTGGCCGATTTAATAGTGCAACACGGTGAACACTCGGCCAAATACGTTGAACCGGTGCCATGGACGGTGTTCTTCGATGGGTCAATTTGCAAGCAAGGAAGTGGAATCGGCTTGGTTGTTGTGTCGTCTCTGGGGCAATACGTGGATATTCTATTACAAGAGACGCGCACACCAACAACCAAGTCGAATATGAGGCAGATATTAAAAGGATCGGAACTACTCATCGATGCCGGGGCTGATTTTGTGGAAATTTTCGGCGATTCCTTGTTGGTCGTGAGTCACCTGGCCGATGAGTATGAGTGTAAAGATGAAATATTGTTGCAATATCATAGAAAGTGCCGAAGTTAATGAAAAGATTCAAGTGTGTTAAAATCGGTCATATACCAAGAGAGCAGAACTTCGAAGCAAATAACTTGGCTCAACTAGCATCCGGATATCGGTTCGCGAAAACAGACTTGGAAATAGCCGATATTGAAGAGGCCGATTGGCGCACGGAAATTCGAAATTTTTTAAGCAATCCATCCCAACCTACGGATAAGAAGATAAGATATAAAGCCTTGAAATATGTTCTGTTGGATGATCAATTATTTTTCAAGACAATTGATGGGGTGCTTCTCAAATGTATTAATGACACCGAAGCCAAAGTGGTAATGAGCGAAGTACATGATGAGATTTGCGAACGCATCAATCGGCCCATAAAATGAAATAGCTGCTAAGGCGAGCTGGTTATTACCGGCCGATAATGTTGACCGATTGTTTCAAATATTATAAAAGTTGCCAAAATTGCCGTAAATTCGGGCCTATACAGAGGGCACTCGCGTCGGCCATGAATCCGGTGATCAAACCTTGGCCATTCGTAGGTCGGGCCATGGATATGATCGGCCGGATAAATCCAAAGATCAAGCAAAGGACATCAATACATATTGGTAGCTACAGATTACTTCACAAAATGGGTTGAAGCGGCACCCTATCGCAAAGTCTCGACGGCCGACGTGATAACGTTTGTTAAGGAGCATATCATTCATAGATTTGGGATTCCGTAAACAATCACGACAGATCAAGGATCGAGTATTCACGTCGGATGAATTTCAGTTTTTTGCTGAAGAGATGGGGATTAAATTGATTAATTCGTCGCCATATTATGCCTAGGCCAATGGTCAAGTCGAAGCGGCAAATAAAAGTCTGATCAAGTTGATCAAGCGGAAAATACAAGAGCATCCTCGTAAGTGGCACATGAACTTGATGGACGCTTTGTGGGCTTATCGTATGTCACGGCATGGGGCCATGCAAGTCGCGCCGTATCAGCTCGTGTATGAGCACGAAGCCGCATCGCCATGGAAGACAACTATCGGCTCCGTAAGGGTTGAATTGCAACAAAAGCTATCGGCCGATCAGTACTCACGGGTTGATGATGGATGAATTAGAAGACGTGGTACAAAATCGGCTGGATGCATTGGAAAAGATAGAGCAGAATAAGGCGAGGGTCGCCCGCCATTATGATAAGAAGGTTGTGCGAAACAGTTTAAAAAGGGCGATTTGGTCCGAAGCTTAGGATGCCGATCGGCGTGAAGGACAATCGGTTTGGTAAATGGTCGCCTAATTGGGAAGGACCTTATTTGATTAGCCGATCGGCACCGGGTAATGCATATATTTTGAAAGAGTTAGCAGGGGAAGAATTCGGCCGAGCACTCAATGGGAAGTATTTGAAGCAAGATTATCCTAGTATTTGGATTAACTCATAGTGTTTGGCCTAAAAGAGACTACAGCCGATGTCGATGTACATCGCTTGAGACGGCCGATACCGAGAGTATCGCCCTTAGCCAAAAAATATGAAAGTAAAACGCAGGAAGTCACAGACAAATCAGCCAATGTTTTAAACATCGTCTTCGGATGGCCGATATTATCGTATATCGCCCTTAGTGCAAAAATATTTACAACAAAATCTTGTTCGGGTCCTATTACATCTAAGCATAATCGACGGCCTCGCGCGCGGGACAAGAGGTCTTGGACGGCAGATAATGCACGGGCCAGCATGGAGTCAAGTTTGGCCATGACCAACAGTGTCGTCCTCGATGGGGCCGACATCGGCATGCGCCGCGGCAACCATCTTGTCGGCCGCTTGGATTGCCTCGTCCGCGGTTTTCGTTGGGCCGCCACATCAACCGACAGCCGTGCAATGGTGGCTTCCGGGGCTGCCGCCTCCTTCTCCTTGAGAGCCGGCGATGCTCTCAAATCGGCAATCTCCTGGTTGATTACCCGCAGTTCACCCCGCCGATTTGAGAGTTGTTCTTGCATCTCCAGGGTCTTGCGGGCCTCCTCCTCGGAACGCTTGATGGAGCTCTCGGCAAGTAACACAGCTTGTCGTTGCTCCGCATGGCGAGCCAACCGCTGCCGGGCACGGATGAAGTCCATTTGCCGCACTCCATGTATGCCACGCGGTGCGAGCATCGCGCACATCGTCCGGAGCTCGGTCCGGACCTCCAAGTACCGCGCCCGGATGGGGTGGGCATCGGCCACCAAGCGATCAACCGAGGAAGCCTCAAGCTCGCGCGCGATTTCGGCCATGATGATAAGACCGAGGTAGATACCAAAATCGGCGCAGACGAGGGAAGCCGAGCGCCCGAAATACCAAGAAAAATAAGATGAAACTAATGATCAACGGCGAATCAAGGAAGAAATAGTAAAAACAAACCCGCGAAGCGTCGACGCGAATCGGCCGGACGTCCATCGGCCGTGCCGTTGAACCCACAGGTTCGTGTGTTCCAAGCAGCTCTCGGCCGGCCGATCCACCTTCACCGGCGACATCCTCGGAGGCGGCATCGGGCAACGCTCCGCCGCCCGATGAGGCATCGGGCAACGCTCGCCAGCCCGACTCATCGGCAGCAGTATCTTCGAGAGAAGCCGCGGGCGGCTCTCGGCCGCCCGATTCTTCGTCGGCAGCGGTGCCTTTGGGAGGAGCCGTGGGCGACACATGGCCGCCTTGTTCAGCTTCGGCGGCGGCCTCGCACGCAGGCCGATCCGAGTGAGTTGGGCTCTCCGTAGGGTTTGGATCGGCCCGGCTTGGTACGACTTCGAGCTCCGGAGCTGTTTGAATCGGTCTTTCGAGCGTCGGCGTCCCGGCCCGTGGAGGAGTCGGCAGGCGGATCGGCCTATCGGTGTTGACGTCCGAGCCCGAGGAGAAGAGACCGCCGATTCCCGCTAAGAACTCATAATTAGACAAGCATGTTAAGAGAAAAGAATCGGCGATCATGCAATAACAACCCGACGCAGCGGAGACGGTTCGCTATAGTAATCCGGGTCGGACGAGCGCACAGTGCCGCTTTAGCGGCGCGCGGTATCGCTTCGGGGCCTCGAGTCGACCCTGCAGCTGGCACATTAGCCTTCCTCTTTTGGGGCGGCCGTTTTGGTTTTGGCCTTGCGGACAGCTGGCGCCCTCGACTCATCGCCGCAAATGCTTGAGCGGGAGTGCGGTCGGTGAAGCCGATATTCGGAACGATTGGGCTCGGCAATAAATATGCAATCGGCCGGCCACCGATGCTTTGGGTCGGCGGCTCCTCCGAGTCCGACCGAAAGAGAAGATACAAGGATGAGCATTTGGAGTGGCCGATTTCATTTACAAAATCGGCCTTACAAAAATAAATCAGCTACACGTACCTCGGCGAAAGGTTCTCTCAGGACTAGGCCGGAGAAGAAGGAAGCGGTGTTCCGGCTGCGAAGGTGCCGGTTCCACTCGCCCCACCAACGGTCAAAAAGGCGGGTACTCCGGGCGCCGGGAAAATCCGGCCAAGTCACCGATGACGACATCGGCGGTGCGGCCGACGAGCCAATTCCACCGGATGGCGTTGTCAACAGCAGCCCGGGCCTTTATCTCGCCCCACATAGAAGAGGTCGGGGGCAACCGGCCGAAGCCGAGTTGGCGGGCCGCCACCGACGGGTGGTAGAACTCATAGGAGCGGAAGACCTTGCTCCCGAGCAATAAGTCCCGTCGGCAGCAGACAGGGCGGAGGCGGTGGTGAAGATCTTGACCGCATCCCCGTCGGCCGTTGGGAAAGTTGGGTCGATCGTAAAAGGAGTGTCATACTCCCTCTCGAAGAAATTAATGTACGGATACCAATCCGTACTTTCGTCGTTGCGGCCCTTGTAGAGAGCGGCGAACCAATACGCCGAGGTTGTCGTCCGACATGGCCGTCCCCGGTGCCATGGATAACGCTTCCCCGAAAGAGATGCACCGGCTGAATCGGGCGCGGCCGATTCGGCGTAGTCGCCGGGGAAGTTGAGCACGCCGAGGTCCGGATCGATGGCCTTGGTGGTATGAAGGGTCAACCACATTTGGATAAACCACCAAGGGCCACCCGGGTTTTTGATCGATCGGCCGGCGCGCAGCTCCACCGAAACCCGGTGAAGAAGGAGGTACGCCGACCCCGTAAGATACTTGCCCATAGGAAGGGCATAGCTGTCGGCCGACCTATCGGTCATCGGCAGAAAATTATTTGTGGGGCTCACGCCGACCCCACAAAAGAAGAAGTGGTCGAGCCACATATTGAGGAAGGCAACATGCTCGCGGCGATCGACCGTGCCGTGCCCCTTGTTGTAGGTCCGGATATAGACCTTCCAACCCCTGGTGTCCTTAGGGTTGATCCGGTGGGAAGACTTAATGCGGATAGCATCCGGAGTGGCCTCCGCCGTGATGTTCGGATCGGCCAACATGACCGTGTCCAGGAGGGTCATGGTAGCCGGACCGTGGCCGAACATAAAGCGATTCAGGGCGTCCGACCGGAGATAGCAAGCGGCCGCCGACAACGGTTCATTCTTCCGGTGATCGGCCGGAGACAGCTTGATGGCATGGGCGATGCCAATGTTGGCCCAACCTTGCAAATAGACGGCCGACACTCGGTTATACCAATCACGCCATCCTCGCGACGGGGTCGGCCATGACCGGAAGTCGTTGGCCCACTCGGCCGATAGCGGGGATCGTTGCCGAAACGGAACCCGGTCCATTTCGGCACGGATGAGATCCGTGGGGTCGGGATCGCCCATAGGACCCAAGAAGAAATGAGTCGGGACGTTAGACGGAATAACGACTTGGTTCCGGATCTCCTAAAAACAAGAAATAGGGCTAAAATGAGAAGTGGAACGGGAAGAAGATAAATTGTGAAAATGAACAAGAACAAGAACGCGAAGAAAAATTGCAAAGGCAGAAAAGAGGGATGCCCGAATGTACATTACCTCCGAAACGGCGTTGGTGGTGGCGACGACGCGGCCGGCGGCGGCCGCAGCAGCAGCAAGAACAACAGGGTTCATGGTCGCCGAAGAAGAAAGACGGCGACGGCGCGATGAGAAGTTGAAAAGGCTCGAGGAGGAAAAGGTCGCTGGAACAGAGGAAGATGAAGGCCAAGGAGAGGAAGCAGATGGAAAATGACCGGGGGTGGCCCCGGGTTTTATGGAGGAATGACGGGCAGTAAAACCGGCGCGATAAAAGAGAACGGATCGGTCCGACGCATGCGTTGCATACCCCGGACCGGGGGACATGTGTTGACGCCGGTTTTTGACCAAGGGACCCATTGTCGACCACTACGAGTCGAAAGAGGGCCGGTGGGCCGAAGACCGACGGCCGCTTGGATGAGTAAGAGGCGCGTCCCTCCCGGGAGTCGTGCACGGACGCCAACCGAAGAGCATAATATTGATGGGCCAGGCCCACGTTGTAAAATTAGAAATAATAGTTTAATTTTGGAAAAAGATCCTAGTCGGTTAGGAAATCGGCCCGAAGAGGGTCCGAGTAGGATTCTTTGTGCTTGGGTATAAATATGTACTCGAGTGTAACTCGTAAACTCGATTCACATCCAATACAACTTTCGGCGCATCGCCAAACCCTAATTTTCTGTCAAGTCTTTATTGTTTTCGCGTGGGGATCTTCGGGGCTCTGGTCGACAACACGTTGGCTTGATAAGGTAATTATGTTGTCTAGTTCTCGCGCATTGTTCGTAATTAGATGGCTTAATTGCTAGTTATCCGGCGACCGGATCTGTTCTTGATCATCGTAGTGAGTATCGGCCGGGATGAGTCAAGTCGACCCGGTCCGGCTCGTGGTGGAGGTAGTTTGACTTGTCCTGCCTTCCCGTCCCAGCCTTTGCTCGCAACGCCGATCGGCTCGGATCCGGTCGTCCGAATCACGAGTAGCCGCTATGAGAATCCTTTTACATTTTGGCCGATTCGATCGTGCAATTCAGTTGACGTGTCCCGTGTTTGCCTTTGCGATAGTTGACTTGTCCTAGGCGCATGCACCGATTGGCTAGGGTGTAGATCTACTTTCATAGTTAAGACGTTTATGATTGTGCTTGTCCTGAATCGGCCGGGCGTGCGCGTCGTTAGATTCTGGTCCGACCGCGTGCCATCGGTTGACTTGTCCTGTTGGAGCGACCGGTCGATTCGGATCCGTGTGGTTGTATTTGTCTTACTCGTTCTTTCGGAGTGTTTAGCCGATTGTTTATCACGTTCATTAGCTGTTTTATGTTCAACTAGTGCCAAATCTGTTAAAGCTGCCTTTGAACCTCGAGTTATTAGTATGATTTCATTGATCATCATTATCCATCTAGATAGATCTAATAACTCATCGTTATAATCGATAGCAGAATCGGTCGGATGCCCGATCGGCCGATTTATCGCTTCGATTGATGATTGAACCATCCTTTTGCTATCAAATTAATTACATCCCATTAATAATTACTTTGTTTATATTTTATTCGATAATGCATCCTGCAAAGTCTTAATGATTTGATTGCTCACCGACGAAATCGTCTGCTAGCCACCGATCACATGTTATAGCGTCGGCCGATTTCGTATCGTTTGTATCACGGTTCGCTTGCCTGGCATTTAATATATAAATGGATGGGCCGTGCTGTTCCTCGTCGATGGCCGATTTTGTCTATCTTACGCCAGAAATCGGCCACGGCTGCACATCGGCCTATCCGGGCCGATGACCCGGAATTTTGCACTTTTTATTGTCTTTGTTGGTTTGCAGGAAAACCATCCGGCACGCACCAGCGCACACAAGAATCGACGAGCTGAGCCGGTCCGTTGGGAGCACAGGGCCCCGCATCGGCCGGGGTTTCGGTGGACTCTCCGGACAACGGTGTGTTGGCGACTTTTGACGTCAACACCTACATGTTGTCTATTGTCAATTTCAGGATAGTATATTCTTGTCATCAGGTTCACCAGAAGCAAGAAAGTTTTTGGCATCTATCAAACCGCTCTTTCTGAAAACATAAAGATTATGGGTTTTATCATGATCCTGTGGGCTCTTGGACCAGACTGGACCAGTATATTGGGCCTTCAGCCTTGTAATAGAGCGAGTACATATGTCATGGGCTAAAGGCCCAATCCCGTGAGTCCATTAGAGAAGGTTAGGGTTTAAGTCAATTAAGGAAATAATAGATAGGGTTAGAGTTGGAGTCTATTGCGTGTAATCTGCTGGCTCCTATATATTGAGGAGGTCACGGCCAGGTGAAATCTAAGCAAGATTAGAAAAAATAAATATATTATCCTCATCTAGTTCTCTAATCCCAGTCCCCTTCTCCCCTTCTACCAGATATGTGACAACATGTGGTTTGCGTTGAAACATTTTGAAGCCGGCGAAACTCTCTTGTTGTGCAGATAAAGCACACTGGGTGGTGGTGGGAAAGACATTGTTCAAGAAGATAGAAACCTAACTTTTTCTTTAATGTAACTGGAGGGGCGAACCCTGCAAAATTTTATTGAAAAGAAACAGAAGTTTTGTACAGTCGAATACAAACTGAAGATAAAAAAAGCTGAAAATAAAACAAAAAAGCAAAAAAGAAAGAGGGATCAATTATTCTAAATTCTGGATCCATTCTTGAAGGCTTTGTTCTGTGGACTACTAGCTTGAGTTCTTTGACAAGCTTCCTCTTGGTGTCCTGTATCAGAGGGTCTATAGCCTCAAAGATCCACCTGTTTCGGCTGATCCAAATTTCCCAACACATTAGAATGATTATATCCATGAAGAATGGGCAACCAAGTTTCCTTTTCAGCCACTTTACCATTTGAAAGACAGTTAGATGTCTTGGCAATGTGAGCCCAATTAGGTTCCAGCATTGAGCAGCATAATTACATCTTGTGAACAGATGCCTTATTGTTTCTTCCTTCTGTAGAATGCAGAGTTCACAAGTGTATGAGTCTAGCAGGATATGCCTCCTTTTGAGAAACCTAGCTTTATTGGGGCTTGCTAATTTTCAGTTGATTGAAAGTTTGAGAAACTTTCAATCGACGTCCGACACCACTAGATTGAAACTGGATGGTCTACAAAAGACATTTTTTCTGTGGTCTATACATTAACAATTTTTTCTACCTATTTACATGGCACATAACCCAACAAAAATAAATAGCAATATAAATTCTAGTACAAATCATATCAATTGAAAGTTTCCTCTACTTTCAGTCGATTGAAAGGAGGAAAGATGAACTTTATTATTCCCTATTTCTGTCATATCTCCAATTCCTACCCAAATTCCATCTATCCTCTTCCAGGCATGCTAGTTTTTAGCAGGTTTACATGAAAACAGAGGCAACATGAAAGTCCCCTTGTCGTGCATGCTAGTAGAATGTACCTGCACTTAGAAATGAGCTCTAGGAACTGATCAACGGTTTTTTTATTATTATTATTTCCCTGTTCTTTTCCAAATGTAGAATTTGAAGTGGTTTAGTTTTCATGTACTGAGGAAACATATGATACTGTATTCTTCATGTTAATAACTTAATATGTTCTGTTGCCGATGTGGTCCATAATCTGCAGGAACCAAGCATATCCTGCTGATGGTGACAGTGGTGAATCTGGTGATGGTCGATCAAAGGAGTTGAACCTAAGGATTTGAATTTAAGGTATGCTCTTTTTATTCCTTTTAGGCTCCGTCCTCTTGCCTGTAGCTGCATCTTAGAGCCGATAGAATATTGACTGGTCGCTCATTTTCAACCCGCCTCGATTGAGATACCAATGAAAACTTCGGAGAGGACAGAGTGATGGAAAGAGGGTCAGAAGATAGAGATGTATTGCATCCTGTGATTGGTTCAGAGGGAACAGAATAATGTATCGTCGAGCTGCATATTTCTTTTAAAAAGAAATTTGCATTTGAACTTTTATTTTGCTGCCTGGAACAAAACTGGATTTCTTTTGGGTGACTCTTACCATCTTGTTTGAGCTCATGTCTTAGAGAACAACACAGATTGGAAGAGTGCCTAAAATCAGTTATAATAAATGCTCACTGAAATCAGTTATATTTCGGGAATACTCCTTATGATATGCTAAACTCTTGTGATCGTGAAATTTAGATATGCGGTGGTCCGTATGTTGCCTAGTAATTTTCTTCCAATGTGAAAGAAATAATTTCATGATCAGGAATACATAACTTTCTATAACACTACCAAGGTCACCGAACTAGTATTTTTTATGGTGTCAGTTTTCCTAGGTCACAGTAAAAATATAAGTATGGATGTATTTGTTGCTTCGAGAAATGCTTTTTCGTCAAGTGATCAGTAACATTCATCTTGTGAGGATACTACATAAGTAACCTTCAAGTGATCAGTAACTTAATATTATTTTCTTAGAGTTCATTCGTTGAATCTTTGATGTATATTTGTTCAGGGATTTGTTTTATGTATAGGTATAGCTTTGTAGTTCCATGCAGCCTGTTTTGGTGCATCATGTTCATTATAAGGGAGGGTGGGTTGAGACGGAGAGTTTTGGATGCCAGGGGTGGGATGAGCTTAGGGGGTACTTATTACAAAACTGGTTGTTTTCTAGCGTTACAAAACTGGGTCTCAGTCTCAGTCACTTTTGTTTACTATAACCCTTTTAGTTATTATTTTTATTCCTCTAATTTTCGTATATTTATTTACCATCGTCTTTTAAGTTTCCATGTAACCAGAACAATAGCATTATCTAGGCAACTTAATATTATTTGTGTCAGAAAATTCAGTGATAAACTTTGTCCATAAATTGAAATCGATGTGTAGGATTTGTAATTATGAGGCTTATGTAGAGGTTTACCTTGGAAACAAACAGTGACTCGCTTGCAGAACTACGGTATGGTTGTATCAGTTTGTATCCTTGCTTTGCAAACCCATTTTTGAGCTTCACAGTCTTTATACACTATTTTTGTGGACATACTATTATTGCAGTTTTTCTGTATTATTTGTATGCTCCTTCTCTCATCTTAAGCAATTTTATGTGAGAGTATTAGCATTTTCATATATTAAGTTTAAGCATGTATAAGCATGTATAAGCTTTATATGTAGGTTTATGTCTATGTTTTTCATCATTTGTATCTAATCACGTTTGGGTATAAGATGGGAAGATGGAGTCATCACATGAGAGCAGCTCTATCTACACAATATAAATCAAAGAAATCCAGGGTATGTACCGATAGTTTTTTCTTTCATTGGCCTTTTCTTGCGGTTTGCTATGCATTTTTTATTAGAGAGGTAATTGGGGCTGAATTGATTGTATTCCAATGATGATCACAGGTTACAATATATAGCCTAACACTAGGGCACCATCGAGAGGGGAGGCGCTCCCTACAGGGCGCCGGCCCTAGGTGGTGACGACAGAGACCTAGTGGGCCCCATGGGCCTAATCTATAGGCCTAATACATAGTCATTCTAACACCACCCCCCCCCCCGCAGTCACAACGGCGCTAGCCACAAGGCGAGACATTGAGATCGGATCGAAACTCAACAAAGGTTGATGTCGGCAGCCCCTTGGTGAAGATGTCAGCATATTGGGAGGATGTAGGAACATGAAGCACACGAATATCTCCAATAGCAACCCGCTCGCGAACGAAGTGGAGGTCAATCTCAACATGCTTCGTGCGTTGATGCTGTACCGGGTTGGAGGAGAGGTACACTGCACTCACATTATCGCAGTAAACAAGAGTCGCCTTGGACATAGGACGGTGGAGTTCTTGCAGTAATTGGCGCAGCCAAGAAACTTCAAGCAACAGCGTTGGCAACGGCCCCGTATTCAGCCTCGGCACTTGAACGGGAGACAGTGTTCCGCCGCTTGGAGGACCATGAGACCAAATTACCACCAAGAAAGACTGCATATCCGGAGGTGGAGCGCCTAGTATCGGGACAGCCAGCCCAGTCAAGCATCTCGAATAGACAATCGGTTCGGATGGTGATGAAGGGTGAAGCTGCAGACCATAATGAACCGTGCCACGAACATAACGAATGATGCGCTTCATGGCATTAAGATGAGCCTCCCTAGGATCATGCATATGAAGGCATACCTACCGCACCGCATAGGCAATGTCGTGGCGAGTGAATGTCAAATATTGCAAGGCACCAAGCAAGGCTGCGAAACCGTGTGGCATCGGCAACAGGAGGACCGGCAGCAGCAGCAAGTTTAGGATTAGTGTCAACAGGTGTGGTGCAAGGTTTGCACTCGGTCATGGCAGCACGGTCGAGAATGTCCAATGCATACCGCTTCGAGAGAGGAACATGCCGAAGCATTGCGATGAACACTAACACCGAGGAAATGCTCGAAGCTGTCCCAAATCCTTCATAGCAAACTCGCCTGGAGATCGGTGATAATGCGCCGAAGAAGGTCAGTGGATGAAGCAGTCAACACAATGTCATCTACATAGAGGAGAAGGTACGCCTGTTCACCACCACGAGTGAAAACGAACAGGGAGGTGTCCGACCGAGCCTCGGTAAAACCCATAGTGATAATGTGGGAAGCGAAGCGACTATACCATGCTCGAGGAGCTTGCTTGAGACCGTACGAGGACTTGTTGAGCCGACAAACATAATCGGGATGAGCTGGGTTGACAAAACCTGCGGGCTGACCGCAGAAAACCGTCTCGGTGAGAGTGCCATGAAGAAAGGCATTCTTGACGTCGAGCCGATGAACCGGCCACCGGCGGGAGAGGGCGATGGAAAGCACCGTGCGCACGGTGGCGGGCTTGACCACCGGACTGAATGTCTCGTCATAGTCAACTCTCGGACGCCGAGTGAAACCCCGAAGTACCCAGCGGGCCTTGTACCGATCAAGGCGTCCCCGAACATCAAACTTGTGACGAAAGATCCACTTGCCCGTGACGACATTAGCACCGGAAGGGCGAGGAACAAGGTCCCAAGTGTGGTTGGCCTGTAGAGCAGCATATTCTTCTTCCATGGCAGCACACCAATGCGGATCGGCAAGGGCTGCGTGAAAGGATTTGGACACCGGTGAGATGGCAGCAGCTGATAAGCAGCAGGAGGCGGTAGCCTTGCTTGGCTCGAGTCACCATTTGATGCGCGTTCCGAGTTGGGGAAATTGGAATGGCACCCTTGGGTAGGACGGCGGGGCGCTCCGGTGACGACGGAGATGCAGCCTCGCCGGACGGGTGGCTTGGTGGCGATCGTGACCACGCGTGGTGCGGGAGCCGTGCGTCGAACATACACCTGGTGGATGGGTGGCTTGATGAAGGTCGAGGCCGCGCGTGGCGCGGAACCACATGAGGCGAGCCAGCGAGTGACGAGCCGCATGTGGCGCGCCGTGAGGCGATGGAGGCACGGCTGCCGGGGGCGCGCGTGGCGGGGCGTCCGCGGTATTGTGGGCGCGGAGGGAGCGCCTGTCCTTGTGGGCGCGGAGGGAGCGCCTGTCCCGGGCAGGGTGGTGGCAACACCAGCTCCGGAGCCTCGGCCGGGCTAGGCGCACCGGAGAAGGGCCTAGTCGACAGCGAGGCGTTCGGACCGGAATAGGAGCGCCGGGGTGTACCTGCAGGGAGATAGCTCCGGGTGCAACAGGAGCGACATTAGTTAGAAAGTCAAAGGAGGCTTCGTCGAGTGGAGGAGTTGACTCCGCAAAGGGAAAGGATGACTCGTCGAAGACGACGTGCCGGGAGATGTAAGTGCGGTTGGACGTGCGATCAAGACAACGATATCCTTTGTGATCGGGAGAGTATCCAAGAAAGACACACCGAGCGGAGCGAGAAGCAAGCTTATGTGGCGCCGTAGCGGTGAGGTTTGGATAGCATGCGCAGCCGAAAATGCGAAGGTGAGCATAACTAGGTGGTGTACCGTGGAGGGCAGCATATGGGGTGGAGGCAATGGTCTTGGAAGGCCGCAGGTTGAGGAGGTGGGTCGCGGTGCCTAAGCCGTCCGCCCGAAACGAGGTGGCATGGACACTTGAATGAGCATAGTGCGGATGGTGTTGTTAATGGTGCGGATCATGCGCTCGGCTTTCCCATTATGCTGTGAAGTATGTGGGCAAGACATGCGGAGAATAGCACCGTTGGTCAAGAAAAAGGACCGAGAGGTGTTGTTGTCGAACTCACGGCCATTGTCGCACCGGACAGATTTGATGTGAGTGCCGAACTGCATGGTCACATAAGAAAAAAGTTAGCTAGTGTGGAAAAGGTATCGGACTTGAGACGTAAAGGAAACGTCCAAAGGTAATGTGAGCGATCGTCAAGAATGACCAAATAATACTTGTAACCGGACACACTCAAAATTGGAGAGGTCCACAGGTCACGAGTGTATGAGATCAAAGGGCTTGAGAGCGCGTGCAGAGGAACTAGCAAAAGGTAATCCGATGTGACGGCCAAGTTGACAAGCATGACAAATCTTATTGCTGGGTTCTTTATTACAAATGATAGCAGAAGAACTACTAAGCCTAGCAAGAGTATCATGTCCCGGATGTCCTAAGCGGCGATGCCAAATGGAGGATGGCGCGGTGACCAGGAGAGCACTCGCAGGTGGAGCCAGCCGTCGATACGGAGATGGTGTAGAGTGGCTCGGAGCTATTGCATCGGATAATCTCTTTCCGAGAGCGCAGATCCTTCACAAAGAGGCCAAAGGGGTCAAATTCAATGGAGCAAAGATTGTCAATGGTAAATTGGCGGACAGACAAGAGATTCTGAATAATGTGAGGTGCGATTAGAACATTGTTAAGATGGAAAGCACCTGGTAAAGAGGTATGGCCGTACTGTGACAAGAAGAATAGACCCATTGCCAACAACGATAGATGAAGGCAGTGAAGGATTAGGGGGAAGGGGAGTATCCAAATTACCAGCTGTCGGTGTCATGTGTGAGGAGGCGCGGAGTCGACCACCCAATCCGTGGTGGGAGGTGGTTGGGTCAGCTGCACCGTAGAGAAGGCGTTGGTGAGCGTGTCCGGGGTCCAGGGCAGCCGGGCACCATGCTGCTCGGGCGGCGCGGGTGCCCGGAGTTGAGGCGGTGCCGCGGCCTCGTGGAGGCGCGGTCGGGAGCCGTTGCCCGTAGTGTGGTGGCGGTGCATGGGCCACGGGGCCGTGGAACATGGGCTGCGGCAGGAGGAAGGACGGGGGCGCCCGGAGCCGAGGTGCCATGAAGAAGCCGGTGGCCGGGGCGCCGGTGGGCGCTATGCGCGGGGTGCGCCGGCGCGAGGTCCGAGGACCGGGCCAAAGTTGGATGGACCCGGTCCGGGGATCGTAGAAGGACGGCTGCCACCGGCCGCTACCGTTGCCACCGCCACCATTGCGTCGTCGGCGACGGCGGCCGCCGCCGCTCCCACCTGTGCCGCTGCCATTGCCACCGTGGCCGCTGCCTTGCCCACCGCCGATGGGCTGCTGCGGTGCGGGGAGGTGGGGCGTTAGGGCGCACCGGCGGGACGTGGCGGCTGGTTGGCGACAAGGGCCGAAGCAGGTGTAGCGATGGGTGCCGGCTTGCGGATTTCTTCAAGGCGAAGATCGGCAACCACGTCGTCGTACGAGGGCGGGGGCTTCGCCGAATGATCCAGCCTCCGAGATCTTGGAGGCGCTCGTTCGAGCCGCGCACGATGTTGAGGACGAGGGTGCGGTCGGTGATGAGCTCGCCGAGGTCGGCAAGGGTGTCGGCCATGGCGCGCATGCGGCGGCGATGAGTCCGTGACGCAGAGGTCGCCCCGCACAAAGGAGCGGAACTCGGCGTCGAGGTGAAGGGCGCGGGTTTCCTGGTTCCCGAGGAACCGGAGCTCAATGCCTAACCGGACGAGAGCGTGCGGTTACGCCGCGGCGGTCGTTGGACGATCTCCATGAGCTCCGGAGTGATGGTGTGGAAGAGCCATGACACGACCACGCCTGTCCATGCGGAGCCGGGCCGGAACAGTGGGCTAGATGGCGTCGTCCGGCACGTGCTCCGAGAGGGAGAAGCGCCGGAGGGTGAGAAGATGGAGGCCACGCCGGCGGCCGTATTGGGTGGAGACCGGATCCGGAACGATCGGCACTAGGGTGCGGATGTTCCGGACACCGGATGCCCGGGCGTGGAGGCCGGCCACGGTGGTGGCCTCGAGGTAGGCCGCGGCATCCTCCTCAAAGGGCGCCTCGGGTAGACGCGGCTCCTCGGCGTCACGAGTGGCACGCTCCGGTTCTGCGACGGCGGCGCGCTCCCGCTCGAGGACAGCGGCGGCGGCGTTTGCGCGGGCACGAGCGGCTGCAAGGGCGAGGGCCTGCTTCTTGGCCTCGGCATCCTGGGCGGCGGCGACCTCCGGCGTCTTGGCAGCGGCGTCGTCGCCGGCCTTCTTGGCTTCGGCGGTGGCTGCCTTGGCGGCAGCTTCCGCGGCAACGAGAGGAGGACATGGCTGGCGGGTAAGGTAGGTTTAGCGGAAGCAAAGGTCCACGAGGATCGAGTGGACACGTGATATTAGAGAGGTAATTGGGGCTGAATTGATTGTATTCCAATGATGATCACAGGTTACAATATAGAGCAAATTACTTATTTCCCCCATCCTACAATCATATCCCTTATTTGTCCCCATTCAATTCAAGTTCCAGCATATACCTGAAATTTGAAACTTCATCCCTTATCTACCCTTTTTCTGTTACTGTTAGTCTTTTGCGCTATATGGACCAAATTGCCCTTAAGGACATATCCCTTCATGGTCAGGTCTCTTCCGTGCCTCAGCTTATTAGTGCGCTGCTATCAAAAAAAAAAAAAAAAAGCTTAGTGCGCTCCTCTCCCTAACCAGACCTTTGCTGCTGTTCCGGTTATGAATAGGTCACCAAACATTAGTGATTGCTACTAGATCGAGCTCAGGAAAAACAAGATCTTGTTCGTCAAATCGCCCATCGGAATGCTACAAATCCATCTCTTACAAACAAGAAAATAAGGTCATGGAGACCCAATCGATATTCTTTGTCAAATCCCCATACGAATCGATAGACTCTCGGCTTCTTCCGGCGAGCACGTGGGCAGCCATGTTGCGGACTCCGGCGAGCTCGATGATTGTGGTGGCGGCACCCCACACCCGGCAAGCGCGCCGGCGGATAGTAGGCCGGGCTTCCGGCGAGCACGTGAGCGAGCTAGGGTGCAGCTACCGAGGAGCACACGGCCGGACGCAGTACAGCCTTCGGCAAGCGCGCACGACGGGCGATGTGCCTTTTTCAGTTGGCTACTTCGTAGGAGTAGTTCAATAGCGAATGGATACGGAGGGTATTTTAGGTATTTGGTAAACTGTAACGGAGTGTTGATGAAAACCAGTCAGTCAATGCTCCATTTTTCAGTTTGACTAACAGAAAAGGGTATATAAGGGATGCAAATTTAAATTTTGGGTATGCACCAGAATGTTGACTAAACAGGGATAAATAAGGGATACGATTGTAAAATGGGGGGAAATAAGTAATTTGCTCCTGTATATAACCCATGCACCTTGTGATTTGAATAGAGAATGAAAGTGTGTAAGCAATTTCATTTTGCATGACTAATCTAGTACTCAACTCTTCTGTCTCATTGTATACTTATGAATTATGACATTCATTCGTATGCAAATGCAGACACAGCACAAAGTTGAAATGGACAAGAGGGATGGTAAGTTTGGACCACAAGCCTATGGCAGTGCCCCCAGTGCAACAGATGTCACGCATCGAACAGCTATCCACCTCCTCCAGCTCAAGGATATCCCCCAGCTGGTTACCCTGCGCCAGCGCCAGGTTACCCCCAGGGTGGTTCATACCCTCCGCCTTGTTACCCGTCGGCCGTCGCAGGGTTCCTACCCCCACCACAAGGTTCGTACCCTCCACAGGGTTACTATGGCAAGTAAAGAACGTACAACAAAATTGGAGAGATGCATTTGCTTTTCGGGCAAAATATTGGGAACATGTAAACATTAGGGCTGTTGTAGTGTTAATAGGCGACATTGAAACACTTTGTGACTGCTCTGGTTGGTAACCAGTAAACGACATTTGTACTTCCTCATGTGAAATCACCAGGGACTTGTGTTACGACTTCTTCAGATAAGAAGAGACGGTGAGTCTGTGAAATTTGATATAATAACGTTGTTCGTGGAGATTTTTGGTATTTGTTTGTGACAAATGACAACTGGTGTGTCTGGTTCATACTAATCCTCAATATTGTGGTGAATTTGACGACCAGTATGACAACAATAGAATTTGCCATGGTAGTACCGCAATTCGTATACGAGCCAGATTCATTTTCGGAGATCCTTCCATATTCCACCAATCAGTTGCATGCTGGCCGTATCCAACTCAAGCACGACGATACGTACGATTCGAGTGTGAACTGGGCACGGGTCTCCTTATAAATTGCGGCAGGATTATTGAGATTGACCCACAAATCGGCAACGAAGGTGCAGGCGTCCAAAGGATCAGCCTACGCCTGCACTTTTGAAGGATCTGCACGTGGCGGCTGATCGGAGATAATGGCCGCCGACCGGCCGCTTGTGGTGGTTCACGATCCCAAGGAGGGTCATCTCGTTTACGATCTTGTGCTCCACACCGAAGAGGAGGACGATAAGGAGGTCCTCGAGTGTTCTCCACAACCCGTCGCACACTTCCCCTTCCCTCTCGACACCAGCGCCGCCTTCGCCGTCACCGGCGGCAGAATCCTGGGCTTCAGATACGACTTCTGGAATGACACGCTTCTCCACGACACGTTGATGCAGGTCGGCGGCTACGATTTCTGGGAGAAGCATCCTCTCACGAAGCGCGATTCCGAGGGCCGCATCATCCGATGGTGGCCCAAGACGCGCATCATCAGCTCGCCTCGCGAGTTCGGCAGCTACAAGGACATGCCCGCATTGTTGCCGATGGAGGACGGCAGCGTGATCAGGATGGACACCATCCTCTTCCATGGCATCTACCAATTCGAGCGGTTCTACCCACTTCCCGGCGGCAACGGTGGCTGGCATGCCGTTCCTCTCCCGAAGCCGCCGGTTTCTCAGATGGGTGAGCAGGACAGCGCGTACATCACAACCTTCTTTGTGATTGGCACACGCGTGTGGATCTCGGCGAACAGAAGGGGCACCTATTCCTTGGACACGGAGCAAGGTGTATGGCGCGTCGAGGGCACATGGCAGCTGCCGTTTGAAGGCCGTGCCTTGTATGTTCCCGAGCTTGATTCGGTCATCGGTTTCGCCACAGAGACGCTACTGTTGTGCGCGTATGACATCAAGACCGGGGCGACGCCGGTGATGCGGAATGTGTGGAGGGAGGCATCCCCTTGGCCACACGAGGAGTGCATTATAAGCCATGAACAGCAATCGGTGTCGAGGCCGGGTGACATGCCCAGCCTGGCGTACCTAGGCAACGGCAAATTTGCCATATGCAGGCCCATGAGCACCAACCAGCCCGAGCCCTATGTACCCGCACTCTTCTATGATGCCGGTTGCTTTTTGATAGTGGAGCTGAGGCGCATGCCGAATGGGGAGCTTCAGCTCACAAAGCGTGGCAAGATGAGCTACATGTTGCCACCACAGGGCCGCCAATGCCGATACCTTGGCTTTATTCAACCCGCCATACAATCAAAGCAACCTACTTCTTCTCTTGTCCTTGTTTGACCAACTGAAGTTGGCATTATGTAATCTATAGTTTTCTGTAATCTAGCTGAAACAACCTTCGTTTCGCTTGTTGCGCTGCGGCTTTTATTCTCTCTTTAATGAAATGGCAGAACACACTTTGCGATTTTCCCTTTGATATAAGGAGAAGTTCAAATTACTCCCTTCAAGTATAGCCAAAGTCTAGATAACCCCATAAACTATTATTTGGTTTAGTTTATCCATCAAAATAGTTTATTAGTTCAATTCACCACTTAATTGAACTTATTTTTCTAGGAAAAGTCTATTTTACTCCACCGAACAATCTACTTTGACCAAAATACACCTCGAACAAAATCTTATCTCACTTTACTCCCTCAAACAATTTAAGTTGATACAGTTTACTCCCTTATATAATTTCTCTTTTTTTATTTCCCTTTGTACAAGCTAAGTTTAGTATCCAAATTTTGCACGATGATAGTTTTCATTGAACCTTACTTTAAAATATTATATATATATATATATATATATATATATATATATATATATATATATATATATATATATATAGTTCTAGAATTTTATACAAAATATTTAGTATATATATAGTTCTAGAATTTTATACAAAATATTTAAGAAACTAATATAAAAATGTTTTTTATATCAAAAATGGTACTGTCTATCATCATGCAAAATTTGAGCTTCCAATTCAAATCGTATAAAGAGAGACAAAAAAGAGAAATTGCATACGGGAGTAAATTGAGCCAACTTAAACTGTTTGAGAGAGTAAAGTGAGCCAAGATTTTATTTGGGGTGTAATTTATATATAGTGGATTTTTCGGGGAAGTAAAATGGACTTTTCCCTTTTTTTTCTCCATGCACAAGTTGAATATTAAGTTAAAATTTCATGGGGTGGTAGTTGGTATCACATTTCATGTCCAAAATTATAATTTCAAATTTTTGTCATTATTTTTCATACACTTCTATATTACCATGTAAATATACTATTAAAGTTCATGATCTATCGAAATAATGAAAAAAAATTCATGATGTATTTTTCTAACATGCGTTACAAAGTGTTCTACCACCCTATAAAATTTTACCTTAAGACTCTACTTATGTCTGAAGAAACAAAAATAATAAATTTTGTTAGGGGTAAAATAAACCAAATTGCACTATTTTAGGGTTAAACTGAACCAACAGGCATTTTTATTAGTGCATGGCTACTTTGCTGATAGTTCTTTTCTTGCATATTAATTCAGTTAAAACCTTTTGTTTCTTCATGTTTTTTCTATTTATCCTTTCGCGAAAGCCGCACTTTTGGTATGGAAAGATAAATCTTGTTGGAAATGCATTTTGGGCCTAGGTGACAAGTCCCCTATTCCAACCAATTCTACTGCATTTATTTTCTAGTCATTGTTCCATATTGCTTGCAGCATAAAAGAAGTCGCTTTTGTTTTCACGGTAATTCTGGCACATATGTATGTAAGCATTTCAGCAATAGGAAAATGACAGTGGCATGCATTTAAGTGTTCTTGCAGAGTAATCTAAAATATACTAGCAATCATTTTAAGCATATTTGCTCCAAACATGTGCAGGTTTAACTATGCCGAGACCACACGATGTAAGGACTATTGAGAGCCTAGAGACAAGCATGCATTTCTGGAGAGCCAAAATTATGTGAGAAGAATATATGGAACCACGGTGGCACTCTGCAGCTCAACATGGTGTCAAGAAAAAAAAAGTTAACTCTACTCTTTTTGCATGCTGGAAGACATGCTGTATATATCCCATGTACCTTGTGATTTGAATAGACTGGTAGCAATTATTCTGTTTGTTGTGGTTGAGCAAAAGCATATCAATAGAGAATAAAAGTGCGTAAGCAATTTTATTTTGCATGCTTCACGATGAGCAAGAGAAAGGAAGCGTGGCGGCCAGGCATTAGCAAAGCCCGGAATTTATATGTAACCCCTGCTTTATGTTTAACTTATTATTATTATCTGTCAACAAGGAAAGTTTTTAGAATATGATCTTATATATTAACTAAATTTTCGAAGTAGGATCTGAACTGGACTCTTCTCCGTCCAATTGGTGAACAGCCAAGCCAACTGCGCGACGGAATTAACGAAGGGAAGATGACGGTGCCGACCTAATGCAAGACATCGTGGAGTCTTTGACGTCGATGGCTGATAGCGAACAATGTAACGGAAGAACGAAAGTGGTATGACAACAAAAGAATTTGCCATGGATAGCACCACAATACGTATACGAGCCAGATTCATTTTCCGAGATGACCTTTCCATATTCCATCGATCAGTTTCATGCTGGCCGTATCCGACTCAAGCACGACTCTACGCACCTTCACAAATTTTCTTTAAAAAAAATACTACACGTACGATTTGAGTGTGAACTGTGGGCACGGGGCACCTTATAAATTGCACACCTCCTCCGATCCCTGGCGGCGGCAGGATCATTGCCACAAATCGGCAACAAAAGTGCAGGCGTCTGAAGGATCTGTGCGCGGCGGCGGATTGGAGATGATGGCCGCCGACCAGCCGCTTGTGGTGGTGCACGATCCCAAGGAGGGTCATCTCGTCTACGATCTTGTGCTCCACACCGAGGAGGACGATAAGGAGGTCCTCGACCTCGTGTGTTCTCCACACCCCGTCGCACACTTCCCTTCCCTCTCGACACTAGCGCCGCCTTCGCCGTCACCGGCGGCAGAATCCTGGGCTTCAGATACGACTTCTGGAATGACACGCTGTTTCACGACACGGTCATGCAGGTGGGTGGCTACGATTTCTGGGAGAAACATCCTCTCACGAAGCGCGACTCGGAGGGACGCATCATCCGATGGTGCCCCAAGACGCGCGTCATCAGCTCGCCTCGCGAGTTCGGCAGCTACAAAGACATGCCCGCATTGTTGCCAATGGAGGACGGCAGCGTGATCAGGATGGACGCCATCCTCTTCCATGGCATCTACCAATTCGAGCGGTTCTACCCACTTCCCGGCGGCAACGGTGGCTGGCATGCCGTTCCTCTCCCGAAACCGCCGGTTTCTCAGATGGGTGAGCATGACAGCGCCTACATCACAGCCTTCTTTGTGATTGGCACACGCGTGTGGATCTCGGCGAACCGAAGAGGCACCTACTCCTTGGACACGGAGCATGGTGTATGGCGAGTGGAGGGCACATGGCAGCTGCCGTTTGAAGGCCGCGCCCTGTATGTTCCCGAGCTCGATTCTGTAATCGGTTTCACCGCGGAGACACTACAGTTGTGCGCGTATGACATCAAGACCGGGGCGACGCCGGTGATGCGGAATGTGTGGAGGGAGGCATCCCCTTGGCCACACGAGGAGTGCATTATAAGCCATGAACAGCAATCGGTGTCGAGGCCGGGTGACATGCCCAGCCTGGCGTACCTAGGCAACGGCAAATTTGCCATATGCAGGCCCATGAGCACCAACCAGCCCGAGCCCTATGTACCCGCACTCTTCTATGATGCCGGTTGCTTTTTGATAGTGGAGCTGAGGCGCATGCCGAATGGGGAGCTTCAGCTCACAAAGCGTGGCAAGATGAGCTACATGTTGCCACCACAGGGCCGCCAATGCCGATACCTCGGCTTTATTCAACCCGCCATACAATCAACTTCTTTTGCTGTCACTGTTTCACCAGCTGAAGTTTCTATTATGTAATTTGTATAACTTTCTGTAATCCAACTGAAACAACCTTTGTTTCGCTTATTGTGCTACAAACTTCTATTCTTTTCTTTAATGAAATCGCAGAACGTACTTTTTTTCGTTTTAAGTTTGTGAACCTCTTGTATGGTACTTTGGACCCTCACCTCTTTAAGGTGAGACTGGGTAATCCCATTTTGAAAAAATAATATTGTTCTAGAAACATCCTCAAAATATAATAATTTTTTTGAGCTGATATCACTCTAGAATGTTTCATCAATGGTATAAAAACTTAGTTACTTTAATTTATTTAAATAGGTTTAATCAATTAAAATATATGTCAATTATGAGAAATTGGACAATCGTTTCATCACATAGCAATGCATCTTTAGGCTATCTCCAACAACAAGATCTAAATTTGGAGACCCAAACACACAAATGGGTAGTCACAGAATCAAAAGGGCAGGATCTAAAAAACACAATCTCCAACAGGAGATCGAAATTAGGTAGGATAGAGGCGACTACCAGAGAGCTCGATTGGCGGCAGGCGGGAGGAGCTCGCGCGCACCGGGGAGCTCGGCTTGGCGGCGGCGGGAGGAGCTCGTGCGCACCAGGGAGCTCGGTTGGCGGCGGCAGGAGGAGCTCGCGCGCCCGGGGAGCTCGGCTTGGCGGCGACGGGAGGAGCTCGACTTGGTGGCGGCGGGAGGAGCTCGCGCGACTGCCAGGGAGCTCTGCTGGCGGTGGGTACGAGGAGCTCGCGCGTGTCGAGGAGCTCGGCGTGGCGGCGGCATGAGGAGCTCGTATGCGGTGGGAGGAGCTCACGCGACTGCCGAAGAGCTCGTCCGGCGGTGGGCGGGAGGAGCTCGTGCGCGCCGGAGAGCTCGGCGTGGCAGCAAGAGGAGCTCGCGGGCTTCGACGGCGGAGCTTCGCGCGACGGGAGGAGCTCGCGCATTGGTGCTCGTGCGACAGCGGAGCAGACGGGATTCGAGCGGAGCTCGCGGGCTTCCTACAACGGCGGAGCTTCGTGCAACGGGAGGAGCTCGCGCATCGGTGCTCTGCGACGGCGGAGCGGACGGGATTCGGGCGGAGCTTGCAGGCTTCAAATCGTTTTTTTCCTTATCGAGCGTTTGAGTGGCCTGATCGCTGCTTCATTTGTGGGTCGTAGAGGGAGGGATTCCAAAATTTGGTATTGGGTTTAGGTGATCTGTTGGAGGGCGTTTTTTCCCACTTTACTACCCATTTTCGGTTTGGGGTGTTGGATGGAGCATCTGTTGGAGTCAGCCTTATGAGCCTCCAATATAATGCCCGCACGTGTAGGCGTTAGGAAGAGGACTAACGGATTGACTTTTAGTGCTTTCTGTTTTTAGGCAATGCACGGTACTCTATTTTTTTAGAGTGAAATCCATGGGCGGTACCTGAACTTGTAGTGCATTCCAATCTAGGTTACTTGTACTATCAAAATGCGGATCTGAGTCACTAAACTTGAATTGTGGTACCCTGACAGCTCCAAAACGCGACTCCCCGCTCCTGCTGCCGATGTGGCAGTCCACCATGACACCTGCAATCACATGCTAGTGCCGGTTCTTAGGGCCTGTTCGTTTCATAGGGTTAAAGAGGTTAAATGAGCTAAAGGCTAAAGTTTAACCGTAAGGAAATGAATATGTGGGCTAGAAGGGGCTAAAGTTTAGCCCTTGAGGCTAAAAGATGGGTCAAAATAGAGGCTAAAATTTAGCAAAAAAACACTAAACTTTAGCCTCAAAACTTTAGTAAGATAAAGGAAACGAACATACCCTAAGTAAGAAAACCAATTTCACAAAGTGAGAAACTTCTTACAACAGATTGGTTTTCACTTAGCCTGCTATAGATTTGAGGCTAAAGTTTAGTATCTCTTTTGAGTCTAAAGTTCAGCCTCTCTTTTGTCCTACCTTTTCGCTCAGGGACTAAATTTTAGCCCCTTTTAACCTACATGTTCATTTTTTTGAGACTAAACTTTAACTCTTTAACCCTTTAGCCTCTTTAGCCCTATAAAACAAATAAGCCCTTTGTACTGTGGGTTCCTTCTGGGCCAGTAAACGCGCGAGCTCGAGGACCGTCGTGTCGAGGCTGCAGCAGATGTACCTCCCCGCGGCCACCTCCTCCTCAGCGACGAACATCTTGCATTACTTGTTGTCCACTCAGTACAAACGAACTCCACTTGAAATGCTTAATTTATTGTACAATAATGCAAAGAGAAAACAAGTGTACAAGCCTTTCTTCCCGTAAAAAAAAACTACAGGAGGAGAAACTTGTAGGAAGTTGCTTTTCGGACAATGTCCAGCTGCAAAGAAATTTCTAGGAAGCTGCCTAACGGATGATAGATAGGCAACTTTGGGGCTAAGATAAGATTAGCCTGATTATAGATTAGTGTTGTGGAGCTAGCATGCCGGTCTAAAGGAACAAATTAGAGCCGCTGTGGGTGCTGCTGCAACCAATCCTTCCCTGCATCTAATCCCATGTTCTCTGTGGGTTGACCGCCAAGTCAAGGAATCTCCTCACCCGAAAGCGAGAGCAGAGTGGGTAAAATGCGTTGCATTCAGACGGCCGGAGCTAGCAGATAGTACATCGTTCCATGTCGGGAGCAGCAGTTTCCTTGTTTGATCGCTAGCTGTCCTCGCACGCCTATAAAACTCAGAGCCTAGGGTGAGTGAGTGAGCATTGTTAAGCACACCTGTGGATCGAATGATCAGTATGGAGTTGACGAGGGAGTTTGTGATCCCCGCGGCGCTGTCCGTGATGTTTGACAGGATATTCTCCGCCCTGTTGGACAACATCCCGTTTCCGTGGTCGGCCGGCGACGGGGACGCGCACCGGCGGCGGCTGGAGCGGCTGGTGGGCAGCATTGGGAGCATGGTGGAGGAGGCCGAGGAGCGGAGCATCACGAACCAGCAGCTCCTCGCCCAGGTCATGGAGCTCCGCCACGCCATGTACCGTGGCCGCTTCGCGCTCGATTTCACCGACGAAAAGATGGCAGGCGATGGAGCTGGACCAGCTGCTCTCGGGGCCGCCACGATCGGCGACGACGCGGGGGACGGCTCCGTCTCCTCCATGGCGACCACCACCGCGGGCAAGCGCAAGTTCGCGCTCGGCTCACTGCTCAACGCGGCGAAGCGTGCTCGCCTGATCCTGGGCGGCGGCGAGGTAGCGGCGATGGAGAAGAGGATTGCTTCGGTGGTGGAGGAGCTGGAGGCCCTGAGGAGCGACTGCATGCGGATCTTCATCCAGCTGGTGCAGGGGTACCCCGGCGGAGGAGTAAGGTGCCGTGGCCGGTGGCCACGACGCTGTTCATGGACCAGTGCGTGTTCGGGCGTCACGTCGAGAAGGAGCGCATCGTCAACTTCCTGATGCGGCCCGCGCCCAGGTCCGCCGGCCTGAGCGCGCTCGCGGTAGTCGGCGATTTTGAAGTCGGGAAGACGACGCTGGTGAAGCATGTGTGCGACGACGAGCGCGTGCGCAACCACTTCGTGCACGTCGAGTGGTTCCATATGGGGAAGGTGGTCGACGCGGAGCCCGGCCTGTCGACCAATTATGGGGGGACGGAATGGGGGTCGTATTACGTCGCTGGCCTGCGCTGCATCCTCAAGGAGCCGCGGTTCCACTCGAACCGGTCCCTCCTGGTGTTCGATGACCCGTGTTTCACCGACAAGTCGGCCATGGCCGAGCTGGTGGCGACGACGAGCAAGCTCGCCGACGGGAGCAAGGTCCTCTTCATGTGCCACAACAGATACTCTTCCTGTATTACAGGGACGGTGGAGTTGCTGATGCTCCGCCGCGCCCTGAGTGAAGAAGAGTACTGGTACTACTTCAAGTCCTTCGCGTTCGACGGCGCGGACCCGCGTGACCACCCGCGGATCGCGGCCGTGGGGAGGGATATCTCCCGCCGCTTGCTGGAGAGCGAGTCCCTCTTTCTCGACGCGCGAGTGCTCGGCGACCTGCTCCGGACAAACTTCAACGTCAGGTTCTGGGTCAGGGTACTTGAAGCCATCCTAAGGTGCGGGAGCTACCTATATAATGCCCACATGGATGTCCTGCCCGACATCCTGCAATTCAGCCAACGGATAGGTGGATTCCAGTTTAGCAGCGGCCGGACACGGCCCAAATTGACCGTGCAGGACTTGCTCGCTGCGTCACCTGCCTCTTCTTCTAGTACTGGGACTTGTTGCCTTGGCGGCCGTGATCCAGACGACGGTGTCTTGACCATCTCCCTCCGCAGGGAGATACTGTACACGGATCACTGGTACAGCCTCAGTGTTCGTGAAAACAAAATGAAGACAAAACACTGAAAGTACACATACAAAACATGTAGCGAGGAACCATATATTTCATTAATAATCATATTACAAAATACACAGTTCACATGACTTTGTCTTCCTTCGTCTTCTGCGTCATTGCTTAAGGAGATATCTAACTAGAGAGGTTGCGTAGTTCGCCGATTCCCGGGGCCTTATAGGGCACGGCCGGTTAATTACATCTATAGAGCGAGTCTATAGAACACCTCCGATTAAACTGCGCGTAATGGTCGTGTCTTCATATGAAGTGTAGCTCGTTCATATACAAGCTACACGTGGAAATGCGTATGATGATGATGACTTTGGTATTGCCAACTCAGTCATGCATTATGCCATCGCCACGTCGAATGTAGACGGTGTAAATATTAATGAAGGGGGTGACTTTTGCCTCGTCGGTGCCCAGTCATGTATATCCAATCTTCATTAACTCGAACGGAAGGGTCGCCTTTGCATCGTCGGTGCCCAGCAACGAAGTGTTCGATCGTCAAGGAGGAACGTGTCGGTGGATGGAGTATGACCTTGTCTTGTCATTAATTATTTGGCCAAAGTGTCGTCTAGCCTTGTCGGTGCTAGACATACATTAGTATTTTATACTAGTGCTACATGTACAAATAGCATCTCAGTATTTTACTTGGATGATGATCGTAAACTTAAATATTCAGCATATATGAGACTTGCTCCCACAATGCGTGAGATTAGAGCAGCTTTGACGAGCCTTCCGGCGTCATTAATCTTGATCATAAATAAGTGGTCATCTTGCATGATCTTGCTTCGCAAGATTGACTCTTGATTTTCTCTTGTACCTTCTGCCTGTTTCTCCATAGGATCATAGGCGTGTCTTCAACTGATTTTATAATCTTGGTAGTGGCAGCAACGACGGAATCAACGACACCATATAGGTGAAGTGCATCCGTGATTGGACAAAATCTCTCGGAGCAGCCGTAGACCTTCTACACCTCTCGAGCCTGTAGTAACTTGTTTGATTCATGCCGAAACAAACTGCTCACCTCGAGTCATATGCGCGGGGAAGACAACGCCGGAATCGAACGAGGCCGTCGTTGCCTCATGAAGAGCGTAGATTAAGTCTTCAATTAGTCTTCGATTAGTCTTCGATTAGTCTTCCTCCTGCAGCGCAGAACCGGAACGTCGGCGGCGGCGTTCGCAGCGGAAGCGTGATGATGCGTAGACGCGGCCTGGACTCAGCGCAGCCTGGCGGCGTCTTGGCGTCTCTCTGCAGCGTGCGGCGGCGGCGTTGTTTGCGTGAGCTCTCCTTCTGCGGAACCTGGCGGCGTGGTCGCGTGGGCTTTTTTTTTGGACCCCTCGCACGTCAAACCTTGATTAGTTTATATAGGCAGGTCATTAGGGTAATGAACAGGCAAAACGCGTCCCTACCTGTGCGCCGCCATCAAGTCTCAGTTACGATCCTATCTCCTGACGTGAGCATGTTTATCTCTTCGTACGTGGCTTTATCTCTAACGGAACGGTTGTATAGCAATCGTGCGAATGTGTCACGGGCCAAACCCCCACCGGCCCATCAGCTGCGGCCAATTACCCTAATCACGTGATTAGGCATACTATAAGCTATACGTATCCTACGAATTGCTTGGTCTCTCTGGGCAATGATAGGCCTAGGCTGGTAACATATACGTGAGTGATGTCTTGCATGTTCCATTGAGACCTCATACGTCTACCCATTATTTACTCATAGAACATTCATTTAAATAAAAAGACATCATCAAACACTAGGCATGCCCGTACGTGCACACCTTGAATACCGACGGTGAGGACATGAGCTCACAATAGAATGAAATGCTAAGTTGACATGCACAGCCCGGACCACAGTACGTATGCAAATTTGCCCACGCCCAATGGTACATATGCTAATTCTTCTTCTGGGAGTTTATAATCAAGTGCAGAGGAATGGTAATTGAGCAGTTCATTATGTTGAATTGAATGATTTGGTAAGTATCAGGCGACAACGATAAAGACGAGCGCAAATTTATGTATGTAATCGTCCTTCATAGCAGCTAATTTTGTTGTCGTTGCTTGACCAACTCAAGATAGTCTTATGCAATCTATAGCTTTCTGTAATCCAGCCGAAGCAACCTTCGTTTCCCTTGCTGTGCTACGAACTTCTATTCTCTCATATAGTGATGAAATGACACGACACTTTCCGATTTCCCGTCGATAAGACTGGTAAATGGAGGTGTACTCTCACTACTTGATGCCACCGGTCGAAGAAATACTAACACTCAGTAAGATGATAAACCGGTACGAAAAAAGTGTAATACATTTTCTGTTTCTGTTATGTTTATGCTGAATCGCAGTCTATGTTATTATTACGAACTGACTAGCTCTGCGGTTCGATGAGTGCAGCACCATTTGCTGTCTGTCTGTGCATAGATGGAGAGCAGAGGAGCTGTTGTATCAATAGGGCAGAATGCCCAGTTCCTTGCCGTACTCAACAACGTCGTCGTATATCTCGTCTAGGGTGTTGTGCTTGAACTCGAACCCTTCCCTGACAAGCTTCGCGGAGGAGAGGCACACTCTAGGCTTCTCGAGTAGCTGATCGTCATCGGACCTGAAAAAACGAAATGCAGTCACGCCTTCTTCAGCATAATTAACAAGCGCAGGAACTCAGAGCCAGGAAGCCGATCGATTCTTACCGGAGATTGGTTTTCACTCTGTACTGCGGGTACTTCTGGGCCAGGAAACGCGCCAGCTCGAGGACCGTCGTGTTGAGGCTGCAGCAGATGTATCTTCCCGCGGCCGCCTCCTCCTCGGCGACGAACAGCTCGGCGCGGCAGAGGTCGGCGACGTGGACCAGCTGCACGGCACCGGATGTCCCCTCGATGCCTTTCAACACGCCGAGCCCGGCCTCATTACCTGAAGAGATTGATACCGCAAATGAGACCACCATCCACCGCACTCCCAAACAGCCAAAGCTCCCAAACATCCACCGCACTCCTAAGGCTCCCTTTGTTTGCCCTCCAGATTATGGAATCCAGATTCTATAATCCAAAAGCTGAAACAAAGGTCTGGATTTTGATCTTGGATTCTATAATCTGAGCCTCCAAATTCCATAATCTGGTAATCAGTCAACACCTAGCTTTTGCTGGATTATGGCATAAATATTTACTCGCTTTGCCATTGTGGTCCACTCGTAAATGACTCGTAGTTAGATTGTAGAATCCAGACAAACAAACACCCCTCAGATTTTTAGACTCAGATTCTTACAATCTCAGATTCCACAATCTACAATCCGTAATCTAAAATTCACGATCTAAAGCTGAAACAAAGGGGCCCTAACCAGATAGCAAGGAGAGGCTGTCGATGACGCTGGTGCGGACCTTTCTTGCCGGTGCCGCGCCGACCGTGATGACGGGGCAGAGCGTGACGAGGCTGATGCCGTGCTCCTGCGCGAACCTGCACGCCTCCTTCTCCAGGAGCACCTTCGACACGCAGTATCCCTGCAACAGCAATCCAGGTCCAAAACTCAAAAAACGGCAAACATACCCAAGATGAATGATCGAGCATGGACAGACCCAGGTTGGTGGCTTCTCGGCTCTAAGGTACTCCACGTCAGACCACGACTCCTCGTCCAGGACGTGCCCGCCGCCGTGCAGCTCCGGCCTGATGTAGACTCCGGCCGCCGACGAGGTCAGGATGACGCGCCTCACCGTCCCGGCTTTCACGCACGAACGCAACACGTTCAGCGTTCCCCGGACAGCAGGCTCGATCAGTTCTTTCTGAAACCATACCGTCGAATTGGTTTGGTCGAGAGAAAAATAGCACCATATAAGTTAGAACAGCAAGGCTCACTGGAGCTGCATGCGAAATCTATTTTTAAGTTGTGCATGGTCCTCTGCCGCGAGGTTCACTGGAGCTGCGACGAGGAAGACGTAGTCGCAGCCGGCGACTGCGTCGTCAAAGCTACCCTCTTCGTCCAGGTCGGCGCGGAGGACCGTCAGGGGACCGAGAACCTGCAAGTCCTTGAGGTGGGAGTTCTTCTCCATGTCATCTGGGAGTATCGAAATCAGTGAAAAAACGTGCAGCGCTTTCAATTTCAGTTAAGACTGTTACGAATAATAAGTAGATGATTGGATTGATTGATAGACTCTATCAGAGCCTATTCACTACTCTCATAATAGGACTGATCTGAACATGGGAGACAAGAATCAGACCTGGATTCCTGACCGTTGTCTTTACGGCGTAGCCTTTCTCCAGCAGCATCTTGACCAGCGCGGAGGCGATGTAGCCGCTCCCTCCGGTCACGCATGCCGTCTTCATCCTGTCAACCGCCGGTGCCAGCTAGTAGCTCCAGAGAGTGCTGAGTGCCGTCGTCAGTAATTCAACACAGGTGAGTGTGGTCAGTGATTACACGGACCGCTGATTCAGAAGAGCAGACTTGAGAGACAATGTCAGGTGGCAGGTAACATCAACCCACAGCTCTTAAGTCTTGACAAGCTAATTGGGACACTAAGTTTACTTTTCCAAGCAAGCTATCTTCCACGGCATCGTAACAAACTATCACTTTCCAGTGCACTTATGTGGCAGTGGATCCGAGTGCTTCATACAGTATTAGGCTAATATATGGCATTCTCGGAACATTACGCACATATTACATTATTCAAACAAAGTAAGATCTGTGATAAGACGCACAAAGTTTAAGCTCGGGCAAAAGACAAGGTGCTGGTTCGGAAACAAAACGGAGAAGACAGTGATAAACATCAGTGAACGAACAATGTGGCCCTTTTCGTAAAACCGCGAACTTGGTGTAAAATAAACATTCTTAGCAAACATTATCTGACAGAGTTAACAATAATCAATACACGGGTCAAAATTTCAGTAACTATGAGTCTCATTTCCACGCCTTCCGGCCTCGGAATTGATTTCCGGATCGCTTGAGCTTCTGCTTCTTCTGCTGTCGTGAACGTGTTGCCTTTGCTCTAGTTGCTGCCAGAGGCATCCTCTTTTTGTGCTGTTTCTGCTTATTTGTCAAGCCACCAGTCTACAAGACAGTACCAGTTAATTAGACAAAGGTACGAGAGCTATAGATCAAAATGATGGTGCCAAAACCATGCCACAAGTATACCTTATGCTTTTTTGTTTTCGCCTTCGCCACATAAGGATCTCTATCCTCTCTTCCAGCTCTCACCAGCGCAACTCTTTCTTCTTTCGAAAGCCTTAATTTGATGTGAGCCTGTATAATAAATGCATGTCAAACATGTGGCTCCATGCATGGGCACAAAGGTGCGTGCAGGCGACAACTGAGAGGAGCATGTTTCGGTTTGCAGCTCACCTCTAAGAGAGCTGGATCGACCCGCTTCATACTCAGCTGATCTGTAGATGGAATCTTAAAGGTTGCAGATCTTTTGTTACCACCAAGTCCATGTTGAGCCAAAGCCATCTTTGCGTCTTTCTTTGCCTGCAATTCAATTTTTTCTAAAGACATCAGGGCAAAGTAGTAGGAAACTGAAATCATGCATACGTAAACACTCTTTTCCTCGGCATGCAGAAGTTTGAGAATTCAAACAAGAAACTGAAGTACCAGGAAAACTAAGTACTAGAGATCCTCAAGTCCTCATTCACATACCTTTAGCTCTTTGATACGTTTAAAATCCTCATCGGATAAAATTTTTTCAGTTTCACCTGACAAACCTTCAGTCTTCTTGTTCCCTGCAAGCCTCTTCAGAGCTCGGAGACTTGCATCAGCAGCATTAAGTTGCCCAATATAATCACTTAATTTCCTCTTCTGGACCTTAGAGCTGCTGCCTTTTGACTTATCTACTTCATCACTATCATCATCTTGGTCTGGAGTTTCATCTTCTGAATCATCTATGCTCTCGTTCAATTCATCATCGTCGTCCATATCCTCATCCGATATGTCAGTATTAGCATCCATATCAGAATCATCTTCTAGTCCCTCACTATTCTCATCACCATCTTGGTCAGAAGTATCAGGACCCACATCTTCCTCTGATATTTCATCTTCCTCTTTGGTATCTTCAGGAGCATCTTCATTTGTATCAGGTGCACCATCTCTCTCATCATCAGAATCAAAGGCATCAGACTCATCATCTGAGCCTTCCCCTTCCGATGAAATATCTTCGTTTAACAACTCAGCACCAGGCACATCGCTAGCAACAGTGACTTCTCCAAATGCTTTGGGCCGAGCCATTGGATCAACAGGACGGCCACGGTCTTTCTTGACTAACAGTGAAGGGCATATCTGAATTTCAAATTACAGAGGCTTACTTACAAGGAACTTCAGCATAAAAGGAATTATTACAGAATTTGCATGGAACCTAACCTCTCTGAACAATGTCACCAGTGAACGAGCGGCAATGGAAACAGCTTTCTCATGTGACTTTTTGTATAAGACAAGGTCTTGGAGCAGATCCTCGTTCATCATCTGCAGGATTAACAGAAGAGAGGAAGGCATGAGCAAGATAATCCCATGAAACATACCAGGTGTGCATCACTTAAAAATTCTAGAAAAGAAAGATTCAGACTAGCATGTATGTTCTATGACAAGTCGCGACAGCACACACACAAAACTTTCCAGTTTCAAATGACAAATGCAGATTAGCACAAACTAAGACTGTTCACGAGTTAAAAGCTTTTATAATTTGATCACATGCTTAAAAATTTAAGAAACCACAAATATCACAAGTTTCCCACTATCAGCAACAATACATGATATACTAAAGAAGAAAATTATCTCAGAGACCAATGTTTGTTTGTATGGAACAGTGCACAGGGAACACATCACATATGAAACACAACTGGCGAAAGAGAATTCCACAAAAGAACATCAGTTAAGGGATGTCTGGTCAGTAGAATTACAGCCACATGAACATTTCAGGTATCCAAAAGATGGAGATACCTACCAGGGGCATACGCATGCAGATTTCTCTAACAACATTCAAGCCAACAGCAATAGCCTACAAAACGTAAGGTAAGATAGGTCGTCATTTTACCATGTCAGCTGGGAACATACATATATTTCACATGCTAAATAAGTGTCATGCAAACCTCTGGGCGAGATCGGTCATGAACAAATTGATTTACTATCTGCTTGAACAGAGGTTCGATAGCATCCGGAGGCACCTAAATTTAAACTTATTATTATTAAGAAAAGCAATATAAGTGGCAAATTAGTTAAAAAAAGAAATAGAATGAAGTGATAGTGTACCATCTCATGGCAAGCCTGCACTGCTGCAGCAAGTAAAGTCGTTACATCTCGTTGATGAGGCTGCACAAGCAGGTAAAAGGATTGTAACCAAACAAGATGAAGTTTTATATAATGTTAATGCCTGACCAACATACACTATTAGGTCACATACTTGAACATATCTTTGAAGATATGGGTAGAAGTTCAGCAAAACCAATTGATGCATCCCAATGGTCCTCGCAATAACTTTTAACATCATCATCCTTACCTGCAAGGCAAGATATTCATTTTTAAGCCTTAATGCTCAATGTTCCTTACAGGTAAGGTGAACGAAAGCATTGGTTAGCATAAAGAATGAAGATGACCTCAAATCGCTCATTGCATTTCTGCAGTCGAGAAAAAAGCTTCTCAGCAAAGCCCTGTGAGCCAAAAAGAAATATTATTTTCAGACCTTGCAGCATAATAGAAGGGTGCATTTCATCAATAATCTAAAGTAATAACACATGACCAAATTATAACATCACCATACCTGAGGATCCTTCAAATATGTTAAAGGTGAGTAGTAACTGGGAATAGTTGCATCAGCAGATTTACGCTGTTGCCTTTTCATACTTCGAACGACACGATCTAATTTAGCTTTCTTTTTCTTCTTACTAGCAGTAGTGCCTTTGTGATTTGCCTGAGAATTCAAATGCAAACAAAGAAAAAAATGCTGATGAGGTAATGATATGTACTAGCTATTTGCAGTAGAGGTACATGAATCTTTCAGTTACCTTGTAAACATCCTCCCGACTAAGAATAACATGTGGGTTTTGATCTTCTTCATCTTCACTGCTGGAAGCATCACTATCCTCCTCATGTTCTGCGTTTTCATACCCGAGAAGGAATGAAATAGCAGCTATCATAATCCTGCACGTAGACAACAATTGTTCAGGTGGGAATCAGACAGTAGCAAAACCTAGGATGTTCTAAGAGCTAGTACCTAGATGAAGGATGGAAACAAGCATCGCATATTGCATTTGTTGTGCGCTCGTCAAACCAAACCCTTCGACGGTGAAGGTCACAGAGAATAGTAAATGCCCTCTTAGCTCGAGATTCCTCTTCACCCTGACAAACATGGGGCATAAGCAAATGAGGAATGAGTTAGAGAACAGGAAAAAAAAAAGGTGGTCTCCAAAATGCTAAACCCAATAGTGATCAATACGCATGCAAGATGTTGCAAACCTGTAAGAATTTGAAAAGGCTGTTTTGCAGTTTACGATTCCTGGGTTCATTCTTGCTCTTCTGGTTCATCCTCCTGATACTGTGTACAATGTGTGAAAATGCAAGCTTTTTGACAGCTCGGTCTCCAATAACTTGAAGCTCCATGAACAAGTCCATCGTGTCCTCAAGGTCAACGAGCTAAACATTTTTTTTCACAGAATAGGGGGCAGATGGAAATAAAACAGGATCAGACTTCAATGGGACCAACTGGAATAATCAAGTGCAAATGTAAAATAGCTTAACCAGTTAAAAACAATCATACAAAACTTTGGTTTATGATACCTGTGTTCCCACTTAGTTGAATTAGAGTAATTAATAATAATGTGGGTCTAGCAAGAGTATTTAGAATCAACACTTAAGTGGTGTAAAATCTTAATAATCATGAAAATATGGAGCTTGTCATTTTGCATGAATTATGTAACTTTCGTTTTCCTAATTGCTGATGTCCTTCAACTAAACTCACAGTTAGGGACCAACACAAGGACATCTAATTCCATGAAAACTGAGATAACCTATGTTTGCAATGTTAAATTTCACACACCGGAAGACTTTGTACCTATTTGTTAGCAGAACAACCAACAAACAGAGCCCAAACGGCCAAACCTAACAGATTTCGAAGAGGAACAAAATTAACACCAACAAGGACACTGAAGGGCCATTTTACCTTTCGATTGACCATCAGTATGAGCGCCTGCACGAGGTGCTCCCGCAGTCCCTGCGGCAGCCCGCGCGCATTCTTGTCGAGCAATCCCCCAATATGGTCGGGCAATTCGGCGAGGTCATTCGGGTAGAAAGGCGCGACGTGGGCGAGGAACAGGGCGAGATCGCCAAGCTCCTTGGCAACCTCGCCGCCGCCGCCCGAGGAGGATGTGGTGGCGAGCGCCGCCTGCTTCTCGAAGAGGGACACCGAGGACTCGAAGTGGCGGTAGAGCTGCCGGAGCTCCTCCTCGTAGCCCTCCGGGTCACGCTTCATCTTCGCCTGGAGCGCCGGGAGGTTTTGGCGGTCGCCCGCCCCGCCGGACGCGGAGGCGGATGCCGCCTCCGGCGTGAACGCCGGTGCGTGCTTGCGCGGCATCTTCGCGGGAAACTGGGGCTCCGCCGCCGGCGATGTGATAAAACCCTAGGGGCAGCTGGAATGCGCCCTCTTTTTTTCAGTGGAATATTATAACTTTTTATAAAGAAAACATGTCACACTGTATTACGTTTTCAACATTGGAAAGCGTATAATATCCTGGTGCCTCCAGTGCCATTTCGTGTTTGAGTTTCTACTCTCCTTTCCATCCTCCCAGTCCCAGTTATGAAACTTACATTTCAAAAAAAAGAACTACGGAACTCAAAGTACTATAGTTCAGACGAGGTACTGTGACTCATTGATACGAAGTACATATACACCTCATGAAAAGTAAACCCTTGATTTGTGTGTATGCATATGCCAGGGGTTTTCAAGAAACCATCTCTGAACCGGTTATGGAAAAAAAATTGTATTACTAAGAATGAAAACATGTCCTCCTACTGTTTGGCTAAACCGTCTTTGAAATCAATCGTGTGCCATACTTTGTCCGTTCTTAGATTTATTGTTGTTGAGTGAGAATGATATTATTGTAATAGCAAATTATTAATGTCAACAAATTAAATCAGGTATTTGCCGTATTCAACCTTTGGGAGCCGAATATTGATATGTGGCTTATGGAACATTATGGGATCAACGATGGCTATCATGATTTTACAACGTTGTTGTGTTTTTGTGATGCCCCAAGTCAAATCGATCCGCGCCCTGGGATGAAAGGGCGTCTCTTACTTGGTCAAGTAAAGAAAACATTCTCGACTGAGCAACAGCAAACAAAGTCCCAGCGCCGCGCCGGGTCGAGGAACAACACAAACCGTGGGGCCTAGTCCTCACGTGCAAGTGCAACAGGGGACGGAACGTGAAGCTGGTTCACGTTCCGGATTCTGGCTTGCCGCCGCTGCGCCGTCGCTCTCCCGGCAATGGATCATGCCTCCCCCTCCTCCGCTGCCGCTCGATGCAACCGACGAAGAAGAAGTCACTCCTTTTTCAGCAGTTTGGTGCGACGCGCGGGCGGTCGCCGTCGGTAGCAGCGTCCATCCATCACCTGATCACCTGCTCAGCTCGCAGCTGCGGTCCGGTGTCGGCAAGGGCTCGACGCACGCCGCTTTCCGCGACCAAACGCAACCAGTACTCGCCACCGCACACAACAACACCGCTGTCGTCAACACCAGACTTCCTTTTCCTCCATCCACAAGAAGAAGAAATGTTGTGCGCATGCAGCAACCGGCAAAGTGAGTCATCGGTCAGGAATCTGCCTGCCTCGCAGAATCTATCTAGAATTACTACTAACATTGTTCTTTAGGTCACCGTACGGACCGGCGTGTCGGTGTATACGTCACGAGTCGCTACTCGGTACTGATGTGCGCGGTTCATCAGTTAGCAACCACGGCTGCCAACAAAGGCCTCGAAAGCTTAGCAATCCGGCACCAAACTATTGCGCGACGTGGCACGGGCCATATACATACACCGTCATGTCGTCACCCTGCGTGAAGTACAAGATTAGTTAGTATAATGCCTGCTGGCCTCACATGAGGCAAGTGGGCACACACTCTAAACTGGATTACAAGGCACACTAGATACGTCCACTCAGAAAGTGAACATCATATCGCGGTATGTTGTTGAAATGAACAACAAAATACTAACTTTATTTTAGTGGGAGGCAACATACTACTGATACTTTTTGACGGTGCCGTAAGCAAGACAGAGTATATATTGCCCACACTTTTACGGTACACAGAACAAGACATTCGATACTTTATCTCTCAAGATTTTTCGGGTGATCGTAACATTCCTCGTGTCTAAAGATTATGCTGCGGCCGGTGACTATAATAACGTGTCATCTATCTGTTTGTTTGTAAAAAAAACATTTTCTTTGCAGCTTTGAGACATCACAAACAAGAAACAACACAAGCTTCTCACCAACCCAAAGTACGCGGAATAAATGGTCTTCAGAGTGCAGATGGGAGGTGTAACTCACACCAAGCCCCACAGCTGATCTCTAATCGCATCCTGAACATTAAGGCTTACTAGTACTAGTTATTATTAAACCCTAAAACATCGCGAGACAAAACAGAGATTACCGCTACTGGTTCGTCATCGTCGTCCTGCAGTGAGGTGACTCGAGCCTAATAACAGTTCCGGAGAAAAACAAACAAAGGTGATTAACAAGACGTGGCACCTCTACGCTGCTGACTTGCCTCCTGAATGAATCCCAAGGACAAAAGGCAGAGAGCAACGTGGCAACACGCTCGATCCATCCATCTCGAGGCCGGCGACATCGGAAGTTGACCGTTCATCGCGTCTGCCGAAACTGCCCTCGCGACCAAGCTCACCATGCCGGCCTCCCACTGGCCCGGGCGTGCCGTTCCCACCTGCCACGCCGGCCTCGCGCCAACACCAGTGGCAACGCCGTAAATACACGCGTCAAGACCACAACGGATGGTACCCCTGCCGTTTGGTTTTGAAATATTTCGAAAACCTCGGCCGCCGCCTCGGCTTGGCTGTTCCCCTCCCCTCCTCTCGCCTCCACGCTGCTCGCGTAGATCCGAACGCACGCCAAAATTGCTGGAAATTCGAGGGCAGCTCCCAACAGCTGCGAGCTCATCGTCTTCGCGATATTCTGGAGCTTTTTTCGGATCCAAAGCGCCAGTTCGTCGGCGCTTCAAAGCCACGAGATTCTTTGCCTTCGAGTTCACTCCACCCCGCCCAAAGAAAGCTCCACCTCCCCCACCGCCAAGAAGAAAAACCTGGGTATAACCCCTAATCCCACCAGTAATCCCACTCATGGCCTCGTCACTAACGCCTCGCAACCCCTATCAGGTGATTTTCATTCCCGTTCTTTTTTTCTCTCCCGTGGTCTCCCAAATTTCTTCGTTTTCTTGGGTTCTGAGTTCTTGGGATGAAATGCGGCGTTGTTGTTATTGCTCCTGCTGCAGAAGAAGGAGAACTTGGGGTCCGTGCGGCGGGGGATGGGGCTCAAGGCGACTCCGCGCCGGAATGTGCTGTCGGCTATCAACAACGGCGAGGCCAACGAAGGGGCACCGTCCGTGCAGTCTGATGGCGGCGACCCACCGCCGACGTTGCCTGTGGTCGAGTTCAGTGGTAGGGAGGATGTGGAGCGGCTGCTTGCCGAGAAAATGAAGGGGAAGGGCAAGAACGATTTCAAGGTGAGTTCTATTTTGGGGGCGTCTTTCTTGGTGATCTTTCAAGGGAGTGGTCTCCTGAACTGGATCGATTTCTACAGGGGAGAGCTGAACAGATGAGTGATTACATCAAGAAGCTTAGGGTGTGCGTCAGGTGGTTCATGGATTTGGAGGATGGTTATCTGGCAGAGCAGGAAAAGCTCCGAAGTGCTATGGATGAGGAGAATGCCCGGCATGCTGATTTAGGTACTGAATTCTTCCACTTGGTTCACCATGTTACTGAGTAAAATTGAGTTCTTACACTATTTAGCATCTTATGATTCTGAGATATTTCTGCTCTCATGCTAATGCCTTTTAATTGTTGTATATGCATTATCATTGCAGAAGCTCACCTCAGTAGTTCTATCGAGCAGTTGAGAGCCGCTAATCTGGAATTGACAACACGATGTGAATCACTAGAGGAGAGTTTAAACAGGGAGCAGTCCGGCAAAGTGGTGAGAAAAAAGAAGAATTCCTTTGCCACTGCATTTGTCAGACTTGGACTAAAATTTCATCTGTTTAATTTTGGAACTTGCAGTTGGCTATTGAGTCTTATGAGAAGGAAATGAAGCAAAGGGAATCAGCTGAGGCTTCAAGGGACCAGCTGCTTGTAGATCTTGAAAGGGTCACTGAGGAGGCAAAGCGGTTCAGCGAGCAGGTAATGGCTTACCCCCCTATTATGAAATGTCTTCTCATGGGCTTGTTGCTTAGGACTTGACATGCTTTGCTGTAAACCAGTTAAAAATGATCCAAGAGACAAACAAAAGACTTCAAGAATACAACACCAGCTTACAGCAGTACAACAGCAACCTCCAGGCTGAAGCCTCAAAAAGCGGCGAGTCTGTCTCAAAACTGCAAAAGGAGAAGAGCGCCATGATGGAAACTATGACCACCTTAAAAGAACATAACAGCTCAATCAACAATCAGCTGCAAGCTTCTAGAGTGAGTACTTTCACTTGAAACTCCTGATTAACTACATGCTCTAAGTTTAATGCGTTTTTGAAAAAGCAAACTGTGAACTGTACAATAAATCTGGGTGACATGTTTCTTATCCAACTGTCCATTACTCTAAGTACATGTATATATTTAAAAGATATTTAGGATATTCTTGTGTTAATTATTTACTTCTGAAACTCAGGCTTCTCAACAAGAGGCTATTCAAGTGAAGGAAGAACTAAGGAAAGAAGTGGAGTGTCTTAGAGCTGAATTAAAACAAACAAGAGATGACCGTGACAGTTCTATTACTCAATTAAATAGCTTGCATGTTGAACTCAATAAGTACAAGGAGCAAGCTGGTAAATCTTCTGAAGATTGTGAGAGCTTGCGTGAGAAGTTGTCGGCCCTTGAGGTTTGTAGCTTAAGATTTAGGGTCAATTCTGGTGTTTGATAATCGTTATACTTGTGCTCATTATCATTTGTTATCAGGAAACATGCAGTGTGCTGCAAGAACAGAATGTCAGTTTTCAGAAGCAGATTGCAGTTGCAAATGAGAAGCTGAAGGTTAGAAGTATAAACATATAACATCAGCCATATTTGAGCAAGATACTAAACATATATGATGTGACAATCTTTACCCTCTTATCCCTGTTATTGCTTATGCAGCTTGCTGATGTGACCGCAATTGAGGCGATGACAGGATACAAAGAGCAGAAGGAGAGACTAAAATATGTTGAAGAGCGCTTGGCATATGCGGAATCACAAATTATTGAAGGTGACAGGTTACGGAAAAAACTACACAATACTATATTGGTAATACTTAAAAACATGTTATCCCTATATTGAAGTTATTATGTGTTATGACTATCTAGGTATTGACGCATCTGATATTTTCAGGAACTGAAAGGCAACATTAGAGTTTTTTGTCGGGTGCGACCACTTTTATTTCATGGAGATTCAAACGGTGTAGAGGGCGCCTCTATTTCTTATCCTACATCAGTAGAATCCGCTGGACGAAGTCTTGATTTGATTAACCAAGGTAACTTGTGTTTCTTTTTTGCCAAATGTATTTTTGGATAATGACACTAATGAGGTATTGTTGTATCGTCTTTCTTACTCAGGTCAGAAGCTCTCCTTCTCCTATGATAAGGTTTTTGACCACAGTGCTTCACAGGAAGATGTGTTTGTGGAAATATCTCAGCTAGTTCAAAGTGCACTTGATGGATACAAGGTAAATGATATGCATCACAACAGTGATTGTTGGTAGATGTTTTGTTGAGTATGATTCCTGCACAGCAAGTATGCATAAAGAATTAGCCTTTGATTTATTGTCGTACTTCCATTGTTGTATTGTTGTTGTTTCTCTCTGCTAGACATTCTAAATTCCTCATGAACAATTATTGCTTATGAATAGTTTGTTAGAATGTGACCCATTATCTTTTTCGCTAGGGATTTTTCTTCATTTTGCAAATTTGCCAAGTAGCTAATCATTTCTGCATGCATAAAATTGATATCCTTTTATTTGGTACATATATTATTTTTTGATTGATCTTCTGTTGTACTATTGATCCGCACGTATCATACAAAAGTACAACGCACACTAACATTATTGTGCCCACATTGTGTTTGTGGACAAAAAATTGTGCAGACAGTAGCAAGTGATGACCCCAAGGTTTGTAATTTGTATAAAAGGATTAGTTGGTACTAAAAATGTAGAGTCATGCTTACCTTATGACTGGAGCATGCTGATTGTCTTGGTCATCAAGCCTTTGTTGCAGATGTCGTTGTGTTTCTGCTTAGTAATTCTTCCAGTAAAAATCAATTGTCATACTTAATTTTTTCTCTATGCAATACAGGTATGCATATTTGCATATGGCCAAACTGGCTCAGGCAAAACCTATACTATGATGGGCAGACAAGGCGTTGATCAGAAAGGCATCATTCCTCGTTCTTTGGAACAAATTTTTGAGTCCGGTCAATTTCTAGAATCTCAAGGGTGGAATTTTTCCATGCAAGTTAGTGTTTGCAGACCTCCTTACTTTCTCAAGTATTGTATTATCATTTTGTACCGACACTGACACATTTTATATCTATTTGATTTATTTACTGTGCAGGTATCAATGCTTGAGATATATAATGAGACAATACGTGATTTGTTAGCACCAAGTCGCCCTAACAGTTTCGAGGTGGTAAATGGTAAACAATACACTATAAAGCACGACTCGCATGGGAATACAACTGTATCAGATCTTACAGTTATTGATGTTTTTAGTACTGCTGATGTAACATCTCTTCTAGAAAAAGCATCACACAGCAGGTGAGGCATATTAACTGTCCATAAGTAGATTAATGAATCCCTCATTGCACAGTCACATCTATCGCTACTTTTTTCCCAAAGAAAACTTGTGTCAGTATATTATTGTTGGGGGGACATTTGCACGGTTCTATTTTGTTGTAATGAAATTGAAAACATAGAGGCTTTATCTTCATTAGGTTTGCACATTCAGTTTCCTATATATATTTGCTTGTTCATCTATTTGATCTGAATTGTTTTTTAGTTGAGCTTAATGTTATTACTTTATTTGACCAGGTCTGTGGGTAAAACCCAGATGAATGAACAATCCTCTCGGAGCCATTTTGTTTTCACGCTAAAGATATTTGGATCAAACGAGGTACACCATTAGTATGAAATACAATGAGCATTATACTGTAACTATTACATATTTCATGCCAAGACCTCCCAAAACAGTTGCATGTGAAGACATACCAAAACATATAGTAGCAAGCCTTTCACTCTGAGGCAATATAATCCCATTTCTTTAGAACAAAATAGAATTTCATTTTTCCTTAGATGCATTGCCTACTTGTAAAGTTTAATGTTGAAAGTTTATGGTTTTTTTTTAATCTTCGTGAAGCATACGGGCCAACAAGCCCAGGGGTTCTTAATTTGATTGATTTAGCTGGGAGTGAGCGCCTCGCTAAAAGTGGCTCAACAGGTGATCGGTTAAAAGAAACACAGGTTAGTATACAGTCCCGATTTCCAACATTCTCAATGTTGATGACTTGCATTATTAATCATGATTTTTAAATGGTGCAGGCAATCAATAAAAGCCTGTCAGCTCTAAGCGATGTAATCTTTGCAATTGCAAAAGGAGATGACCATGTTCCATTCAGGAATTCCAAACTAACATACTTGTTACAGGTTAGTACTTTCTGTATAAGACAATTACCATTTATAGCATATTTGCAATTTACTAGCGTATGTGAAACAAATCCTCAGTATTTACTTTGCTCTACAGCCATGCCTTGGAGGAGATTCGAAAACTCTTATGTTTGTCAATATATCGCCTGAGGCATCATCAGTGGGGGAGACAATATGTTCATTGAGATTTGCATCAAGGGTCAATGCTTGTGAGATTGGGACACCAAGACGTCATACATAAGCCTGGACGATCCATTTTAGGCTCAGTTTGGGTGAATTTGCTGTAGCAATCATCACAGGGCGATCGATATTAGTTAGTTGGTTTCTGTCGTATTTGTCATAAAGATGAGGCATAATTGGCTTCCTGTAACATGTACAGTAGGGCTCTTGGCTATGCACAGGTAGGAGCATGCGTGAGAGTGGTACAACTGCTCACATCTTGTCACAATTTCTTGTTGTAAATGATTTGAGCAATATTAATTGCCGCTGTAATTTTGTAGCAGCGAGTTCAGTAGTCGGCGTTTGTGTTTCAGTTAAGAAAACCTGCTGCTTCTTTATGAGTACGACGAAGTATTTTTACAGTGGAATCTGTTGACAATGTAAGTGTAACTACAAGTTTCTATGCAAGTATGGAACCGTGCAACCTTTCAACCTGTGGACATGCTGGAGCTGTCGTGTTCTTTTGGCATGGTGGAATCTCTACAACTAGACAAGAGTTTTAGCATTCCCATGAAATTGGAGAATCATTGAAATATTGCGACTTCATGGAGAATCATTGAAATATTGCGACTAACTGAGCAAAATGCGTCGAACAAATTCAGAGCTGCTTTCTCTAATAAACTTGTTCATTTTGCATTCGGCGTGCGAGAAGGTTGGAGAGGACGAGCACCCGCCAACCCGCATCCGCGACCCCTGTCTGCCAGTAATCCATCTCGCGGCCGCTGGCCGGAGTCGACGTCGGCCTCGTCCGCGAGAGACCGCCGGATCCGCATGGACGCTCCATGACGCCGCGGATCCATCTGGTACGTCGTAAGTTACTCCAACCGTGCGGCATTGCAATGGCCCCGTTCGGAATCCGCGGTGCCATATGTGGCTAGTTCGGTGGTGATCGGGAACTTCGCCGGCGCTGCGCCCTGCTAGGTGCTAGCACTCACCTTTTACGGAATCCCAGTCCCGATTGAAGCCAGAGGCAGCAGAACAGATGAGATTCCTTTTGCGCCCCTGAGGTAAATGGGAATCTTTACACAACTGCTAGGATGCTAGGGTTGTGCGATCTATTTTCCATTTGTTTCTCTTAGTTTCTTAAATTTTGATGCCCAGGATCAAGGTAGCAAGCAGCACACATGCTACATTAAACGCTAAACAGTGGTTATAAGCTACCGTGTTCAGACAACAGTGATGATATTTTCTACACTGTAAGCTACACCGTGGTCCGAATATAGTTATGTCAGGGGCTGATTCAGCTTGGATCAGGTATCATGTACGATGGCTTTGGACATTACACGTTCGTGCCCCCACTAATCTTATTGTGTGTGGTCCTCCGCTGGATGGAATCAGGCACTTAGTGATTGGGTTAAACCCAGCATGTCAACTCAATTATTGCTTATGCCATTAAAGTTAAGCATAGGCATGGGATGTCCTCCCTTCTGTCTTGGATATTCACGCTTTCTGTACTTGTAATAACTAATAAGGATCCAGCACAAGTTCGATAGATTAATGAGATCCATGTTTTCCCCAACTTAAAATAATAAAAAGGGTATTAGATGATCCTGGATGTGCTTCTGTTAAAAAAAGAAAGAAGAAGATAAGTTCAGGGTGCCTTATCTTGTTTCTTTATTACTCCGTAGCATTTTACAAAGGACATTTCCCATAATCAAAGAATGAGAAAACTAAGTTCATGCTGATATAGTAGGATGGAACTCAAAAATTTGTCCAGAGACTTGAGACTAGAATGGGATCTCACTGGATTTTTGTTGATTATCAAAGGGAAAGTATATTTTACTGCAATAACATGTTTCATAGCGGTACCTAAATAATTCTAACCTCACGAGGCCTGTGTTTCTGTGGTTATGGTGTATTGATGTGTCACCTTTGGTGTGATGCTGTTTGCCATTTTAGGTCAGGATGAGGACTTTTTTTTATTTCATTTTTGGCTTTTTTTAGATCCACTCAATTCTTAGTTTAAGTTGCATCATGTCATTTGTTAGGTACATATACGATGATTCTCTGGATGGGATATCTCAAAAAAGCTTTGGAATAGGATATTCATCTGAATCTGTCGTAAGAATTGTCAATGTTCAATCACAAGAAGCTAACTCTACCAACGCCACGAGGTAATGTAGCATTGCTAACGACATCCTGTGATATAGATTTGATGGACTCAACTCAATATCAATTCTAATTGACTAACTCAAGTTGCGTGATTGAAACAGCGACCTCTCGCCCTGATAGGTACTGTATTAATATTCTTATCTTTACATGTTCGTACCTGATAACCAGTTGCATTAATATGCTTTCATTTGCATGCTATGATTTTTATTACTACTGGGGTATATCTTTTGTGTGGTTCATATAGGCTGATAACTTTTCAAATTCTGCATTGGATCCTCCTGGCTCCAGAAAACTCAGAACAGCCAAACTAAGCCAGGGCCCACCAGCTCTAGAATATATTCTCATGCTTATCTGAGTGTAGTGGATTACCACACTTTTCTTTCCTGTAGACAATCTGTAATCTTTTTCTTTTGAGTAGGGTTGAAGGAGGAGACACAGAACTAGAACAGAGAAGGAGGGAGAGGGTTCGGTTCACAGGCCATATGGAGATCCAGCAGCAGCGGGGGCCTGGTAATTCCAAGGTCGTGAAGGTTCAGAACGAGGAGGCATGGGAGCTGTTCACAAATCAAGCAAGCAACGAAGGCCGCCCTGTGGGTTCCCCTGCCTTTCCTTCTTCCCACACCTTCTTCCTTTGCTTTGTTGTTTTCTTCTTATTTAGATCCTGCTCAATTTTCAAAGCTTTCATGATGTCCTTTGAGGTTGTGGGCTCTCAATCAACTCTGATTTGGCCCCCTTCTCTTCTTTCTTGATGATGGTTGATTATCCTAGAATGATCAGTACATTTCATAAAGTAGTTACTTTTGTGAGATTGTTGAAGTTCTGAACAATTTGTTTTCTACATATGTGGCCATGTTCCTCTTGTTCTTCTCCGTGCTGTTCTGTATCCTTGCATCTTTCTTGTGTTGTTGTAACCGGTGAAACAAGTAGAATTAAGAACTTGCTGGAATGATTGATAGGCGTTCTGTCTTCTCCAGTGAACAGAGATTTTTCTACTCCCCCCTCCCTTTTATCCACACAATAAGTTTTAACCTAGGTAAAAATTATCCCTCCATGTCGTGCAGGTTGTTGCTCATTTTGGGGCATCATGGTGTGTGACGTCCCTGTCCATGAACTACAAGTTTGAAGAGCTAGCTCAGACCCACCCAGAGGTCTTGTTCCTCTATGTGGATGTTGACGACGTCCAGGTAAACACAACCTTACTGATATTACATCTTGTCTTTTCATTTTCTATTAAATGAGAGGAGCTCACATGGTTGTTGCTCTTCCCAGAAATAGAGTAGTGGTAGAAAAGGGGATACTAGATTGATGCTTTTTATAAAATTATTGTTAGAATTTCTTCATATCTTGAGGAATCATAATTAGTCATGCTTTTATTTCTTCACTGAAAATCAGAATATATAAGCACTTTGCAGAATTTTGCCATGTAGTATTTGTTTATTTCCATCGACATGGCATGGTTCTCTGAAATCGCCTTGTTAAGCTGCTCAACCATCATGCGCCGTGAATACGTGCAGAAGATTTCATCCAAGTATGGAGTGAAAGCCATGCCGACATTTTTCCTCATCAAGAACAAGGAGGCGGTGAGCAAGATTATCGGTGCGAACGCAGACGAGCTCAAGAAGCTAGTGGAATCTTCTGCTGATCCAGTTGCGTCTGAAACTCAGATTGTCGTCGAATAGCAGTCACCGTCATCTCTTCTGAAACTGATGTGTGATCTTGAGCCCTGTCTGGTCAGGTCCTGAAAATTGCGTCTGAATCTTGCAGTGCGTGTATATTGGCGTGACTCTGATGGCTGTCGCTTTATACCGGTAGTGGTGTCTGTTTTGTGATAGCATGACTGGAAGTGTGACTCCGAATGTTGCATGTGTTCTCGGGTTGAGAAATAAAGCTTCCCTTCATTGCTCAAGCACACTTTCCTTGTTACCGTAATAAATCCATGATCTGCGCGATATACAGTCGCTTGTTTTGTTTTCCAGTTCAGCGCCCAAATTCGTCTTGCAATGAAGTATAGTACTAGATTGTATGATGTAGTATGCAGGTGTCCCAATGGGCAAGTCCCCATATTAGTATTATGTAGGTATAAACAGATAAACTGACGGTTAGTTTGTTGGCGGGAGAATACTATATTGGCAGTGTCAGACTGTCAGCGTAGCATACGTTAGAATCAGAATCGAACGAATATTCAACAGAAATGGGCCTGAGGCACCACACCTAACCTAACCACCTAGGATAATGAACAAAACTGCAAGCTGTTTTGTGGCCCAATGCAACATGTGACCAACTATTGACGCCTCACAGGTTGGCTTCTTCGGTTTTTTTTTTTTTAATTACTAATGCTTTTATCTTGGTCCAAGAGACAAAGAAGAAAAGGCAAAAGGTGCATCAGAAAAAGAGAAAGAAGAAAAGGCAAATCGTTATGGGGGCAGACACCATGGACTGGTGGTGCATAGTCCCTTCTCCATGCAGTCTCAGACCTCCACACCTGCGCCCTTCTGAAGCTTACTTTCACCTTGCTTAAACATGAAACACCCCAGGTTTTACTTTTGACCAGGTGTGTCGGTAGGGTAAGTTCAATCACATGCAGAGACGACAGATGGGGCACAAGTGTTTCTTGTCTGCTGGTTGCAAAATAGTACTTGAATTTCTGTCTTGCCATGTATTCCGACCTTTCTATTCTGTCCAGATTCCAGTGAGCACACAGCTGAGCCAGAGCAGGGTGATCAACACAGAACACACATTTGACTGTCGAAAACTAAGGCCCCGTTCGTTTCCACCCTCTAAAATTTAGATACTTGTCACATCAAAGAGAATCTTACTTATTTAGTAGTACTTTTATTAATTTAATAACAAAACCTACGTCGCGACCCCCTCTAATTTGCGAGACGAATCTAATGATCCTAATTAATCTATGTTTTGCTACAGTGATGCTACAGTAAACATCTTCTAATAACACTATAATTACCCTCGTTGGATTCGTCTCGTGAATTAGATAGGGGGTCTGCAATTAGTTTCGAGATTAGACTTTATTTAAGTACTTCTAAAATAATAAAAATCTCTTTGATTTGACCTCTAAAAATTAGATAGGGGAAACGAACAGGCCCTAAGCGTGTGGGTCTAAAAAATAAAGAAACTTAACTAGCACCACCTCTTTTTTGTTCGAGAAATAACTTACTCTGAATGAACAAAACTGCTTGTCATATAGTATTATAATCACTAGCGATTGTTAATTGCCGCATTATTATCCTTGTTCAATATTCATGGGTGTGGGTAACGGCAACACTATCAAATCTCTCTCTCCTTCACGTGGAGCCATGCACGAGTACTAATCCGACAAGCAGCACCAACACCAAAACAAAGCGAGGTGGCCGAGTGCCCCTTCCTCTGGACCCATCTCGCCATCATTCTCCAATCTCCATACCTCTCTTCTTCTCCCTTCGTCCGTGTTCTTCAGCATGTTCTTGTGAGAGAGTATTAGTAGCCACACGCTTAGAGAGAGAGAGGCGGCGAAAAGAAGAGAGCAGCAGGGAGGAAGAAGAAGAGGAAGCGCAGCAAAGCAGCTCCCAATGTGCTGCTACGTGGGCAAAGCCACCAAGATCTTCCTGTGCCTCGTGGCGGCCGTCCTCGTCGCGGGCCTCGTCCTCGGCTTCGGTCTGGCCCACCGCACGTGGGGTGCCCGGAAGGCCCAGCCGTCCTGCAACTGGCCTCACTGCCAGACCGGCGAGCCAGTGTACGGCGGCGACCAGCTCCTCCCGGCCGTCGGCGCCACCAACGCGCCGCCCAACCCGCTGACGCAGCCGGCCGTGGCCGCCTTTCCCGGGGTGACTTCGTCTTCGTCGTCCTCGGCCGCGCCTCCTGCAAGCATGCCGTATTTTGGGCCTCCCAACCCTTTAGCGCTGGGCCTCGCTCCAACGGCCCATGCTTAGAGCCAGTTGCAGATTTTTCTCTCTTTCGTTTGCTTTGTATTGTATACCAACACTCCGTAGTTCGCTGGAATTTATAGCGTTTGTTATTTCTTTTCAGTATTTCTAGTCTTTTTTGGGGTACAATATTTCTAGTCTTGACACGCGTCTGGTTGTACAATTTGGCTCCGTCTTGCTTTTGCCGTTTCGCCAGCTGGACATACCCGTCATTCTCTACGGTTTATATAAGAATCTGTTTGCAACTGCGAATGAATCTTTAGTATAGTTCATTGTGAGAATTGATCTGGTGAAATTGCGAGGAAAATCCATCGAAATTTCTCAGTTCGAAACAGTCCACTATTCGTCTCCCCCACGCGCTTCCTTTCATCACAAGACATCCTTGATTTGATTCCCACGCACTATCCAAATTTTGTTTCTCGCTCGGGAGCTCTCACTGACGACTGGGCCTGAAAGCGCAGGGCCCAGCCGCAGTCACGTAAGACTCGATATTACGGCAACCAACGCCGCCTCTCCCCAAATCGTCCCGAGCGCCCGCCTCTGCCTGCCAAGAAACAACTCCGTATTCCTCGACACAATTCCGCCGGCACCCCGAACTCCTCCCCCATCCGCCACCACGCCTGCGCGTATCGTCCCGTTGATCCCCGCCCGCAGCGATTCTCTCTGGCCCGGACGAGGTAGGCCGATGTTGATTTCGCTTCCTGCGGTGCTTTCTTGGCCCAGTTCTTGGTTTGAATGCAATGTTATCGTTGGATTCCTTTGGATATGAGCGTTGCATTTGGCCGCACAATCGGATGGTATAGGTTCAGTTTGTCCGAGGAAGCAGCTTCTTTGAGAAGATTAGGGCTTTAGATTTTGGATTCACAGGTTTAAACGATCGCGGATTGGTTGGGGTTCAGATTCCTCACGTGGCACTTAAACTTTTAAATCTTCTGTTATAAAAAAAAACTTTTAAATCTTCTGATCGATTCTTAGAGTCTGTTAGTTAATAGCACCGGAGAGTTTTCTATCAATGCTTGTGGCGGCACGAAATATTCATCTGCTGACATTTTTCTTGTTCCTGTTGCACGCACTTCGCTGAAATCGCTGCCCTTTAATGAATTCTGCAGCCTTTCAGGACGCGCGCTTCGTTTTTTTTTGACAGTATAACGAGAAAAGTGTTCTTTTTTTCCCCAACTTCTGTGAAGTTTACATCTTTTTTCACACTGTTGTTTAGCCCTTTCGTGTACTCTACTATGTATTTCTTGTAGTAAAAGTTTTATTTTCTTGTTCATAATATAGACTCTGATCAGATTACTGCTGACACTGACCTGTGTATCTGCTATTTCGTCTGTCATCTTGATGCCTGTAGGATAGCAGCTCCAGTGATATGTGACCACAAGTACCACTGAGCTGCTCGAGGCTTGGTGCGTTGTTCTAGTATCAAGTCATTGCACAGAAGAAAGTGGCCAAGTTGTGCTGACTGCTGACCTCAACTGATCTGACAAGGCATATTCTTGAAACATGATTCCAGCCAGTGTGGACATCATTGACTTGAGTTCAGATAGTGAAGATGATATTATTGACCTGTGTTCAGATAATGAAGAAGACAGTGATTTCCTCTCAGCCAGAGAAGATGATCTTGATTTTGAGGACCCTGGTAACTATTTTTATCAGCCTCGTGTTTCTCTCAGCACATCTGATCAGAATGGCCCAGAAGAACCAATAAGCTTGGAAAGTGATTTGTTTGGTAGTACACAAACTTCACCCTGTTATGAGCCTGTTGAGAATAAATTAATTACTGCAACGAGCAGCGAGGTGTCCAATCTTTTTCCTCCAGTGAACCAGGGTTCTTCTGTGGGGATGCCACATGATTCTGCATGTGCAATTCCTAATAACCAGTGCTTTGATGGTGTGGGGAAACTCTATGTATGCAATGATGACAAGACTTTTCCACTGTTACTAACAAATGGTGCCGATGTGAGACATTTCAGTGCTCCAGATGGTGCATCATCTGATTCTGCTCATGCTGTTCCTAATGCCCAGCACATTGATACTGTGGGGGAACTATATGCATGTAATGATAACAAGAGGATTCTTCCATCATTACTAACAAGTTGCATAGCTGCAAAATCTGAACATTCCTGCGAACCAAATGGTGCACTGCAGTTTCAACAATCTTTCTCAAGTGGAATCCCTAGAAGCTTCAGCCCTCAATCATCTACATCCAGTCATTCTATTTTAGATGACAACACGATCAAAGAAGAGCCCGTGGTGAAGTCTAATGGTTTCCAAAGATACTGTGCCAATGGAAATGGGATGTCGTCTTCGACAGTGTCAACAGGTGACGTTTTATAATACTATATCAGTGTTTTTTTTTTAATTTGGGTCAACATGGAAAATGGATTTATGTTTGTGCAAATTGTGGATAATAGGATAATTTTGGCTGAAAATGTCATATGGTGTATATTTAGGTCCGCGTTCACACCGGATCTTCCCTCCACCAAGGCCATCTGGGGGTTCTGTTAATAGCGTTGAAGTTGATAATGGCATAGAAAACAGGCTTTTTGGTTTTAACGAGAGAGCTGTATATGAAGAGGCCTTAAAGGTATAGACCTTTGTTTGATCAATACCAACATGGCACCCTAATGAACCATACTAAATTTCTCCCAACTGCATGCAGCATATCAATCAGGAAAAAAGGGAAGAAGATCTGCCTGAAGGTGTTATGTCAATATCACTCCTTAAGCATCAGGTAACCTTTTGATTTTATCTCAGTTATACAACAATTGTGCTTTTTTCTGGAGTCTCTCTTAACTTCTTTGTTCTTTATGTGTGAAAGAAAATAGCATTAGCTTGGATGCTTTCCAAGGAGAATAGTTGTCACTGTTCAGGAGGAATCTTGGCAGATGATCAGGTTACTTCTTATTTTCTACAGTATTCAAGTGGCTTTTAATTGTTCACCAGACACTGCTATATTAAGCACTTCAATTTCTTCTACAGGGTCTTGGGAAGACAATATCAACGATTGCCCTTATACAAAAAGAGAGGATTCAGCAGTCTAAGTTCATGACTGCTGGTTTGTATCATACAAAATCTGTACTGAATGTTGAAGACGATGACGATGATGTAGTGATTATCATGGATAAGAAAAAAATGAAGAATGAACTCAAGGTAGATGATTCTACACCATTGGATGTCGCCTCCAGTCTTGAACTCTGTACGAGTCAGTCAAAGCCTGCTGCTGACAGAATGGTCAAGGCTGTAAAAGTTGAACTCACAGAGAAGATCAGATTGGACTCTGCATCAATCTTGAAGTCCGATACTAGACCTGCTTCAGGCACACTGGTGGTGTGCCCTGCTAGTGTACTTAAGCAGTGGGCTAATGAGCTCTCTGTGAAAGTTACGGAAAGCTCTAAATTGTCTGTTTTGGTTTACCATGGAGCTTCAAGGACTAAAAATCCAAATGAGCTAGCAAAATATGACGTTGTTGTCACCACATACACAACTGTGGCCAATGAAGTGCCTAGAGAAAATCCTGATGATGAAGAAAAGAACAGTGAAATGTATGGAATATGTCCGGATTTTTTGCTGGCAGCAAAAGAAAACAACCATCAATAAAAACTAAACCTGGCGGTCCACTTGCCAGGGTACGATGGTTCAGAGTTGTGCTTGATGAAGCTCAAACAATAAAAAATTATCGGACTCAAGTGGCTAGAGCTTGTTCTGCACTGTGTGCGGAAAGGAGATGGTGCTTATCAGGAACACCTATACAAAATAAAATTGATGACCTATACAGCTATTTCTGTTTCTTGAAATATGAACCATATTCTAAAGTTGGTTCGTTTTCCTGTATGATAAAGAATCCAATATCTAGAGATCCAGCTCGTGGGTATAAGAAGCTTCAAGCTATCTTGAGGATCATTCTATTGCGACGCACAAAAGGTAAATAAAATATTTTCCCTACATATATATTTCTGCAACTCTTTACCTTAAAATACACCGTTTAACTCTTTGGCCAACAAAACATACCACTTAAACTGGAACTAATCACAACCATGAAAACTTTGTTCTTCACCTCTATATTTCCTTTCTGTTCAGTAATTGTTTTCTGAACATTTGTTATGTATATGTGAGTGTTATATTCATCCTGGGTTGTGATATTTTGTTACTGATCATATTTTGGATCATTGTTCATATAGAAACTTTGATTGATGGAGAACCAATCATAAAGCTACCACCAAAGACAATTGAGCTGAGTAAAATTGATTTCACCCAAGAGGAGCGAGCTTTCTACTTGGCACTTGAAGAAGGATCTCGCCAAAAATTCAAGGTAGCTTCGAACCTACACTTTATTGAATAGGATACATGCATATAATTGCTTAAATGTAAGCGATATTTTTGCAGTCATGTTGCATTATGTTTGATGCTCTGTGATTATGTTGAATATAAGCAATGGATGTTTTGATGCTCTCTCATTTCAGTCGTTCATTTTCTGTCACGGATTCACGATGCATTACCCATCTGGTCTCTAAAGTAGTATTTGTGATGGATGTTTCTTATATGAAGTATTGAAATGTAAAGGTGCATTGTTTTTGTGCCCACATTTCATCCATTTCTTTGTGGAGAGCACATTTCCATGTCAACAGTTTATTTTATGTGATATAAATTTAATACTTTTGGCCCCATACGTTGGAGGTTTTGAAGTGCATAATCAGATAAAAGTAGCTTACCTTAAGGAATGATCCTATATTCTGTTTGTATTTCTCTCTCCTTCAAAATAAAGTTTGGTTGCTCAAAATTTTCAGTGCAAAAGTTTTTTATGCTCATGGTGTGTTCAAATACAGGCATATGATGCTGCTGGGACAATAAAGGATAATTATGCAAACATCCTTGTGTTGCTATTGCGGCTTCGGCAGGCTTGTGACCATCCCTTTCTTTTGAAGGGTGAAGAATCAAAATTGATTGACAATACTTCAATCGAAATGGCAAAGCAACTTCCTAAGGATGAAGTGACAAATTTGCTCGAAAAGCTGGAAAGTGGTCCTGTGATTTGTTCCATATGCAATGTAAGCAATCAAATCACTCAAAATTGTACATTCATTGTTTGCTTACTTGACATAGATAATATCCATCGTCTCAAATGCAAATAGTTTTCCATTTGGTCCCAATCACCTTCTCTTTTGTTCCTGGAATGTTTTCTTATGAAGAGGCAAAATAATAAAGTAAAACATGATATCTGTGTCTTATTAAACATTAAACTTTGATCCATGTGTTTGGTTGTAGACGAAATATTAATTAGTCCACAGCTTTCTATTCAGTGAATAATTAAAATCACTAATGTTTCCCAATTGGCAGGATCCACCTGAGGATGCTGTTGTCGCAACATGTGGTCATGTTTTTTGCAATCAGTGTGTACATGAGAGATTAACAAGCGATGAAAATTTCTGCCCGTCTTTTCTTTCTGGATTTCTTTGTGGAAAGAAAATAAGTGCTGGATCTGTTTTTTCACCTGGAGTATTGAAGCTTTGTACCTTGCCTAAGTTGGAGTTTGATGTAGCAGCTAGCTCAACACCAGAAGATGAATCGTCTTCAATCTGTGAAAGCAGTTACATCTCCTCAAAGATCAAGGCAGCCATCGACAATATTAATTCAGTCATCAGCACGCATGCCATTGCAGGGGTTGACACTGTTAAATCAATTCCAAGCGAGATAGCTCCTGTTAAAGCAATAGTCTTCTCCCAGTGGACTGGCATGTTGGATTTGCTGGAGCTTTCACTGAACAGTAACAATATACAATACAGGAGGTTAGATGGGAAGATGTCTCTCAACGAAAGAGACAATGCAGTGAAAGAGTTTAATACTATACCAGAGGTTATTTTAGTGCTTCAGCCTTTTCTTTTTTCACTATCACCTGTAGATGTTCGACAAGTGAATATAGCTAACTATATTTGCAGGTAAAAGTGATGATCATGTCACTGAAAGCTGGCAATCTTGGTCTAAACATGGTGGCTGCTTGCCATGTGATTATGCTTGATCCGTGGTGGAATCCTTATGCTGAGGACCAGGCAGTTGATAGAGCACACAGAATTGGCCAGACTCGTCCGGTCACTGTTTCCCGTTTAACAGTTAAGGGTACTGTGGAAGATCGCATTTTGGATCTGCAGGTAATATTTTGGTTCATGCATTCATGTTGACCTTTGTGTGCTATTTAGATATTCAGGTAACTGATTATTAGTTGTGGGGATCGATGACTGCTTGGGTAATAGTAATAGTTCAACATAATATTATTCTGGTTGAGCTTACAATCAGTAAATATTGTTGGCCTAAACTCTAAAACGAAAGTGGAAAGAGGCGAGGAATTTGTGCAGCGTGGTAACTGGATGCGTTTCTGACTCTGTCTATTTATGTTCAGACTCCACACACACGATACATGGCCTCATGGGCCGGGATACATGGCCTAGTGGCCTGACTCTGACTTGACTTTGACTCAACTGATTAAACTTGACTACTAAGTAAAGTATGACACTAACACATGACTGTTAGACAACTAAAAACACACGCACAGGGATTATCAACATTTCTCCCCTAATCCCTGTGTGTCTATGAAATCTGGACCAGACCTATCCTAGAACGAAACTCCAGGAACTTAATTCGCCCAAGAGCTTTAGTCAGGATGTCTGCAAGCTGATCCACTGTGTTGATGTAACTGGCCCTGATGCTTCCATCTTCCAAACAGCTTCTGATGAAATGATATTTGAGTCGGATGTGCTTGCTGCGATCATGAAAGACTGGATTCTTGGCAAGGGCCAGGGCAGACTTACTGTCCACCTTAAGCTCGACTGCTGCGGTCTTCTTCCCAAGGAGCTCCCCGAGCAGCCGAGCCAACCAAATTGCTTGAGTAGTTGCAGTGGTGGCAGCAATATACTCTGCTTCACAGCTTGACAATGCTACCACACGCTGCTTGATAGACTGCCAACTCACTAGACAGTTGCCGAGGAAGAACAGAGCCCCGCTCGTACTCTTGCTCGTGTCAATGTCGCCGGCGAGATCAGAGTCACAATACCCCACGAACTGCGCAGCCCCAGGCTGGCGCCCGTAGTGCAGGCCATAGTCGATGGAGCCAGCTATGTAGCGCAGAATCCGCTTGATGGCCTGCTGATGCTCCTCCGTTGGCCTCTCCATGAAACGGTTCACGAACCCGACTGCATATGCCAAGTCAGGGCGCGTGTGCACCAAATACCGGAGACTGCCCACGATGCGCCGGTATTGAGTGGCGTCAACTTCTTCTGCCTCGCTGTACCGGCTCAACTTCAATCGCTCCTCCATTGGAGTGTGCGCTGGATTGCAACCCTCCATGTTTGCCATCTCCGGTATGTGCTTGGCGTAGTGGGCTTGACGCAGCGTGATCCCATCATCTCCCTGGTACACCTCAATGCCCGGATAGAAAGATAGGAGACCCGGATCACTCATCCGGAAGACCATCTTCATCTCCTCCTTAAATTGTTCGGTGTTGCGCTTGGATGTGCCGGTGATGATGAGATCATCCACATAGACGCCCACCAGCAGAATTGATCCGCTGTCATCTTCTCGACGGTACACCGCCGCCTCATAGCCGCTCTGCTCGAAGCCCATACTGCTGAGCGTTTGGTCCAGCTTTGCGTTCCGGGCACGGGGTGCACGGCGGAGGCCGTAGAGCGCCTTGCGCAGCCTCAACACCTTGTTCTCCTTCCCGGTGGCGATGAAACCGGGAGGTTGCCGCACGTAGACCTCCTCCTTGAGATCTCCGTTGAGGAACGCGGACTTAACGTCCATGTGGTGAACCTGCCATCCTTCCTGGGCAGCAAGCGCAAGAAGAACGCGGATTGACTCGATGCGAGCCACGGGTGCGAAGGCGTCGTCATAGTCAATCCCCTCTGCTGGACGAAACCGCGAGCCACTAGCCGCGCTTTGTGCTTGACCACTTCGCCGGCTTCGTTCTTCTTCAATTTGAACACCCACTTGAGGGTGATTGGGCGATGTCCGCGCGGCGGATCCACGAGCTCCCAAGTCTTGTTCTGCTCGACGGAGTCGATCTCCTGCTGCATCGCTGTCCGCCACGCCTCGTCCCGCTCCGCTTCGGCAAACGTGCGGGGCTCGCCGGTGTGCGTCGAGTGCAGCTCGGCGTCGATGTTGCGGCTGCGCAAAGCCGGGGACAGCCTGGTTGTCGAAGAGGTTGTCGACGGTGCGGTACCTCAACGGCGTGTCGGCGTGCTCGGCATCAACTCGATCGTCGTCGTTCTCCGGTGGCGTCGCGAACTCCGGTGATGGTGCGGCAGCCACCGGGGATGGCGTCCTCGGCGGAGGAGAAGCGGCTGGTGATGGGGAACCGGCAACTCCCCGTCTTCCGCAACGTGGATGTACTCGATGGTGAAGTCGTCCGGGGCGCTTGCTCGCTGCTGCTCGCCTCCTTGTTCCGGCTCCGGCCACGGCCCTCGTCGAACACGACGTCGCGCGCCGTGCGCACGCGCCGCATCTCGGGATCGAGGACGCGGTACGCTTTAGTGCCCTCGCGAGTAGCCGATGAAGACACCGGGGTGCTTCGTCCCGCAGCTTGCTCACATTGTTCGGCTCCTTGACAAACGCCGGGCACCGAACACCGGAGATGGCTCACCGCCGGCTTGCGCCCAAACCACGCCTCATACGGCGTCATGCCGGAAAGGCTTTTGGTGGGCGAGCGGTTGAGGATGTGTACAGCCGTCAACACCGCTTCTCCCCAAAACTCGCGAGCATGCCCCTTTGCTTGAGCGGCGCACGAGCTGTCGCCACCACCGTCCGATTCCGCCGCTCAACGACACCATTCCGTTGCGGCGTGTACGGCGCGGAGAAGTGCCTCTTGATCCCTTCATCTGCGCGATAGCGAGCGAACTCCGCGGCCGTGAATTCTCCGCCATTGTCGGTGCGCGAGAACGCGCAGCTTTCGCCACTCTCGCCCTCGGCTGCGGCCTCGAACATGCTTGATGGCGTTCGCTGCTCCGGACTTCTCGCGCAGCGGTACCACCCACATGAAGCGAGTAGCATCATCAACCGAGCAAGAGAAAATAACGCCGCCCTCCCGGCGTTGCCGGCGTGATTGGACCACACAAGTCGCCGTGGACGAGCTCGAGCTGCTCTCGCGCGCGGTACTTGGCTTGAGCGAGAAAGGGCCGCCGGCGATGCTTGGTGAGGACACGGGTGTCGCACGGCTGGTCCGGATGATCCAGGCTGTGGCATGCCTCGCACCATCTCCTTTTGTGCCATCTTCTTGAGCGCGTCGAAGTGAAGATGCCCGAGCCGCTCATGCCAACGCCACGCTTCATCGTCACGGCGAGCGGCGAGGCGAGTGGCCGGGTCACCTCCATCCGCAGCACGTACGGCTGGTTCTCGGCCGCGAGCCACCTTGGCAACAAGGCGCCGCTGCCGGTCCCAAATCCCGAGGAGGCCGTCGTCGATCACCACACGCGCGCCGCTCCGGTCCAGTCGACCGAGACTTATTATGTTGTTCCGGAGTGCGGGGATGTAGTAGACGCCGTGTAGCGCCTTGTGCTCCCGGTTTTAGCCAGGAAGACAACGGTGCCGATGCCGCAGATTTTGACCGCCGATGAGTCGCCAAACTTCACCGAGCCTTGGACGCCGCGATCGAGCTCGGAGAAGAACTCCTCCTGCCCGGTCATGTGATGAGTGGCTCCGGTGTCGAGGAACCAACCTTCAATCTTCTCATCGGACGACTCGCCGGAGCCAAGGAAAGCTTTCGCCCTGGTCTCGTCGAGATGGAGCGAGCGGAGGCCGGAGTCGAGGAAGACGGCGCCGTTGATTGAGCGGGAGCCGCAGCTGCGGCGGTTAGGGTTGAGATTGGGCCGGCATGTGCCGGAAACGAGGGACGGCTCATCATCATCTTCGGCTCGCGCCAAATTTGGCTGGCCTCCACCCTTCTTGGGCTGCCGGCATTCGCGGGCCCGGTGACCACGACGTCCGTAATTCGGGCAACGACCGTCGCGGTTACCGCCTCCGCCACCGCTCGAGCGATCTCCGCTCGCCTGCTCGCCGCCACCGGAGCGCTCGCCGCCGCCCCACCGGGCTTCTCCTTCTGCGCGGCTTGCGACGCCTTTCTCCACGTGGCGCCCTGCTTTGACCGGCACCAAAGGAACCTTCTCCTTTTCGCTTCTCACGCCGGCGAGCTAACCATTGTTCCTCCGTGAACATGAGCTTGCCGCCGATGGTCACCGGCTCCGTAGGAGCCTGCTCTTCCTGATCAACCGCAGCTAACCGCCCGGACACATCCTCAATTGAAAGCTCCAAGAGATCAAGGAGCGTCTCAATTGAGAGCGCGATCCGGCGGTACTTGGTAGGCACGCACCGCAACAGCTTGCGCACGGCCTTCTCTTCATCAATGTCGTCGTCTCCGTGCGTGAGCGATTGCTGCTGCAGACCGGCAATGCGAAGGGCGAAATCTTCGACATCCTCCCCATCACGGAATGCCGGTCGATCCCATTCCCGGCGAAGCTTCTCCGCCGTTGCAACGCGCGCACGATCCGCGCCAATGCGGGCTCCGGCGATGGCGTCCCACGCCTCCTTGGCAGTTTCTTTAACCGCCGGTGCCGGAATCATTGCTGCCGGCACCGCGCCGAGTAGCGCATCCGAGCCAACCGATCCTCCCGGTACTCCGTGTCGCCGTAGCGGACGGCATCCCGCAGGCCACGGGCCTGCAGCTTCACTCGCATCAACGGACTCCACTCGTTGTAGTTGGTCTTGGTCGGGGTAGGGTAGGTGCCTGCGCCGCCGATCTCCTTGATCACGCGCTGAACGGCGGGCTGGACGCGCTCGCGGCGGCGCCCTCGGCGCGGCGGCGGCGACGGCGATTGCCGCCGATCGAACACCCCTCTCGAGCCGTGGAGCAGCGTGTCCCGCGAGGAACCGCTCAGCGACGGAGGAACCTTCTTCCCTGCCTTGCCGGCGGCTGCATCAGCCTCCCGGCGGCGTGCGGACGTCGACATCTCTCACGATCCCAAGATCTCAACCGCTCCGGTACCAATTGTTGGCCTAAACTCTAAAACGAAAGTGGAAAGAGGCGAGGAATTTGTGCAGCGTGGTAACTGGCTGCGTTTCTGACTCTGTCTATTTATGTTCAGACTCCACACACACGATACATGGCCTCATGGGCCGGGATACATGGCCTAGTGGTCTGACTCTGACTTGACTTTGACTCAACTGATTAAACTTGACTACTAAGTAAAGTATGACACTAACACATGACTGTTAGACAACTAAAAACACACGCACAGGGATTATCAACAAATATTAGTGTACTGGTCCCTCTCTCCCACTTAATACAGTTTTCTTCTATAAGCTTCTCGGTGCTTATTTAAATCCAACATTGCGACTGTAATTTTGTTCTCATTATTTTGAAATAATGATTAAAGTGAAACTACAGAGTAGCGATCAAATAATGAGTAATGTGATGTTGATGATATAAAACAAAGCAGTTACAGCTTCTGTACACAACTACATATTCAATGGCGATCCATTTTTTCTCTTAGTAATACTTTATTTCATTGTGAATCTGCCTTTTAGAAAAGGCAGAAAACCCATTTATGTTTGCTTTTCTGCCTTTTTGTTGCCATAATGTGTATATTTTCTCTTCCATAGGAGAAAAAGAGAAAGATGGTCCAGTCTGCCTTCGGTGAGGACAAAACTAGCGGCAATGCAACTCGGCTCACTGTAGAAGACCTCAGATACCTCTTCATGGTGTAATAGCACCTTGCAATCCTCTGTAGGTCTGATGAATTTTGTCGTGATGATACTAAACCAAAGACTGATCAGTCCATTATGCAATGTTTTTGTTCTTTTCTTTAGCTTAGGCAGTAGAGAGGTTATGCACGTAGCCATCAGCAGCCATAGTTTGATGCGTCAGGATCGCTTTTGCATTGCTCGTTGAGTACTGCACGATTCTTCTGGCCTTTTGTAATTATGCTCAAGGGGAAGTCGTTAAATAGATTTTGCTACTTTTCGGACATAAAAGACATGTAGCATCTTCTACTTCAGAAGATTTAGAAGTCCAAAATGGTTGTAATATTTTGTTTTTGATAATCATTTTATATGTTCGAGTGGCCCTAGCGTAAGAGCGTAACCAACTCAGCCGCCGGCGAGGACGATATTTGCTACAGGATTGACGCACAAATTGACATTGGATTATTAACCGGAACCAAAATCATTGCGATTCAAAATGAATTGAACACGGCCTGAATCAAACTTATCGCACTAGGAATAGAGTACCTCACGTTCTAAAAAAAGGGAATATAATTCCTCTCCTCCGGCATCGAGCTCTATATTGTCGAGTTCGCCACGATCAAGGCTTACAAAACCAAACGAAACATCAGAACTCAACAGGGCCGGTCCAACGATTAACTGGAAAACCGGGATAATCGGTCGGTTAACCGAGCAAAATTCATTTCAGGTTAGTGAAGGTCGGTGATTGGTTAATTTTGGTTAACAGGCCGGCCGGACCGGTTAACCGACCAGGTTTCTGAAAAAGACAAAATTTACAATAAAAATAGGAAATAGCACAACCATGTTGTCCATAAAAAGTCAAATATAGTTGTCCAACCCATATTGTTCAACATAAATTCATACATCAACAAGGTTAATTATACATGGTACATAGAAAAATGACTTTCACTTATGTCTCTTGTCCAACACATATTATTCAACAAATAATTATACATCAAGAAAATTACCTAGATTTCAAAAAGTAATGTCAATGACTTTGTATCTTAAATTTATGTCTATTTTCTTATGAGTACTGCTATAGGTCCAACCCGATTGTCCTACTCATGTCTAACTCAAGCTATTATAGAAACTATATATCATCATTTAGAAATTTTAAACACTTGGTTGCCATATATTCATTCAGTCGAAACAGAGTTGGACATTCGAGTTGGCTCTACAACATTTTCCTTTTGAACAAAATTGGACATTCGAGTTGGCTCTACAATATTTCCCTTTTCTTATCTACGACTACATATGTTTCCTATTTAGCTAAAAAAAAGAAAATTTAGATTTAGGAGGAGAGGGTTAGCCGGCCGGTTATAAGGTTCTATGGCCTTTTTACTTTTTTTTATTCCATGAATTTTTTCTATGTCAAACAAACTCGATTTCATTTTATTCTTTCACTAAAATCTTTTTTTTCTAGTTTTTAACAAATTTTCTATATAAAACTTTTCAAAATTTGATTTTTTTAATTTTGAATCGGTGGTTAACCGGCTAACCGGTGTAACCGGTCTGGACCGGTTTATCGGTTAACCGGAACCGGCCGATTAACCCGGTTCTTTGAACCATGGCCACGATTATCTCTCCACAACGGCGCAAATCAAATGGCCAATTCACTTTCGGCTCTGCAGGGTCAAATATCTCCTATTGCATTGATTTTTTTGCCAATATAATGGAGCACGGACGGGAAACTTCACAGTTTATAAGATTGGACGGCAAAACAACCGAAAGGACCTGGTCTCCTGGCTGGACCACCTAGGATGCCTTGGGAACACAGATCGGCACAGGCCAGCGGGCACAGGGAAGCCACAGCCCTGCCGTTCCCGTTTCCTTCCTTCTTCGCTTCCCGGTTTATCGGCCGTTGCACCCCATTTTTTCAAATTTCAAACCCTCTCGTCCAACGGCACCAATAGTCCCTCTCGCTACGCCTCGCGAATTTCGCCAGTTCACACCCATCACATTCGTCGCCACGGCGCCGGACAGTCCAATTGCGCGTGCCCCAGGCCCCAGCCGCGACGACACGCGGATCCGGACACCAGGTGAGGTCTGACTAGTTTCGATTGCTGTGGTCGGGCAGTTCTTGGTTACAAACGGAACATCCAATGGTCAGATGGTTTTATGATGTATTTTCCAAATCCATGGTCAATTCGAGTGGTTTTGTTTCGCTTTTGTGAAGTGTAATTGATTTGTTTGGGTTAAAACGGTGTGTATTACATCAGGTTTTGGAATTGGTTCGACTGGCATCGCAGTGCCTTTGATCACTTTTGTTTGAGCGATCGTGGATTTGGGTCGATTATGAAGCAGAGCTTTATCCTTTGATTGATCCTATATATAATCGATCTGATTTTTTTTGTGATTGTATAATTAGAATTATAGATGTTTGATAAGAGATTGAACCTCGTATGGTTGCAGGCAGTATGGAAGTCATTGACTTAAGTTCAGATGGTGAAGGCGTTATTGACTTGTCCTCGGACTCAGATAGTGATGACAGCATCGATTTGTGGTCGGACACAGAAGATGATCTTGATTCTGATGGTGCCAGAAACCGTTTCCACCAGAATCGCGTAGGAAAACCAACCACGGTGCGCGTCAATTGGTTTCTAAGTGCTCAGCCTGAATCCTTCTTTGGAGCTCCTGAGAATGAAGCAGCCGCTAAAATGTTGGCGAATTCCAAAGTCCAAAGATTCTCCAGGCCAATTCCATCCAAGGATTCTGTTATTGATGTGGAAGGAGGTGAATGCATAGAAAACGTGGAAAGCTTTCTCTTTGGTTGTGACGAGAGAGCTGTATATGAAGAAGCCCTACAGGTACAGATGTTGTCATCGTATAACGAATTACTTGCCTGGTTACTTCATATTAGTATACTTCATATGAGCCGTACTTATTTCCCCAAACTTTTCACAGCATATCGGTCAGGAAAAAGGGGAAGAAGATCTGCCTGAAGGTGTTTTGTCAGTATCACTCCTTAAGCATCAGGTAAATCGGTCTTTATCTCAGTTATTTTGCTTATTCTGGAGACCTTCACTTATGTATAATTTTTATGTTCGAAAGAGAATAGCATTGGCCTGGATGCTTTCCAAGGAGAATAGTACGCACTGTGCAGGTGGAATTTTGGCAGATGATCAGGTTATCCATTCTTTTTTTTTCCCTATTATATTACAGTATACTTTGATTACTTTTAACAGGTTGATTGTTGACTTAAAGTACACCACTTTCTGTGACACAGGGTCTTGGGAAGACAATATCAACGATTGCTCTTATACAGAAGGAAAGGGCCCAGCAGTTTATGTTCATGACTGCTGATTCAGATCTTACAGATGGTGAGGAAGCAGTGTTTAGTCGATCAAGAGCCAGAATGACCAAGAGTTTTAAATCTCCATTAAAGAAGAAGACTAGAAAGAAAGTCTTGCTATCAACATCTAGACCAGCTGCTGGAACATTGGTGGTGTGTCCTGCTAGTGTTCTTAAGCAGTGGGCTAGTGAGCTGTCTACAAAGGTCACCGAAAGTGCTAAATTATCTGTTCTGGTATATCATGGAGCTTCAAGGACAAGAGATCCAACTGAGCTGGCGGCCTACGATGTTGTTGTGACAACTTATGCAATTGCGGCCCGGGAAGTGCCTAAAGGGAACACTGTCCAGGAGCAGGAGAGTATTGAAATGTATGGGATATGCCCAGCACCGTCCGTTGGCAATAAAATGAAACTGCCGAAAAATATGAAAGGCAAGGGAAAGAACAAAGCTAACAGTTCAGATGTGGGCCCACTTGCGATGGTACGATGGTTCAGAGTTGTGCTAGATGAAGCTCACACAATAAAAACATACAGGACTCAAATTGCTAAAGCATGCTGTGGATTAAGCGCAAAAAGGAGATGGTGCTTATCTGGAACACCTATACAAAACAACATAGATGATCTATACAGTTACTTCCGCTTCTTGAAATTTGATCCTTATTCTAAGTATAGCTCTTTTTGCTCCATGCTTAAAAGCCGAGTAACCAGAGATGCAATTCATGGCTATAAAAAACTTCAAACTGTTTTAAGGATAGTTCTGCTGCGGCGCAAAAAAGGTGCAATGAAATGCTTTTATATTAGCTAAATATATATTTATTTCTACATACACAACTTATTAGTTCTCCAGTATCAACTAGAAATTGATATGAAGTTTATTGATTTCATTAAACATATAATATTCCCTTTATGTATGCTCCTGATCCATATTTAGGTGACAACATTGACTAATTGCAGTTTCTCATTCTATCTTTACATACTTTTACAATAATCATGAATAATCACTGCATATGTCACACATTTTTTTCTGAAATAAAGTAAGAACCACTGTTTTTAATTTTTTGTAGGCATTTATTAATTAATATTATTTTTGTTTGTATCAAAACTCCATCATATTGTGGATCTTAATTTCACAGTATATTTGACTGTTTTCTTATTCTTCTTTGGTTGCAATATCTTTGACATACAGAAATGCTACTTGATGGAGAACCAATCATAAAACTACCACCAAAGACAATTGAATTAAATAAAATAGATTTCAGTCAGGAGGAACGAGCTTTTTATTTATTACTTGAAGAAACCTCTCGGACATCTTTCAAGGTAAGTTTCAGTTACTGTTTACATATTCAACTTTCTTCATATTCTATTGTTCTATCATTAAGTATTCAGTAACATAATCAAAACTTAATTGCTTAACTTTTACAAGGAAATATTTGCAGTTTGGGGGCACGTTGTTTCCTTTCTATACAACAGCTACTTTCCTGTTTTTCCTATTATCTTCCTACTTTTCCTGATCTTCCAATACATGGTTAATAAATTGTGATCTAGCAAAGCCTTGGAGAGGCTTCTTTTTTGTGAACCTGATCTAGTTATGCATGACAAAGGCGTCTTGGCCAAGTGGTTAAGGCGCCCGAGTGACACGGGTTCGACAAATTTTCAGAATGGGTTGAAAAAAAAAACTCTTGCCACTCCCCACTCAAAGCATGTATAAGTGAAGAGCCAAACCGATCTCACACGATGAACGGCTCACTTTGTCAGGGTGGGGAGGGAGGGGGTTGGCGATTTGTTCAACCTACATAACAATGTTTTATTCATAATGAAATGCCATGCATACCTTTATGGCTTTATGGGAATGAGCTTGCAGAAATTTCAGTTTTTCCAGTGCACTATCTGGTTCTCATCATATATTGAGTTAATGTTACAGGCAATGGAAAAAGAGGGGATACATAGACACTATGTGCATATCCTTGCATTGTTGTGTCAACTTCGACAGGCTTGCAACCACCCTTTTCTTTTGAATGGGCTGCCATCGATTGACCGCTTTATAGAAATGGTAAAGAAAGTTCCTAAGAAAACAGTGACAGATTTGATTCAAAACCTGGAAACAGGTTCTGCAATTTGTTCCGCATGCAGGGTGAGGAACACACTCTTTATATTTATATGCGAAGTCTTTTGCCTTGAAGTAGCTGCCCATTTGTTTCATTCACTTCTGTTCTATATCTTTTACGAGGAATGGATCGAAAATATGCATGTCGATTTTCTTTTTTCAAAATACCTGTGACAGTCATTTATTGTCCTGTCATTTTGCAGTGCCCACCTTCAAATGCCGTTGTAGCATCATGTGGTCATGTTTTCTGCAATGGCTGTGTGCCAGAGATCAAACGTAGTTCTGGCAATGTCTCAAGTGAGGAAAATTTCCTAACAAGTGGTGATGGGAATGTCTCAACAGGTGATGATAGTGTCTTAACGAGTGATGATGAGAGTTATGTCGAGAATGTCTGCCCCGCTTCAGGTTGTAGAAAGGAATTAAGTACTGCATCTGTTTTCTCACCTGAGATATTGAAGTTTTTTATCTGGCCAAAGTTGGAAGAGTCTCAGGCGACAACTGCAGCCGGTAAAATGGTATCGGTCCGTGAAAGGAGTTACGTCTCCTCAAAGATCAGGGCAGCAATTGACACACTTAACTCGATCATCAAGACACGTGGCGGTACAGGGGATGATTCGATTCCAAGCGAGGTAGCGCCTGCTAAGGCAATAGTCTTCACTCAGTGGACTAGCATGTTAGACCTGATGGAGGTTTCATTGAAAAGAAATCATATAGAATTCAGGAGGCTAGATGGAGCAATGTCTCTGAACGTAAGGGAAAGAGCTGTGAGAGAGTTCAACACTGACCCAGAGGTAATTTTCTTCTTGTGTTCTATATTTTTAGTTCTCACCATTGCATGTAATTAACCTTCGCTTAGTAACTTTTGATTCTTCAGGTACGAGTGATAATCATGTCACTAAAGGCTGGCAATCTTGGATTGAACATGGTATCTGCTTGCCATGTGATCATGCTTGATCTGTGGTGGAATCCCTCTGCTGAGGACCAGGCAGTTGATAGAGCACACAGAATTGGTCAAACCCGTCCAGTTACTGTGTCTCGTCTAACCATTAAAGACACAGTGGAAGATCGCATTTTATCTCTGCAGGTAATACTTTTGGAAGATCATGATATGTATTCTTTATTACCGTCAAAGAAAGTGCAGTGTGAGTTTAGAATTCTATCGGTTTGATTTGGTTGTAGTTTCCTACTCCCTTTGTCTTCTGTTTCAGAGTTCATGCGGTCAAATATTACCAACTTTGTTAAAATTAAAAACATGTAAGAATGTAGTATAAACTTTGGGAGAATGAACTTTATATCAGTTGAATTGTCAACAAAAAAATCAAATGTCCAAAGTAATGGGACTAGTGAAGTTTTATCTTGTGTTTACGGGAGTGGGTCAGATGATTTTGGACACATCCAAAGGAAATTCTTCCATGCCGGCGGTGCTTTGATTTCGATATATGCAATTTCTAACGCTCTATTTTTCTGTTGATGAGAATAAAAGGTGCGTGCTTGTTTTGGCAGGGGAAGAAAAAAGAGCTGATCCAATCTGCATTTGGCGAGGACGGGTCCGGCGGCAATGCAGCAACTCGGCTCAGCGCCGAGGACCTCAGATTTCTCTTCAACGTGTGATGACAGCACGATCTCAAAATGTAATAATAACCGTTGGTAGGATTATCGGTCACTTTCGTTGTGACCATAGTAGTAATGTAAGTTACGGCTGATTACACAGTCCTAGCTCGGATCTGTGATTCGCAGACGACGTCATCATGAACGGTTGATGTTCCAATGAATCACAACTGCATTGTCTCTAGAGCTGTTTCGTAACTCCGTTGTTCAGGTATGTACACGCATGGTACAGAATAATGAGGTTGTTGCCAGCGCCAGGGAACTTGGTTAGCAGACGCACCTGAACCACGAGCATGCTTCTGATAGATGACGATGTCGTCGCCGTCTCCGACCCCTTGTGATGTCAAAGGCGCGGTGAATGGCCGGCGAGTTCTGTCTCATCATCGGCATGCATGGCGCCATCGTGGCTCGGTCGGCGCAGGGGCATGGATGTCCGAACATGCGGAACCAATGCCTGCGTGGCCGGCGTAACCGACCCCTTGGGTAACTTTTCGAACGTCCAATGGAGAACGTGCGGTCCAGATTCGACTGCGAAACCGTTTACCTGGTCATTGTCTCCCTCGAGGGTGACTCAGAGGCCCGGGTCGCCTGACGCGCGGCCATGGCGAACAGCGGAGGCCGCCGTCCCCGTTGGTTCCGTCAAAAAAAGAAAATCCATGCTCGCGTGTTGCATCGACGATGACGGTGCTGCCCGTGCGCTCTCGATCGAGCAGGGCCTCTTCGAGCAGCGACGACGTCGAGGGAAGTTTTGCGCGTCGAAGCTTGAGACGCAGCCAACAACGTTCATGGCTGTGCCTCACGGGGACCGGCCATTGCTTGATTTGTGCTAAGCAGTAAGCCCAGAGCAGCCGTGTGTGATCCGAGAGGTCATTCTTATATACTCCAATCATAAAACTAGATGCACGGGACTAGGGGGCAAAGAGTTCTCTCTGGAGTATCATCGGAGAGAAGATATTTGAGATCTCCTTTAGTAAGCTTGAGCTTTTGGACATCGTCCCCTCCTTTAGTAAGGCTCCGACCACACTGACATTACAACAAAAAATGAAACAAGTATGGCGGGTGAAGAAGGTGCATCCATCCACGTCCAATTCTCCGGGACAAGATGAAGCACCACCAAGCTGAATAAGAGACGAAGAAAGTCTGTTCACAAGACTTCAGACACGACAAACCCTCGTGGGAGGAAAAATGGTATTTATATCATATTGGAAATTTTAATCCATATTTTGATTTATATCCTCATGGAAACGACGTTAGCTTTGACATCCGGGCCTTAGAGATATGCTAGCACGACAAAACTAAGCAACGCCCTCAACCGCGGAGATCATTGAGTCCGTTCCTTTCCGTCTGCTTTGATCCGTTATGATCACTTCCTTTCTAGAGACTCATCACGAGTCGCGGAGTCGATGTGAGCACGCGAAGAGGACTGAAGTTTTTCCTTTTTTTTGTTTGTGGGCGCAACACCCTTGCGTGTGCGCAAGGCTCCAACCCCAGCAGGCGGCTCCCGCCGTCGTGTCTACCGCCCTTCCTGCCCCGCTCTCCGCTAACTAGTCGGCTCTAATACCCCTTATGCGACCACCACCGCGGCAATTATCACCGCGTTAACTTGTCCAATCCGACACCCCTATCCCAGCTCAGCCCATCATCGACAACCATCACCACAGCTGGCGATGCCCTCGCCGCCTTGCCGAATCGTCGGGCCACCCTACCTCAATTATTTTAGGTTCGAGGGAGAAGCATATTCAAAGGGATACAAACCCACGAGCACTAAAAGATTTTACAGCAATGATAACGGAGATCGACGACGGGACGAATGGTGCGTGCTGTCAAACGTCGAAAGCAGGATAAAAACAGTATCCGGTCCCACGCGTTAGTGAGAAAGGACAGGGGGTGCGCGAGGGGATCTCGCGTACTTGAGGCAATTCCGGATGGAGAGACTAGGAACAGACAACCTGTTCGAGACGTTTTTTGTCCTGTAACAACCATATTTATAGCTTTAGAAAATGTTTTAGCAAAGCTCTTGAAGTTGCTAATGAAAGAATATAAATTGCCAACTTATACACATTATAGCTCTATAGCTTTCAATCGATCAGGCATATGCCCTTGGACTTATCCGTAGCATTGCCACCGGTCAGGAACGCCTTACAACGAAGATATCCAAGACCCATCACGTCTCCCTCCACGCCAAACTCGACTTTCCCCACGACGTGCAGCTCGTTCTGCACCAAACCGCGCACCTCCTCCATCAGCACGGCACCATCAGCCTTAGCCTCTACGGCAGCCACGCCATCCGCGCTCCAGCGGCCGTCGATACAGAATGGCGGCACGTGGCCCCATGCAAGGATCATATCGTGGTAGGAGATGCGCACCATTGAATTCCCTCCTCCGCTGCAAGCACGGTAGTACGGCGACACCTCTTCCACATCCACGGCGAGGTGGAAAGCCGGAGGCACTGCTGACGATGCCCGGGGATCGAGCCCCTCGGCGCCTACAAGCCGGATGAAGAAGTTGGGTGGAACCACTATTGCCGTGGTCTTTGGATGATACATATACTGAGATACCGACCAGCCACCGTAGATTAAAACTACACAGACAAAGACAAACAGGACAATGGTTCGCCAGCTCAAAGTATCATTGCGATGACCATGCTTGACATTGGCGTCGTCTTTGGGAAGAGGGGTGAACTTGATGTTAGACATGAGCCTGAATTATTTCTGAAAGGGGAAAAAACTGTACCACAGTTAAGTTCAGTGTCACTTGTGTATACCAACAGAAAATAGTAGACTAAAAAATTTTAGACCAATTTGGGGATGAGCAGACAAGAAAGTTCAAAAATAAAGTATAAATGATCCCCTCTCTTCTCTCTGTACACTGCAAACAAATCATGATAACGCCATGCGTGGCATCGATCGAAACAGAGGTTCCAACTCCGATCCGGGCAGAAGATTTGGGGAACTGTGGAAATTCGCTATGGTGTTCTTTGCATGTCTTGGGTCTTGTCTTGTAAGAGCAGTGGATCTCGGATCCGCGGCTGCTGATGGCGATTTTGGGTACAAGGAATCGGGCAGATGCAGGTTGGATGCGGCTGGCGAAAAGGTAACACGGACAGTAGAAGGCGAGGCGTGTCACGGAGCGACGCGGCAGAGGCACGCCGCGTCTCCGGTGAAGTCCGGTGGCACATGTTAGATTTAGGATGGCATCACGCAGAACAATTGCAGGCCAAGGCGATTTACTTACCAGCAGAAGAAACTGATACGCGTCTGGATGGATGAATCAACCGAGGCAATGAAGTGGCGTGGTGGCGGCCGCGGATGGAGTAGTGCAGTGGCCGAGGGTCGAGGGACGACCGTGCTCGCCTGCGCTGCCAAACTTAAGTCTAGATTTGGCCTTAAAAAAAGTTGAGAAGTCTATATCCAAAGAAAACTCTCTACAACTGTGCAAATCCCCACCACTCGGATTTAGGCCACGTGTCCTCCAAGTCTAATCTCAGATAGCCAGAGCGTGGCGCTATGCATTAGGCCCATGGGTCAAATATATAATATTTATATTTATTATTTTAAAAATTATATACATTGATAATATGTGTTATATACTTATATCGCTTTTCATCGCTCAAATAATTCATAAAAAATTAAATAAATTTTTTAAAAATGAAAAATTGAAAAAATACTAAAATAATTAAACTCCGCTACTTAGAACAATCGGTATTCATTACTGGAACAATCTACTGAAACAATTGATTTTCACTGTTAGAACAATTCAAAATATTAAAAATTAAAGTTAAAACTTTCAAAATACATAAAAAATATTGGAAAATTGACTTATATTACTAGAACAATCAGTTTTAGCTACTGGTACAATCAATTTTGACTATTGGAACAATTAATTCTCAAAGCTAGAACAATTCAAATTCAAAATTCAAAATTTGAATGTCAATTTTTTAAAAAAAGTATGTGCAGCTAAAGTTAACATTTAGTGGTGGAAAAATAGAAGTGTCAAGTGACACACAGACTTCATACAAAAAGCACATGGATGTAAATTCTACTGTGCAGCTAAATCTAACAGGATCGTGCCACTGAAGAATGCTGAAGTTGACCGTTGAGCTGATCATTCTTGACTCCTTGGTTCTACTATTTTTTAGGAAACTAATCGGCTACACACTCAATTGAATAGTCTGTCTATTACATCCAGCTTTATATGCATAGAAGGACAAAGGATTTAATTGCCAAGACTAAAATCTCGTACAAGAAACAACCTGATTTGAGCTCAAAACAACAATTGATTTGTGTCTAAACCTAACCCTAAAATACATGAACATGATTAAGGAGACCGGGCCCTCAATTCAGAGAGAGCAATACAGAAATGGAGAGAGATACCTCTTTTCATTTCACACAATTTTCAATGCGATGTAAACTTTTTAAAAAAATAGCAGGAGCATTAAGAAAGAGAAGAGATTACAACCTAATTTGTACAAGTATCTAAAAAGAAAAGACCAACTAGATAAGCCAAACAACGACCAAGCAACCATCACCGTCCACGTCAACTACGTCGACGAGCTTTTTCCAGACCACGACACTATGAACCTATGCCATCGACAACACAGCAACACTGCAGTCTCAACCTCAACTAAACCACGAACAAACCACAACTTGACGGAGCAACCTTTAAAACACTTCACAGCTCACTGACGTCCTTATTTCCACCACACAGCCCCAGATGGCTCTCGCATCCCACTACAAAATGATCAACCTTGACCACCACCGTCGTAGGCGCACACAGTCCTCAACTATGTCCGTTATAAGCCTGGCGCCCAGTCTGCAAAAAGAAGATGGAAGAGCTCAATCTGAGAGACAGGCCGGAGGTCAATTTCTGCAACATGCCACTCTCAGAGGAGCTTCAACAATGGATTGCGTTCTTTGAGTCACGAACAGTGCTTGTCTGGATTGGTCGGAACAGGCCACACACAAAGCCAGAGCAGGTCAAACAAGCATTTGCAGCAAGATTCGACATGGATCCATACAACTTGCAGGTGTCCAGGCACCAACCAGAAGACTTCCTTGTTCAGTTCACCCTGAGAGAGGATTATGACTTGGTGGCCGATGTACGACGCTTCACCGATGGGGGCGCGAGTTCCGCCTCCGTCGTTGGAACGCGGAACATCGGGCGGAGAGGGAAACCAAGAGGTTCCACGTCAAGCTCTGCCTCGAAGGTGTCCTTCTCCACCTGTGGAATGATGAGTTCGTCGCCTGGCTGGTAAGCAAGTCCAGCAGATAGATGAACTTCAAGTCTGTGGCTCTGTAGCAAAGAACGGATTGGAGAGATGGAGCTGCAGGAAAAAACAGTTATGGAAATTTCAATCCTCAGTGATGCAGCGTCTGATCCAATGGTTGAAGAAGCCACAGGCAAAACGGCGTTTCAGCAGCACAAAGAGACCGAGGAGCATGACCATGAGCATGGACCATGCTCTGATGGGATGCACATTGAGGACCAAGGGAACACATAGGTCCCCAATGCAAGGCAAGCAGAGGCAGAAGGGGCTGAACAGATGTGGAGCTAGAGAAAAGACAGATCAAAGGAAGGAAGCAATTCATATCTAGTGTGACGAATCCAAGCAAACAGCCACTCCTGACAACACCTTTGTCCAAGGCTGAGCAGCGGACTGAGGAAGGAGAGGGACAAAATACCACAAGACGGAGTGGACGGCTGGCCATGAAACATCAAGCAAAAGGCAACAAGAAAACTGAACAGCTTGCACATGAGGTCTTGGTCAAAAAGCTAGGACCACTAGTGGAGGAAAATAATCAGGTAGCCGATGTGAGGAGCAGAATCATCAAGCTATTCCAAGGACCAATGACCAAGGAAGTGATGCAGGCCATGGAAGACCTGCTCCAAGCAATGAACATAGATGGCAAGCTCGCCGGTAAGACCGGTGACAAGGCAGGGATGACTACGACAAAATGAAGCCTTACTACAAGGCAAAAATGGGACTACCGAGTAGCATCATAGTCCCCATGCGACTAAGTAGTAACTAGACTAAATAATTTGTGCACATCCAATTTCTGGCCGACGCTGGCTTGGCAACCAGCAGGATCTGTTGTAGCGACGCATATGGTGACCGTCGCTGTTGTAGTACCAGAGTAACTTGGTCTGTACATGTTAGTTTGAACCTGACTGCTGCTTCCCATGTGATCATCGTTGATCCGTGGTGGAACCCTTTCGTGGAGGAACAGGCAATCGGCAGAGTGCACAGAATTGGCCAGACCCGTCCAGTAACTGTGCACCGTTTAGCGGTCCAAGGCACGATAGAAGAACGAGTTCTATATCTGCAAGTAAGTACTAATTCTGACAGTTCCATTACCGAACTCACAACCTTTCCTTATACTTTATGGATATGTGAATTTAACACAATTGCCCAGCATTGGTGGAAATGTAAACCCATGATGTTCAGCTTCATCTTCATGTGTAATTTCCTATCGCAAAACTGAATTTGAAAGTGTGTTTGTTTGTTTTATCAGGACAAGAAGAGAAGGATGGTAGAACGTGCTTTCGATGGGGATATATTGGGCGAACCCGCAACTGACAAGCTCACTGAAGAAGATATCAGATATCTCTTTAATGTGTGACTGCAACATGTTTCAGGCTGGTGAACTTCGATTAGACAATCCTTAGATTCAGACTTGTTTAGTTAGCTAGTTCTGACTTATGTGGCTGGCAAATGTAGTGCTGGCTC
>JAUNZO010000834.1:0-22078 GCA_031894775.1 Chloris gayana | reverse complement strand
CGTTCGTTTCACTCTAAAATTTAGATCGTCACATCAAAGAATCTTACTATTTAAGTAGAATTTTATTAATTTAATAACAAAACCTATATCGCGACCCCCTCTAATTTAATCTAATGATCCTAATTAATCTATGTTTTGCTACAGTGATGCTACAGTAAACATCTTCTAATAACACTATAATTATCCTCGTTGGATTCGTCTCGTGAATTAGATAGGGGATCTGCAATTAGCTTCGAGATTAGACTTTATTTAAGACTTCTAAAATGATAAAATTTTCTTTGATTTGACCTCTAAAAATTAGATAGGGAAACGAACAGGCCCCTAGTCAGTCTGCTAGTGGGATGGGAGGAGAGAGCATCTGCTGACATGGCGGCGTGCGGCCGCCGGGGATCTCGTGGACACGGTCCTCGGTACGCCCGCCCAGTCCTCTCTCTCTCACTCTCGCGTGATGGTGTCGCTTCGTACAGCTGCACCTCGACCGGGAAAAATCATCGCCTGGCCTGGGTTGTTGTTTATTCCGTGGAATTTCACGGATTCATCTTATGATTTTCATTTTGGTCATTTGGATCGTCAAGGTTCATAATCACGGGTTAACTCTTCTGTTTGGAGGGACACGGTGAATCCGTGTGGCTAGTCCAGCAGGCGCCGTAGTGCCGTGCTACTCCACGTTTCACTTTGACAGTAGCATGCTGCATGAACAGCACACAGCACCTTCCCAGCCCATGTCCCGGAACCCGAGAGATACGACCCCGCGCTCCGGACCAGTACGGCGAGTCCACCGAGACTCCCGTCTCGCTGCGCCCGGGGCCCGCCTCCGCGGCAGGCCGCCCCCGTGACAAAGAAAACCCGTGGACCGGGTCTACCACTATTCCGAAACCGGGCCCGCCTGTCCTGCTGTCGTTTCCGGAGCCCCGCCCAGCCAATCGGCGGGGCCTAGCCGAGGAGAGAAAAAACGAGCGCGTACCGTGTTCGTTCGGTACAAACGTGCGGTGCGTCCTCGTGCGCCCTCCTCCTGTGGGGCCTTTTCTTTCTAATCCGGTGGGCCCGCGGCGGACCGGTCGCAAGGTTTGACCGACGGAGCCGGTGCCGGTCTAGTCGACTCGCTCCGGTCGTTATTACGGCCGCTAACGACGACAGTACCAAGTGCATGGATGGAAAATCAGTTAGGTTGATTTTGACAATTATTAGCGAAAAACAGAAAAAAAATCTACTGCTAGGTATCAGCGTCACGTCGAAGCTCGAGTCGCGTCAAGGTTTCGACGCCTTTGGATCGTACCAGCCGGTATACCCGGCGAATTTTCGTTCTGGTGCGTGCATAAAAAAATCGTGGTCTGCGGAAGACCGTAAAGGTCAGTCAACGCTCCTGCCTTCCTTGTCCGAAAACGACGGCCAGGCCTGCTCGGAGCCACCTCTGCAAAAGTCGAGGTCGACGGCGACGCGCGAGTGCGGAATGAGCGGAGCGCCGTCGCCATCGCCCGTGCGGTGATCACGATTCCGATTTGGACCGAACACGGCGAATTGGTGGAACGGTCAGCAGTGAGCTGTTAGATTTTCTCTTCCCTTTTTCCCGCGGCGTCCTTGACATTTGCCCGACACGCGAGGGAACGAAGTCATCAGCGTTCCTCGACAAGGACAATGTTGGCTCCTCCAATTGAGAGAGAGACTGAGGGGGATTATAAGAATCCTGATTCTCGCTGTTTGAATGGATCCAATAAGTACGAATGGAAGCAATCAAGGTATCAAATCACGCTCAAGTTGTCAAGTACTACTACGAAAGGTACCTTGATACTTGTGCTTCGCCTTCGTTAGCTGTACGAAGTAGATAAACTGATAAAGTGAGGAGGCAAGTACTGTAGTATGTGTTTTTTCTCTCTGTCTAGCGAGTAGCGAAGTAGGTTAGATGCTCTTCCAGCCTAGCTATGATGAGGTTTATGCAAACATATTCGGTTCCCACATGCTCGCATGCTCTAAGCACATCTTTGCCCGTTCTTTTTGGTTTTATTATTCTTTTTTTCCCCTCAGTCCCACGCCTCAAGCGAGTTTTGTTTCCACGCCTATACCTTATTCGTGCTAGCTGTTGTAGCTGAAATGCAAGCACCATCCATTGAGGATTTAATAACGGCGGTAAAGGAGAAGGTGATTTGTTTTCTTTGGGTGGGGTCGATATGTTAGTTGTTACTGTGCTGAGGTGATGGCGACACTAGCGTGCGTGAGATATTTTAAGCACGGTTTTGTTTCGTTGATTCCCGTAGGCCGTAGCGATCACTGCATTTCTCATGTTGCAGGAAACATGACCGTTCTGTAGCCCAGCCTCTTACCGCAGAGACACTTTGCTACCGGTGGGCGTTGCCTTGCCCCAGCGTATAACGGGCCCAGATGCCCTCCAACAGGCCGCTTCGTTCTTCTCAAATAAAAGGCCATGCTTCGTAGTCACGCTCGCATATCGGAAACGCTAAAAGCCCATTCAATCTTTTGTTTTTTGAAACTAAAGCCCATTCACTCTGCATGTACTTCGTTTAACCTGTTTCTTCACTTATTTTTTTCTGACTTGTTCAATCGTGTGACCATCTCACCGCTTCCCCTTCAGTAAGTGAAACGCATCCATTCTTGATCCGACCCATTCTCACAGTCACAGGTTCTTACTTGGATGAAAACTGCCATCAACATCATCTGACGCGATTACACGTCTGAAGTAATCATTAATTAACAAACCAGTTGCAAACTCTCACCAAACTGGTAATAATGCCACAACCTTAAAACGCTGGCTGCAATTTTCTGACTTTACAACTCGATGTTTCCAATATTAATGAAGCGTCAAGTTGCTTTGATATATACATACATAATAGAAGCTGGATTCTAGTCGACTAGTCCGGGAGCAGGAATCTTCTAATATTTCATACTCAAGTGAAATCGACCCGTCGTTAACTCCTATTGGCGGAATCCCTTTAGAGAGGTTTTCAGGTCCAAAATAATAGCCATTATTTTTCCTCAACTAATGGCCATTAGTTTAAGGGTAGTTTAGTAATTGTACTAAAAAATTAATATTTTTAATCATATAAACTTGTGTTAAATATACTAAAACTTGACTACAATAATAATAATGATGATTAATTAAATTTAAAATAAATATTTTATAACATATTCATGTAAAAATTGACTAACTTATTAGTTATGATGAATTTTTGTATTATAATCATATTATTTTGACAATATTATCCTTACTAATGGCCATTAGTTATTAACTTCTAAAATTTAATCTACACCGTTAGATCTAACTAATGGCCATTAGTCGAGAAAAAATAATGGCCATTATTTTGGACTTGAAAACACCCCTCCCTTTAAACCTATTGTGACCTTGGACGTTTCGCAGCAAACGCTGCCAATCGACGTGGGTTATTTTGGATCTACCTCCGATTCAGAAGGTACACATAACAGATTATTAGTTTGGAAGAAGCACACATATAAAGCTAACTTATGATCCAAAAGTTGCAGGTAGCTATCATGCATGATCTGGTGATGACAAGATTGAAAAGGATGGCTGTTTTGCCCCACGAAGCATATTGGAATATCATATATAGCACTGTAAATAATTGAGGCCATTGGTATGTATTACAATTAACATTATTGGCTATGTAATGAGAAGGGTCTAAGATTTTGCTGATTTAATCAAACTTTAGATGTATAAAATTAAAAATCAGCAGAAGTTTCTTACCATTACTGATCAGTAGAGATGTAGGTTGAAAAGCAAACACCTTCAGATTAAGTTTTTGTCCTTAACTCCTCTATTGATGATATGCCCCAGCAAGGATGGTTAATTATTCGGTTAATTTGATATGAACCATATGCATAAGTAATACACCCTTTCTAGGCTACACAACTTTACTTCATTTTCTGTTCCTTGTATCCACAAAAGGGAAATTGACATTGAACGCTAGGCAAATTTAACATATAGTCCAATATAAACTTCAGAACACGGTTATAAGGCATTGATGATCCTGACCTGGGCTCAAGCCCAGGAGTGAGAGAGGAAAAAAAACTACCCCGAGGGTAAAAAACATATATACGTTCCAAATTTTCTGATTGGCAAACGCATCACGTGGTTAATTATCATATAGCAAATGGGGAAAATAAACCTGTAATTACTTGCAAGTAATATCATGAGATGCAGTGTTTCCACCGCAAAAGCTAAACATCAATATTCCTTGCTAAGAAATAAAATACTTGATAGCTTCACCATTCTCTCTCAATGGTCATGTTTTGTGGCACGGCATTCTAATATTGTGCTAAATTGTGGTCTTTCTAAAGAAAACTACTTATTCTCTATCACATTATTGTCAATACTCTTTGAAAAACATGAAGTGTTACCCATAGCGACTGGTATGTGAAAAAATTGCCACCTTCAACTTGCAAATTTTTCTTCTTTCTAAACAACGTCGATATCCTAATGCTATATAATTTGTTCAGGTCACTATACACCTGATGGCATGATATGGTTTAATCGATCGAGATTAGCTGCCAGGAAATCTAACACTTGTCTCATAGGCGCCATGATGAGCCATTCTCTCAGAAAAAGAAACATCAAGAAACCAAATCCAAACAAGTTCTTTTATATATGTGCAGCGCCAGCTCTACCCTTTTGCACTTCACAAAAGGCAAGGTTTTGTGGTACGCGGCGCCTTTCCGCACTGCCCAACGTATGTACATCCCCGTCGACCGTCATTTGACGTGATGTACGCTGTTAGTTTACTGGAACGAACTCCTGATGTATTTTTAATGTCTCATATTACGTGCGACCTAGCTGGAGCTAGCTTTGTCGATCCCGGGGGTTCCTTCGGCCGTGCTCGGTTACGTGGACTGCAATTATTTTAAAAATCGGAATCATCTGCGTTTAATCAAAGTCTAATCGCCTAACGTCATTCTCCATCATTCGCAATTTTTAATCACCTGCAGGCTGCCCAAACCACGGATTCCTGTGGTTTCCCAAAGGGTAACATACCTTAAGCGCACGCCCACAAAGCAATACAGACGTCTGAGAGCTTGTCTCACTGTTATTAGCAAAGTGATAAGCACACTTACTGTCTCTGAAACATGGGCCTTATGGACAGGTCCAAAGTGTAGGGTCCATCTGTCAGTGACCGTATGGCTGTGGAGCGGTGTGGAGGCGAACTTTGCTAGCAAACTTACTCGATATAGCTCCAACATTATTATAAAATCTGCCAGTGGTTGCGGGCGTTGATAATTGGCAGGAGCTTATATATTCAGATAAACCTTTGTGCAGCTCCAATGGTTGCGCCTTGCGTCACTCTCTCGCAAGTAGAGTGTTTCTTATTGCTCCAAGGTTAGTTTATTAAGCCATTTCTTGAGAGGCGATCTTGTCCTTTTGAATCTGGAAGAATCCATCAAACGCATCGGTACTGTCCAAAGTACTGCATATATGAGAACGCAGATTAATCAACTGCATAATGCAGCTTGATAGCACGTCAGTGGCTCCATGTGTTGTGGCAGACTGTCCGTATAATAGCATCAGTTCGTCAGCTATCATTTTAGCTCTCAAAAGAACAAAGATTAATTTTGAGCGGAGATCAAAACAGCACGTAATATATTAATAAGCTTGGATAGTTTTTTTTGGTGAATATATAATTACTAAAAAATGCGTATCTAAATTACAGTTGAATGTCCTTAACCTAAAACTTTCATTCTCTTATTATTTCAAGCTTTTCTTGAGGGGATAATGTTAGTTCAAGTTTTTTAAGGCAATTTCTAGTTGAAGCTTTCCTGTTGTGGACCAAATTGCTATATGTATAGTTTGGTTATGCGTGATCGACTTGCTACACCCTATTTATAATTTATCAATTGCCAAAGCCATCATTTGTTGACCTATTATTAGTAATTCAAGTTGCACTTGGACCTTTAACAATTCGATATGATTGGTGCTAAATATAACTCCAGCTCGATCTCCCTATCCAAACAGGCAGAGCCAGCAGCGGTTGAAAAGCTCATACCACTGAACCTAGCAAGTAGTACGTCGGGCGGAGCGTTATCTTTGCTTCGGGAGCACCCAAGCCACACATTTGATAAGCCGGCTAGAATAAACAGTGCCTGAATTAAAAACTAATCTACGAGAGTCGAGAGATATGGAGGTCCAGTCATGTTTCGCCGTACGTCAGTACGTACCTGAAATGGAACACTTGCTGGTGCAGTGGCAAGCAATATAGGATGGTGATGAGTGATGACGAGGTTTCTGTGTATGCTACAGCGGCAACTGGCCTACCATGACTCAGCGACAACTTGTGATGGGTGAACCAAAGATTGTTAGGCCTCGCTATTAGCTAGCCCTCACAACAAAACAGCTGTCTCAAGTCAGCATGCACTTGGCAAGACTAAAAGGTGATGATTTGGCCGGTTCTGTAAAACGTGTAGATGATGCGTTAAGCTAGCTAGGTTTAGAAGAGAAATGGGAGTACTAAAGCCTAGAAACTGATGATGAATCAACAGAAGGGTTTGCTAATTGCTATCTGGCCCGACATAGTTGTACTTTATTTTTCTGTCTAATTCATTTGCTACCATTGAACGTTCTACTAGTACAAGATGCCCACCTATAGCTATACACGACCTAATCTTTCACCTCCATCGTCCAATCCAAAGCAAGTTCTACAAAAGCAGCAACAGCCTGTTCAGAATAAGTTCTTCTCGTCCGGTCTAGCTACTTCCCGATCCAATCAGGTTGATCCTCTAGTCAACTCTCTCCAACATATCATTTTCATTAGACACGCCGCGAGAAGTCGAGAACGCAACTTGCAGCATTCACATCTCTCTATACCTTTCTGAAACGAACCGCTGGCATATGTACATACTGCACATTGGTGCGTAGAACGCACGTGAGAGATTTCTCATCGGCACGCTGTTAATTCCAAGGCTAAACAACCCCCGTGCCGTGTCCATCACCAACCTAACAGTGGCTGACGAGAAGGCGTGCCGGGCCAATCATTGGCTCCGGTTAGGGCTCCGAGTTTCCGCCTTTCGTGTTGACCCGACCCACTGTCCTCGCTTGGCTCGCTCCAATTGGACCCGCGATCGTCACACGATGCAGCAGAAAATTAACCGGGGAAATCCCGTCCCCGAGCGTCCACACGTTGGATCCATCTACGGGCGCCGTGTTAATTTCGATGCCGAGAGAATGGAATCAACTGATGAGCTTTCCAACCAAATTTCATGCGGTTTTCCGGCGATCTGGGGACCTCATAAACTCGGCGAGAGCGACCTCCGCAGCCGCGTCGCGTTCCGTCGTCCCAGCCGGTCCCCATCCACCACCCGCCGACGGCGATCCTCCCCCGCCACTGACGTCACCACCACCAACCAGCCCCACCACCACCACCTTGCTGCCCGCGCGCGGGCCGGCCCTCACCAGCCGCCAGGCCGGGCCAGGCGATACCACATCACGCATCACGCAGCGTAGGGTAGAGAGCTGTTCCGTTCCGTCCGCCATCCGCCTCGCCGGCGGCCCCACGCCGGGGCCTGGACGACGAGGGGCGAGTGGCGGCGCTCCACGCGGCGGGCGGCGAGAGGCCGCGCGGTCGCCTTCCGCGCGACGACAGGTCGAGCGCCACCCCTCCCCGCCCGCGAGTGGCCGTCCGGTGGGCCCGGCTGCGAGTGGACATCTGGTGGAGACGCCTCGCGGGCCCACGAGGGACTGCAAGGGGGAATCTCGACCGCGGAGATTCGCGGGGCGGGATTCCGTTGGCCGGCGTGCCTGTCGGTGGGGGCAGGACCGGGTGGGCCTGTATTTTAATCAAGGGGGCGCCTCGGGCGCGTGAGCGGCACGGAGCGCGGGGCCAGCCGGCCGCTAGCGTCGCGCCGCGTGGCTGTTACGGCGAATCGCTTGCGTGAACGGGCGCGTGGTGAGCGGAGCCGAGACGAGCCAGCCTCCTCCGTACAGTTGCGTTTAGGTGAGCCAAGCCGGGACGGGACGTAGCCGCGACTCAAAGCGGCTCGGCCAATCGGGGGACCGAATCCGTCCAATCGAGCCTTTGAGGCGAGAGGGACTGTGTGGGACTGTGAAAGGGAGAGCCAAGGCCATTATTTGCTCTAGGTTCATCACCATAATTGGATGCTTCCAGAAGCTGCAGTGTTTTCTCTTTTGCGAGGACAAAAGCTGCAGTGTTTGCAAAACCATCTCCCCAAAAAGCGGAACTATATACGTACTTCCATTTCAATTGCTGATGATCCCACCAGATAATGAGGGTGTGTTCGTTTTCTGGATCTAAATTTTAGAGCTGTCACGTCAAAAAAATCTTATTATTTAAGAGTATTAAATAAAGTTTAATTATAAAACAAATTACAGGCCCCTAAACTAATTTACGAGACGAATCTAATGAGGTTAATTAAGTCGTGATTAGAAGACGGTTACTTGTAGCATCACTTTAGCAAAATATAGATTAATTAAGCTCATTAGATTCATCTCGAAAATTAGCACCAATCTGTCAATAGGATTTTGTCATTAAGTTGATTGAAATATTCATAAATAATAAGATTCTCTTTGATGTGACGAGTACTTAAATTTTAGAGGAGGAACCGAACACACCCTGAATTGAAAAATATCTGCTGAGCATGACTGAAACACGACGACATTTTTAATATAGGGTGTGGGAGGAAAAGGAACAGAAGGATGACATGGTTCAAGAATAAATCATAAATGAAACTATTTAGTGGTCAAAACCAGCCTATGCGCACATTTGAGTCAACTATAATTTCCAGCTATCCGTGTAGCAGATGACAAATGCATGGAAGCAAATATAGCTTTCATGGAACCAAGCCTAAATGTACAGCATAAATTATTGCTCTATTGATATTCTTACTCCATAAAAGAACTCAATTAATTAAGTATCCACACATGCAAGTGGGCACAAAGGAACAATAATACACAGGGCCCATTGCACAAGAATCTGGCTACCAACCAAACCAATTCACCAAGTGCTTACCCTTGTTGATTTGTGGAAAAGGATCCAAAATGAGAGGCCCCAACGAACACAACTTACGCACGTAATGCACCAGCCAATCATGTAACGGTGTCGCTGCATAGACTTTTCCTAAACGGCTCATAACCTCTACTTTTTTTGTTGAAAGGGATCGCATGGGGGAGGGGAGTGGTCTAGTCGTCCTCTTGTTCCATTCACTCACACCGTTTGTTGCACTTGCATAGCTTGTACGCTTGAATATAATTTGTTTGTGCATAGGTTCTTAGTTATTCTATATGTTGTGGGGTGACAAGGTGTCACCAGTGGGCAACAACCTTAGCTTAGATTCAGTTCTTGAGGAATCTATGTAATAAGAGAACAAGTCAGCGCACAATGGTGCTTGTTAGCTTGTAGCACACTACAATGAATGATCATTCCTTAATTGTGTCTTAGGATATTCATGATGGGTAGAGGGGCGCTGCACATGCCAAAAAAATAGAAATCTTATTTTCCTTATCCTTTTTTATACCATTTTCAATTTTTCATGGTTCACAACTTCACATGCCAAAAAAAGTATGATGCAAAAATGTGCTGCCCGGAAAAAGAAAACAAACACACACATGTCCATATTTGGTCCTCTAAAACAAACATGCGATTAGTCAAAAAAGCTAAAGTATCTTCATCAACACAATACACTTAAACATGGTACTCGTACTAAGGGTGTGTTCGTTTCCTCCTCTAAAAATTAGCACTGTCACATCAAAGAGAATCTTATTATTTATGAATATTTCGATCAATTTAATGATAAAACCCTATTGACAGATTGGTGCTAATTTTCGAGATAAATCTAATGAGCTTAATTAATCTATATTTTGCTAAAGTGATGCTACAGTAATCGTCTTCTAATCACGACTTAATTAACCTCATTAGATTCGTCTCAGTAAATTAGTCTAGAGGCCTGTAATTTGTTTTATAATTAAACTTTATTTAATCATTCTTAAATAATAAGATTCTTTTGATGTGATGATTCTAAAATTTAGACCAGGAAACGAACACACCTTAAGTTTTGACGAATATTCTGAGTTGATGCAACTGGGCCAGATGCATGCGATGAGCAATAATTCAACAATAAAGCTTTTTTTTCTTGCAGGAACATATGGAGATCCTAAAACCATCGCAATCAAAATTCCCCTCAAAACCTACCAACTGGCTGTCACAATTTTTCAAAAGTAGGCACTGCCGGAACGGGGCGAAAAAATCCACCAGGGTTGCCCCGCGAAACATAACCCCGGCAAACATCAACCACACATGCAACGAGCGCCACCAGCGGAAAAGCGCGTTCACATCGGCTCAAGCTGTGTAGCCGCGGCTCGAGCCAGCCGCGTACGCGTGGGAAAGGCGCCGTCGTGTGACGTCGCGCCCGGCCGCTCGCATGAACCCTTCCCCGCAACCGCAACGAAGAATGCTCCGTCAGCCTGAGGCCATAAGACTGAGCACTCTTCCCTCTCTCTCCTGTCCCATAATATAATCTCTTTCTCTCTTTGCCCCCTCTCTCCCCCTCTGCGCCTGAGATTCTCTTCGTTGAGATGCAAGGTGATTCCCTTCTCTCTCTCTCTTCTTCGCCTCTGTTTCCTTGCCTAGCTAGATTCTGCTCAACGAGCTCGAGCTATCCGGTCGTAATTCTCTTGGATGTTCGGTTGCCTTGTGCTTGGCGTACATCCTGGAACCTTGGTTAATTAGGCATGCATGCGTGGTAGTTTTCGCTGGGCAAGCTCTCGATTTTGACCTGCTGCTGATTCCAGGTTCTTCAGGTTCCTGTAATGGATGTCCGTGTGATTAGGAGGTCCTGTACGGTTCGTTCAGATCGGCCCCGGGATTTTGCTTGTTTTTCTTTGGTCAGTTGAGGGGCGAGCTAAGATGCGGGGGTGGTAGTCCTGCCTGTGAGGTCTTTTGGATCTTAGCTCTCCGGGCGCTGAAATATTCTTATGCTGTTTGCAATTGGGTTTAGGCCTTTAGCTTTAGCCACAGAAATATCTTTCTTTTTCCATCTATTAGGCTTATCAAAGTGAGTGACTAACCATCTTTGAGCTCCCTACTGTATTGAGGTTTATGCGCAGCAGTTTTCCACCCTGATATATTTCTTGCAGTAGTTTTTAAATGGTTCAGTACTTTCTGAATCAAATTCTGATTCTTTTCTATTAATAAACTGAGAAGGGTAAATTTTAGTTTGGTCCTTATTTGCTTCTGTTAACATATACTTTGGCCAAAGCATGTACGATCAGGTAGGCAAGTAGATACGGAGCCTTAATAATTGTATAATTTTCGGTATTGCTTCCAAAAAAATTATTTTTGGGGTTCACTTCCATATTATGTTCAAGTTAGATGTAGAGTACAAAGTTTACCAAGAACCTTGACTAACTGAAAATTTATAAGAAAAAATTTTATGGCAATCACAATCAGAAAAATTCTTGCATGACTGCTGTGAATTTCACGTGTACTTTCCAATTGTTTTCGTTGGGGAGGCCAAAAAGTTTGAGCTGAACTGAACCGATTCCCCCATGTCCCCTATATTCTTTCCACGGCTATTGGAATGCTGTACCGCCGAGTCAACTGAATGGCTCTTCCTCTTGTCCTAGAAAATTTGTTCATGGTGCTAGTTGCTGACCCAGCCGTTTGCAAGCAGCAGACCTAATTAAAGCAAGTACTTTATTCTATAAGAGAAGTCATGCAAGTGCCGGTGTCATCAGTGAGTCATCAATAATTCTGCATCCAGTTAGGTGAAATCCGTTTGATTTTCTCAAACATAGTTGGCATGGCCTATCAAGGGGTTGATAGCTAGAGAAGCTCAACTAGTTCAGCCTAGATGTCAACGTATCTTCTTTTCGAGAACAAAAGATGTTGACATGCCGATGAAGTAATCATTGGGCTCTTTGTTGATTTTTGGTTCAGATTCATGTTATGCGTGCTTTTCAATTTTTTTTATCGAAATTAACATGGAGTATAATTTAGGATTTATTATACTTACACGAATCACTAGGTTTTACTTTGCAATTTACCGTGAATTAGCGTATCCTGATCTTTGTGGTTCGCCAGCTAGATTTAGGAGAAATCTTAATACAGTAACGAGTCAAGATTCTTCATGATTATGATTGGTTCTATCATCTATGTTTACTAATCTCCTAGTGAGTTAGCGTTTCTCAAGAACGGTAATAAAGTTGTCCCTTCCGTAGTTGTATATATGTTCGCAAGGTCTCGTGTTTTGTGTGGTCAACAAATAATTGAGCTCATAATTAGCTGTTGAAATTGACAAATTGCTACGATCCCCTTGTGGTATGAGAGCTAGAAAAGATTCCTCGAGTATTGTATTGTTTCTTGTGAAAGTGAAACTTTTGGATTCCAATTTTTCCTCCTAAAGCTAAAGCGATCTCTTTTTTCTTTTTGCAGCGTAGTGCTGTTCTGGTATGAAGATATTAGTGGCAGAGCACACAGAATTCGCCCTTCCTCTGCTTCTTCTCGATCAACGGTCAATGAATATCGCTGCATCAGATGGAGGTCATGTGCATCCTTGATCGCAGTTTTTTTGTTGAAGCAAGATACTGGTAATGGACCGGGCAGACACATCCGGCTTTGTTAGTGGTGGATCACATAGTACTTCACTGTTGTTGATATTCTTCCACTTCGTCTACTCTACAGTGCACGTATAAGAAGAGATCTTAGCCTAGATGAATAATAACGTTTTTGGGGGCATCCTGCACCACAAAGACCACCAGCCTCTGATGGATAATTCTGCAGTTCCGATGGGGCTCTCTTCAGTGCCAAGCTTCACATCAGGCAGCCTTGTTCAGAGTCAGATAACATTTGGCACAGACCATCATCTTGGTTCAGCAATGGACAAGGGCCGCAGAGGTTCGCACAGACCGAGTCAAGCGCAGGAAGATGCGTGCAGGCTAGTCCTTGGACTTGGTCCGACGCCGGAGGCTCAGTCCGCGGAGAACCAGCCAGCTGCCGGAGCAGACAAATCGAGGCCGGCACCAGTGACTCTGTTTGGCCAGAGCTTCTCCTTCAGTGACCCTGGTACGCTGAGCCTCGGGGGCCTCCATCAGCGGCGCAATAATGGTGGAGCAGTTCCTCGCTCACCGGAAGCTTTCACCGGAAACATCATCTCGTTCGGTGGCGCTGTCGACGAGGGCTCGACGTCGGCGAGGAGGAGGAGCTACATGCCGTCCCTGTTCTTCACGGCTGAGCCAGGCTATGACTCAGCCGCCGAAGAAGATGATGATGATCACACCGACACCGAGACCACAGGTGAACCTTCGGCGTCCATGACGGAGGGTTCGTTCGGGGTGAGCAGCTCGGACGTGGTGACGGCGGTGAGCTACCCTGGCGGGCCCCAGCGCCGTCACCCGAAGAAGTGCCGGTTCAAAGGCTGCTCCAAGGGCGCGCGCGGCGCGTCCGGGCTGTGCATCGCGCACGGCGGCGGGCAGCGGTGCCAGAAGCCCGGGTGCCACAAGGGCGCGGAGAGCCGCACGGCGTACTGCAAGGCCCACGGCGGCGGGCGGCGGTGCCAGCACCTGGGCTGCACGAAGAGCGCCGAGGGCAAGACGGACCACTGCATCGCGCACGGCGGCGGGCGGCGGTGCGGCCACCCCGAGGGGTGCCCGAAGGCGGCGCGGGGCAAGTCCGGGCGCTGCATCAAGCACGGCGGCGGGAAGCGGTGCTCGGTGGACGGGTGCATCCGCAGCGCGGAGGGCCGCGTGGGGCTGTGCATCTCCCACGGCGGCGGGCGGCGGTGCCAGCACCCGGACTGCCGCAAGGGCGCGCAGGGCAGCACGCTCTACTGCAAGGCCCACGGCGGCGGGCGGCGCTGCGTCTTCGAGGGCTGCGGCAAGGGCGCCGAGGGCAGCACGCCGCTGTGCAAGGCGCACGGCGGCGGGAAGCGGTGCATGTACGAGGGCGGCGGCGTGTGCCCCAAGAGCGTGCACGGCGGCACCGAGTTCTGCGTCGCGCACGGCGGCGGGAAGCGCTGCGCCGTGCCCGGCTGCGGCAAGAGCGCGCGCGGCCGCACGGACCGCTGCGTCAGGCACGGCGGAGGCAAGAGGTGCAGGGTCGACGGGTGCGGCAAGAGCGCGCAGGGCAGCACGGAGTTCTGCAAGGCGCACGGCGGCGGGAAGCGCTGCACGTTCGGCGCCGGCGGCTGCGAGAAGTTCGCGCGCGGGCGGAGCGGGCTCTGCGCCGCGCACGGCACGCTGGTGGCGGCCCAGCAGCGGGCCCGCGACGCCGGCGCGGGCCTCATCGGCCCGGGCCTCTTCCACGGCATCGTCGTGACGTCAGCCAAGGCCAAGGACCCGCACGGGTCGTCGTCGGGCGTGAGCACGGTGTCGGACTGCGACGGCTCGCCCGTGGCCACGTGGAGGCAGGAGCTGATCCCGCCGCAGGTGCTGGTCCCCCACTCGATGAAGTCCCCGCCGGCGGCATCGGTGAGGAGCCGAGAGGGAGGGGTGGCCGCTGTCCCCGAGGGAAGAGTGCACGGCGGTGGCCTCCTCACGCTGCTCGGCGGGAGCTTCAGGAACGTCGACGTCGACAACCTCTGAAGAAAAGTCAGACACCTCGTTTCGTTTGGGGCCCCAACATTTCTACACCTTTCTTCAACACCTTTCTTCAACCATGAAAGAAAAAAAAAGACAGTACACTCTCTTCTTCTGCTATAGTAGCTCTTAGATTTGCCGTCTATAAAACATGTTCTTGTTTGCATATCGAATCTATTTGGAGAAAGAAATTAGGTTACTCTTGGCGTACCAAGGCCCGAGACATGATCGAACGTGTGTCAGGGGCCTTTGTATGATAAGTGCCCGGCCTGAAAGCTTTCATCAGGTTGTACTTGTTGTGAATAATAACATCAGCAATGGAACTGTACTTCTTGCTGTCTCTGTCGAATTATCTGGTTGATGATTCTCAGGGACATGAACATGTTACGTTAAAAGAGCCTTTTGTTGACATGTACCTGGTGTGATACGCTAATGTCTGAAATGTTGATTTCTGCACCGTGTCTTCTGAATCCTACAGTAACTTGCAGGATATTACTAGTACGAAAGGTGCTCTGAAAACCTGGACAGTACAATCTTGTTGTTTTAGTTTGAGAAATACTTGTGCAATTGACCACCCGGACACTGTTGCAAGACACCTTTCACTCCATCCGTGAGCTGGGCAGCACAAGGCTCTGAATCAGTGAATCAGCTTGTTGGCTGCATGCACGAAGCTGACGATGCAACCCACAGATGCAAGACCAATATCGTCCAGTGGCGCCGCATGCGTGCACTACAGCACTTTAGGACGCTGGCAGCCGCCCTGCCGATTCAGGAGAAGGGGGAGGCATGGGCGGCTGGACCTGGACGGGACCGGAAGCTACAGAACGGCGAAAATGCGCAACACGATGCAGTTCGCTGGACCGCAGTAGCTCTTCTCTCTCTGAGAGCAGCTAGGGGGTCGCAAACCAAGAAGGCCACCGGACCATTCCCCTTTAAGTCCTAGGCATTTCTACGATCGAGTCTCCAATAGTGAACAGACTCTCGCCGTTTCAGTTCACACTCTTCCACCGGCCATTCGCAATGGCGAGATCCCTGCACCAGCAGCTGCGTGTTCTCGCCGTGAGCCTTGTGGCGCTCTGCCTGTGCAGTAGTTGGAACAACGTGACGGCAGCAGCCGAGGGGAAGCAGACGGTTGGTGTGTACGAGCTCAGGAAGGGGGATTTCTCCGTCAAAGTCACCAACTGGGGGCTACTCTCATGTCCGTGATCCTCCCGGACTCCAAAGGTAACGTTCCCAATTCCGCCGCATGCCATGTTCAGGTACTGTACAATCGCCGAAATTCTCGGTTTCTGGTTGCAGGGAACTTGGACGACGTCGTCCTTGGCTACGACACCGTCGCTGAATATGTGGTAAGATCTCGGGCAAACAAGCACCAGTTTCTGTTCCCCTTTCGCCCTGCCATACCAACCAAACTCATTGCTAGTTTCCTCGTGCTGCTGTGTGACTGACCAAGCAGAAGGGCACCGCCTACTTCGGCGGGCTGATCGGCCGCGTTGCCAACAGGATCGCCGGCGCCCGGTTCACGCTCGACGGGAAGACCTACCGACTCTACGCCAACGACGGCAACAACTCGCTTCACGGTACGCGTCGTTACTCGTTACAGTGCAGACCGAGTCACTCTGCTATGCTCGAATCCTGCTGCTAACTGAAAACAATCAGGTGGTCACCGGGGTTTCAGCAAGGTCATCTGGACGGTGAAGGAGCACGTCGCCGGCGGCGACAACCCTTACATCACCCTCTACTACCACAGCTTCGACGGAGAGCAAGGTGTAGAATTCCGTTCGTTTTTTTTTTAAAAAAATAGAAGTACTCCGCTCGTATACTCTATAAAAATTGCTAATTTTAATTTATGTATTTAGAAACATATATATGCTGTAGTATTAGAACGGACAAGCGTGACCGCTGTTTTCAGCCGTCTGAACAGTGGACACGTAGGTAGCATTTTGATGATGATGCAATGCTACTCGGCAAATACATACCCTTGCATTGATTTTTTTTTCTTTTTAAAGATGAAAGACGATCTGTGCACGGCAAACCTGCTGCTAACTAAAACCAAGCAACGACCTGCAGGGTTTCCGGGCGCCCTGGACGTGCACGCGACGTACCAGCTCTCCTCCCGCTACGTGCTGAGCGTGCGCATGAACGCCACCTCGGCGCGTGGAGGCGGCAGCAGCAAGGCCACCCCGGTGAACCTGGCGCACCACGCGTACTGGAACCTGGGCGGCCACGGCGCCGGCCCCGTCCTCCACGAGACGGTGCAGCTCTTCGCGTCCCGGTACACCCCCGCGGACCCCGCCACGCTCCTGCCCACGGGCGCCGTCGCCCCCGTCGCCGGCACGCCCTACGACTTCCGCGCGCCGGCCCAGGTGGGCGCGCGCATGGCGGGCCTCCTCCGCCGCGGCGGCGGGTACGACACCAACTACGTCGTGGACGGCGCCGGGGACAGCTCGTTCCTGCGGCGGGTGGCGCGCGTGCGGGACGCCGCGACGGGCCGGGCCGTGGAGCTGTGGGCGGACCAGCCCGGCGTGCAGTTCTACACGGCCAACGGGCTCGCCGGCGTCAGGGGAAGGGCGGCGCCGTGTACGGGCGGTACGGCGCGCTGTGCCTCGAGACGCAGGGGTTCCCGGACGCCGTGAACCGCCCCAACTTCCCCTCGCAGATCCTCAGGCCGGGGCAGGTGTACAAGCACGACATGGTGTTCAAGTTCTCCTTCTAACTATATAGCTCCAAGTGATGTGTCTAGCTAGCGCTACCTTGCTTTGTCGTGCTGTGCAAGTGCTGTCAACGCTTGAAATCGAACTGTGTGTGAATCTCCCTTTAGTAATAACACGCTGCAAGTGCACCGTCGTCTGCGGTGTATTTTCAGGATTATTATTTGAGAGTCTCTGCCTTATATTACAAGTTGCAACACATCGTCGTGCATAAACTATATATCAATATAAGCACAGTACCATACATTACACACATATCATATACTAGTGTGCATGTAAGCATCATCACACGGAGGATACAGATATGTTTGGCTCACCACGTCTAAAGGTAACACGAAACATGAAAAAGAAAATGGACCCGTCCCAGCAGCAGCAGGGCCCAGCAAGCTCTCACAGAACAGATAGGACGACACACGTACTACGAGTATAAAATACTAGTAGGAGAAACCGAACAGGCCTCGAACAGCAGGAGTGCAGGACCGCGCGCTATATGTGGGTGAGCCTACATGCAACGCGCGGGGCAGCAGCAGCAGCAGCGCTAATTCCCGGCGCCGGCCTTGCGACCCGCGCCGCCACCACCTGCCCTGGCAGCATGCGCGGCGGCGGCCACAGCGGCCGGCGAGGTGGCCTCCTTCATGCCGGGGCCGGGCGAGCAGCACTCGGGCCTGCCGTCGCAGCAGTCCCAGCGGCAGCAGGGGGTCGGCAGGACCTGGCCGTCGCTCGTGCCGAGGACCAGGAGCGCCACCACCACCACGGCGATCATCTTCGACGAAGCCATCGTCAGCCTTGCTATCTGCGTGTGTGCCGCGTGCTGTTGCGTTGTTTGTCGTGGCATCTGAACCCGGAAGGGCGGCCCCATTTTATAGGCGCAGGAGTTAGTTAGTTAGACACTGTGCCATCAAGCCCAGAATCGCCGCGCTGACACTCTCTCCTGACTCGTAATTAATGTCTTTCCATTGTAAGCAGTAACGTTCTGATTACGAATTCTACTACCTGCCGTCTTCTTTTGCTGTTGTTTCTCTTCTGCACCGGCCATTGCTTATCTCTGCCGAAGACTGTCGTATTTGGCACAGGAGGTAATTAGACCACCGTGGGCCGTGGCTTCCCTGTGCCCTGGTAATGTGCCGATCGCTGTGCGTGGCAGCATCGTGCCGGCCTCTTCAGATAAACCTGTCCCCACTAGTTTTTCCTCCATCGGTGTCTGACGCTTACCAAACAGAGCTATCGTCTGATCGAATTGTTTGATGGAGGAAAAACGAAGTTCAATATATCTCAAGTGTAAATCTCTATTGAATCTAGCAAATCTTTGAACACATCGGGTTAAACTTTTATAAAACTTGCAAACACACAGGTAATCCAATTGGCTTGGAAGCATCAAATCGAAGGCGTCTTCTTTTGCTGCTGGTTCTGCACCGGCCATTGCTTACATCTGCCGAAGACTGTCGTATTTGGCACAGGGAGTTAATTAGACCATGGGCCGTGGCTTCACTGTGCCCCGCGCTGACACTCTTATCGTAATATCTTGCCATTTCTAGTAGTAAGTAGTAACGTTCAAATTACGAATTCTATTTGGTGCCTTTTTTTGCTGCAGTTCCTGCACCGGCCATTGTTTATCTCTGCCGAAGACTGTCGTATTTGGCAAGGCTCCGATTATTATGAGATCAACCATGAAAAGGAAACCTAACCGTCTCGCTGGGCAGGGCACATGGGCTCGTCGAGCTTGATGCAGAAACGAAGGCTGCATCGGGCAATGTCAGGTGCCGTCGGAGGCTAGTCGACCTTTATGAAGAAAGGAAGGCTGTATCGGGCAATGGCAAGTGTCGTCGGAGTCTTGCCGTTCAAACACAAACCGGCTCTCCAAGTTTTCTCTAGGCAAAATTTACCACGGTCACTCTTTAATGACGGTCTTTGCTAAACACACTACTCAATTATGGTTTTGCTATAACAACCTTCTGAATTATGGTTATTTACTATTTGCACACTCAAGATAATACAATATTAATCCTACTTAACTATGGTTTTGCTATAACAGACTTCTGAATTATGGTTATTTGCTAAAACAAACACACTCAAGATAATACAATATTGATTGAGTGAATTACACCAGTAGTCCTTGAACTTGTCTCTAGTTCTCATCCAGGTCACGGTACTCTCAAATCATGATTTATGGGTCTTGAAACTTGCTAAGTAGTGTCATCTAGATTCTAAAACTTGTTAAGTGGTATCATCTAGACCCCGGTACTTCTAAATCTAGGTCCTGTAATTTTCAAATTACAAGAATACCCCTACTGAGCGTATTATTAATGTTTCTTATAAGAATTATTATTATTATTATTATTATTCAATTATCACATCACCACTTCACATCCAATTCGTAAGACGGGTCAGGAGAGGGTACAACCAAGGACGGGATTCGAGACAGCGTCCCCGTCAAAATCATAATTTAGTATTGTGTTCTACTCTCTATATTTCTAAATGTAGGGCTTTCTAGATTTCAAACAATAAAATAGTCAATATGTTAAAACACTATCATACCCTTCATTTTATACTTTCATCCACTCATCCATTAACTCTTCCACCAACCTCAAAGTTTGTCCTATCTACAAAACGTCCTACATTTAGGAAAAAAATCAAACTCCAAAACGCCCTATATTTAAGGATGAAGGGAGTAGCAAAGACGGTCATTGAAGAGTGCCACGTGGTAAATTTTGCCTTTTGTCTTCCTCGCAGCTGCAATAGTAGCCTGGAAATTACAATTACTCTTCCCCGCAGCTGCAATAGTAGATTGGAAATTACTCTGGCCATCCAATCCAGTGGCAATCCATTGCTAAGATAGGGCAGCTGCTCGGCCCATCACACAACTCACTGTCACCGTAGGGAGAATAAGGCCCGTAGGGTGCTGGGCCGTGTGGGTCTCCTTGTTTTTCGATTGTCAAAATCGTGGATCACTCGATCGGCAAGTCTGGCAGAGGCGTCGTCTCGTGTTCGCAGACCGTAGTCGATCAAGTTCCTCGTGCGTCCCGTGCCTATCGTCGTTAACGCAGGGCCTTCATCAATCATCATCTCGACATCACTTCATCAGGCACCACGACTTCCACGGAAGCATGCATGCAACGTCCTAGGACCTTATTTCCCATCTCCTCTCTTTCCAACTTGGGACTGATTTAGATCAATGTCAATGCCGAGACAAACATGCAGGCAGCTGAGAAACGTGACTTTTGTGATTTTCATTTACCGGTTGTGTGATGTGTGATATGTGAATTGTGAGGCCAAAACGTTAAATGTATGTTCTTTGGAATCCTGAAGATATTTTCAGGTACGACCAAAATTAGTAAATACCTTCGCTTTCAATTTTTTTAATAAATACCAAAATTTATTGTGAAAAGAATAAGAGTATAGCCCATCCGTCCTAAAAAGAGTACATTTTTGGAGTCAAATTATCTTATAATCTTATATTAGGAACGTCAGTACTGATTATTACGAATCAAGTTAGAGTCAATATATAGATTCATCATGGACTTTTTTTTTGTTTTGGAATTTACTTATTGGGTACTATAGAAAGTTGATATACTTTAGAAAGTTAGTCAAGCTTAAAATGTTTTAACTTTGATAAATCCTAGTATAAATTAAGTTATTTTAGGACAGAGATAGGACCTTATAGTGGTTATATTATAGAAAAAAATATATAAAAGACAACTAGCGCAGCAGCTAACAACAATGACATACAATTATAAAAGGACTAATACCTAACAACTGTCAACTCACAAAATGCCGGTCTATTGCCCTCTAGGCACTATAATGCATCTCACACATCATTTTCATGTCATCATTTTATTTGTTCAGCATCGAGTGCCACCATGTTGTGTCAATCGTCTTAGACCACTATTGTAAATGCCGAGACTTATGGTTGTCGTTAGTTGTCTATAAGTGAGATGGGCACTACCCTGTAGTGCCAAATATCGTAGTCATAGACCGCTCCAAGTCATCTTGACGACGCCGACCCGTATGGTGGTCATTAGTTGTTTGCACGCGAGATAGGTATCATGTAGTGACAATCGTCGTAGACCGCTACTAGTCATCCTGCTGATGTGGACACATGTATATGGTTGTCGCTATTTCTGTGCACGAAAACTAGGCCCCGTTCGTTTCCACCTCTAAAATTTAGATATTGTCACATCAAAGAGAATCTTACTATTTAAGTAGATCTTTTATTAATTTAATAACAAAACCTATGTCGCGACCCCCTCTAATTTGCGAGACGAATCTAATGATCCTAATTAATCTATGTTTTGCTACAGTGATGCTACAGTAAACATCTTCTAATAACACTATAATTACCCTCGTTGGATTCGTCTCGTGAATTAGATAGGGGGTCTGCAATTAGTTTCGAGATTAGACTTTATTTAAGTACTCCAAAATGATAAAAATCTCTTTGATTTGACCCTCTAAAATTTAGATAGGGGAAACGAACAGGCCCAGGCCTACCATGTAGTGCCAACCGTTGTAGAGCGCAGCAAGTCAGCCCGTTCACATAATGCCTGGTTTCTGGATAAATTAAGGGAATTTCAGCTCTAGTACACTGCAAATTCATGCTTTTATTTTATCTCTAGGACGCTGTTATAGTGGATTTTATCTCTAGGACACTGTGAAACGGTGGAAATTAAACATCATGCGAAACGGTGGGGTTTAGCTCCCACGAATTGCCATGAAGCCCGTCCATATCCACGGGGTAACACCTGACATACCTCTCTCTTTGGTTTAATTTGTAACATCTTTCTCCGGCAATAGTAACACTGAAATTAAACCCATTTGTTCCATTGATACTTGG
>JAUNZO010000831.1:0-86469 GCA_031894775.1 Chloris gayana | reverse complement strand
GTACCGATTCCTGGGTATCCCGGAGGGGATGTCACACCAATGAGCGCCGGTCTTGATGAAATTGAAATCACAGTCTTCCACTGGAGTCCAAGACCGGATTGTCGCAGTGATTTGAGCATCTCCGGAAGCAGCCACCATTCTTGAATGCTCTCGAATACGACGGGGAGCATCCCATAGAATAGCTTCGGTGTTGAAGTTGTCATTCTACGGGATTTGACCCCCACCCAAGTACTCTATGAGCCTTGTGCGGTGGAGAGCTCTACAAAGATGAAGAGTAAAGAAATTAGTGGGATTGAGCAAGTATATAAGACCTATGATATGAACAATGAAGGGAGAAGTTTTACGCCCGTGAGATATATCCAAGCTTCCGAACATGGCCTTGTAGTTGATGTTGGATTCTTTCAGCTTGGCCGCTCTCCTCAACAGTGCTTGGATGTCCGCTTCCTTGACCTTTAGAGCTCGCTGGGCGGACTCATGCGCTTCTATAGCAACCCTTTCTTTATCAGCTTGGGTGGTCTTGACGGCTTCAAGCGCCTTGTTCAAGTCAGCTTTTAGTCGGGCGTTTTCTTCTTCAACGAACCTTGGCATTATGAAAAGCTTGCGTCAGGTTGTTGTCCTTGGCGGTAAGCTCGCCCTCCAGCTCTCAAATGCGGGCTTCGGCATCTCCTCAAGCTTCTTGCCTTCTAGTAAGGCTTGTTGTTGATGCAACATTTTTTCGATGAGGGTTTCGTCAATTTGCTTGTGCGCCGAATCAATTCTTCATAAACCATGGAGATTAAGACCGGTTAAGCCGGATGAAGACCGGCATTATTGATGAATTCTATGATTGAAGGAACATACCTTTGACTTGCTTGTTGAGTCTAATGATTTCTTTGTGGTGGTATTCCATTATTTGATTGGTCATGCAAGGATTTTGTTCCCACCATAAAAGCTCTTCTTCTCGAGGCATCATATTGGCGGTATGTATCCCTAGCTCGGTGAGCTATTGCTGAGCTCTGGCATTGTTCTTCTTCGAGGCGGCTGGTATTGCCCTTTTAACCTCGGAGTTCTTTAGGAGAACCTAGAGAAGTAAGTGGTAAAGATTGAGAGCAATTTTCAAATATCGGTAACTACGTTGTGGCGTGAGGAATGAGGCGGACCTGGCCGGTCTCATTGAATTTTTTAGGGCCTCCTCTTCTTCGAATGAGACCCACTTAGCGGTCGCCACAAAGGTTCGAGGCTCCACTCGCACTATCGATGGAGGTCTCTCCAATGACCATCCCGGCAAGTTTGGGCTCGGCGGAAGCGGATTGTGCAAAATGTGGGGGCCGAGGGATTTCTTCAACGAAGACCGGTCGAAGCCACCCAAAGGGGAGAAGCTGGAGCGGTTTGGGAACTGCTAGTCGTGTTGGTGTTGGTAGGCTCTTCTGCAGTTGTCATGCCCACGATGATTTGAGTGTCGGCAGGGACCGGTGTAGACCGGTCATCGGTTGAGGCGACAGGGATTTCCTTCGTCATTGCCACACTATAAACTTCCGCAGTGATCTTAGAGGTCTTTGTTGGGGCCTCGGGGGCTGCCGGCTTGGCAGCGGTGCTTGGCCTCGTTCTTGAGAAAACCAGTGATTGATGCTTGAAGGTTTGAAGGAAATCAGTAAGAAAAACAATGGGAGTTAGGACCGGTTTGGATGATGTTTTTATGAAAGCTTATGAAAGGGGAGATGTGCTTTCAGAGATAACTTACTTGGTGGCTTTCACAAAACCGGATGAAGGCTTTGATTTCTTTTGCGGTGGCTCTTGAGAGCCACCACTCGGTCTTTCGGCACTTCTCTTGGGAGCATGTTGCGCCGAGGAGGAGACCGTTTCTTTCGTGACCGCGCTGCCTTGGGCGCCGGTCTACGGAGAGGACCAAGACCACCACGGGACATTCAGCAGGGGATCCTTTACCACACTTGTGCTCGGGATCCTCCGCTCATAGAGCTGTTGATTGTTGCCTAGTTGGCCCGGCGGTCTTCATCGGTTAGTGCCCGTTCGCTACGTTTACCTTCAGCTTTCGGTGCTCCGGAGCGAGGACGAGCTTTCGGCGCCGGCCTTTCCGGACCGTGTCACCCTCTTTGAAGGATTGACAACGGGGATCGGACCGGTTTGAGCGACCTTCGTGTCGAGTCTTAAACTCGGCACTAGTACTACCCGGTCCCTCACGAGCGTGGAATTCGATGGTGCAACACACGAAACACACAGGAACACGAGATTTTAGACGGGTTCGGGCCCCTCGAATTGAGAGCAATATCCTACGTCCTATATGTTATGTATTGCCTTTAGCAGATTGCTAATTGCAAGATTTCAAAGAGCTTTCGGGGGTCCCTGCTCCGCCTTATATATCCGGGGAGCTAGGGTTACATGCAGAGTCCTAGTCGATTACACGGATTACATATATGGGAGTTACATCTCTTGCTTTCTTTATTGATTCAGGGTCCTAACAGTACTACAATTTATTCATTAACTTGCTTCTCAAGTTATCATACGCCGGTCTTGATATCCGCCTCATCTCCATACCGGTATATGGAATCCTCTGTTATTCCGGCACCGGTCGAGAACCAGTCTGTTGGCTATCTCCATCACCTTTATCTTCATTGATTTGTTACCGTGTCTTTGCGCATCCATTCCTTTATCATCTCGTATACCCATAAGGCAAGTATACGACACTCCGTATAGTCTTCTTCCCATTGGTCATCCGAAGGGAGAGGGGGATGACTCTTGAATCTATCAAGATCCTATATGGACATAATGTTATGCTTTAGAATCGATTGAAGATATGAAAAGTGGAAATATGCTTGTGCAAATTGAAATATACCGGTGCTCGCGGATTTTTGGAGTCTGTATGCTTCATTGCCCTTACTCGCAGCCTGAATCGTCGGAGTTAGGCTACGGTAGCCTCTTAAAGCGATTTGTTTGCCTCTTCAAGTATGTGTGATTGGTGTAACATCCTGACCCAGGGCTTAATAGGATTGATAGAATACTCATGTCAACAAGTTGCAACTTCTTTTCTGGAAGCTAATCTCTAAAGAACACTCGAGTTAAGATCGCTTGACCTGGAGGGAGCAATTTAGGGATGGGTGACGATCGGGAACTCTTTCCTGGGTGTGCACCACCGAGGACAAAAGTGCGCAGAAAAGACTACTGTTGATACGTGAGAAAAGTCTTGAAGGCCTATTAAGCTACCGAGTGTTACCGGGCCTGGCACGAAGAGGCGGGATGTTACGGTTGGTATCGGAGCCGACTCTCGTGGTTTCACGGGTGCAGGTGTCGTACGTGTGTAGGCATGGTGTGCATGGCTGGTGTGAGTCCCGAGTGGTCACACAACATGGCACATGCGCTGGCAAGTGGACACATGGACGTGGCTAAGAGAGGAAGTTCCTGGCTTAGGGTTGATCGACGAGGACGTCGGTCTTCTAAGGGGGTGAGTGTGTAACATCCTGGTCCAGGGCTTAGTAGGATTGATAGAATACTCAGTTCACCAAGTTACAACTTCTTTTCCGAAAGCTTATCTCCAAAGAACTCTCGGGTTAAGCATGCTTGACTTGGAGCAATTTAGGGATGGGTGATGACCGGGATCTATTTATCGGGTGTGCACCAGTGAAGACAAACGTGCGCAGAAAAGACCGCTCCTTTATATGCAATCTTTAGAGACTCGCTCCATTGAATTTTCCATTATTTTCCAACTCTCGCGATTGTTACGGACCGCTCTCGAGGTACGGTGCACCGATCAGGTGCACCTAATTAGGTATAGCCCCGACTCTTGTATCATTTGAGGATCGCAAATAATGCAAGAGTCTTTCTGGAGAGGCGATGCTTTATTATCTTTCATGAAATCATATACCTCTTAGCAATTTCCGCCAAGAACACATTTATCCGACCGGTCTAACCAGTCATATCACATTTAACTAAAAATTCTGGTTGATCGGACCAGTTTATTCCCCATATTCTCACATCGACTCGAGTCTCCAAGGCCTATGATTAGCCGGATGATTAACACCCACAGCCTAAGGCATCCATTATCATTGAGTCGGGTAAAGTCTAACTCTTTCATACTTGCTAAATTATGAAATTCAGCATTACTTTAATTCCAATCTGAAAATTTCATATTTCGGACCGCTTTTTATTCACAAAAAGCACGATGGCTTATCCTTATGACCGTTAGGTCATAATTAACCCAAATAATAGATCTTTAATATCCTTATGGCCGTTAGGTCATAATTGCATAGTCACGACATAAGTCATTTAATGCTGAATCCATCGGGCCTTGCAAAATAGCCCGATAACTTTTCAGCCCCGGGCCCATCTCAAGTGCCTATAAAAGGAAACGAAAGGTCGACCTAGGTCAAACCCATTCCCGAAAGCTCATACGCGCCCGCCATTCGCCCTTGTTCTTCGGACATCACGATCATCGTTCTTCCCTTCCACTCAAACCAATCTCGGATTTTCCTTTTCCATCTCTCAAGATGGGTAAGAAGAAATCCGTCGCGAACCCTCGCATCTTCTTCCTCTGTTCCTCGCGATCGGCTCTCCATTCGGCGTTCAAGATCTAGGTAGTAGCGAAGTCACCGAAACATCACTCAATGACGCAGTTCGTGACGGATATCTTCCTCCCCAGCCAATCCTAAACCGGAGTGTCCCTACCCCTGGCCAAGTCCCATGGGAATAGATGACTCTCAGCAGTTAGTTTTTAAAGCTTTTTTCCTCCGTGGCCTTGATCTCCCTTGCTGCTCCTTCTTTAGGGGCCTCCTTTTCTTTTACGATGGGAGTTAGTGTGACATCCCCTCCGGGACACCCAGGAATCGGTACAGAGGGACACTCGATGAAGCGAGTTACAACTGAAACATCATCTCATACAAGCTCGAATATATACATCATGGTATAATACAACCAGGTTTTCGAAATACAAACATTCGTGTAGCGGAAACATAACATTATTAAAGTTTAACATTCTACGAGTATTTCAGCGGAAGCTTGTACTTTATACAACCCAAAAGACTTTAAACGATCAACGTGATGTACTCGAGCCCTTCGTACATCACGGTCCTCCCTCTTCACGGCGTGGGGATACGTTCCCATTGGAGGGAACCTCCCTCGAGACACCGCTCCTCTTCCGGAAAGCTACCATACAAGTCGTGGTAGTACGACTCGTTCCCTAAAAGATAACGAACATACCCCGACTATTCTAATACTCGAGCAAGACCGACCCGTCAACATGGCACGCTAAGGCCGACGCCTAGTATGCAAAGGCTTTCCGGTCGTGGGGTTTACTCCTTTGCAAAAACAGCATTAAAAGGTGGATCCTTACTTTCAATATTTTAGCTCAACATTAAGTTCATTAGCCTCGACATTTGCAGCCTATCACTATTGCAATCAAGTTTGCAAGACAAGATAATATAGATCATTAATCCTTTCATCTCTCATCTTCATCTTCCATATTATTTACTACGATGTGACGAGCTAAACAAACGGTACTCATTACTGCGAGGGACAGCGATTCGAATCGATTTTATACTAGCCGGCAAAACCCGACTACACGACGTATACGCACCACACTCGGTCGTATACGACAACTTTTCCCGCTAGCACCTGACAGAGACTAGCCATTTCCATCTCCCTCGGAGTATGGCGACTCACGACTTCCCTCGTGGCCGACCCATCTCCCTCCCGTGAGACTATCCTCTCACTAACAGCAAGTAAAAGAGAGCCGGCTACGCTACATCTCTCGGGGCGATAGGGTACATCAGCTTGTCGGACCCATGATACCAGCATGTAGTACGGTACGTTCAAACTTGTTCAACTAAGCCGACAACGGTACGGTCCTAGACCGACTCGGACGAGGCTACCACCTTGCAAGACCTCATCTCCGTCTTGCCCTTTCTCCTACGAGGCCCGTCCGGTCTCATTTTCATTAACACTCTCTTCATCTTAGTGTCAACACAATAACCCTTAAAGCCTCCATGCTTTAAGATTCCCTAAAACATCTACCGTTGCGACTATGAATTAAGCTTATCCTCTATTGAGCTACCTGTACCAAGTATAGTATAAACAAACGAAAACCTACCATAATGCAACTAGGTATCAAACATTCCCTAACACCTAATGCACAAACATAACTGAACTATGTGATAAAATAAAATATTTAAAAACATAGGTAGGATGCACCGGGGCTTGTCTTGATACGAGTCGGGGTTAGCTTCCTCGGCTTGTGGGTCGACTTCGAGATTCCTTCGCCTACCTCGACCTCGGGTGGAACCTCGATCACCTCGTAACCTAGGTCGACCAACAATGCGTTGCGAATCATAATCATGTATGCATGAATGAACATGATAGGATTATGCAAAGGTTTTATTAAATATGTTCAATAATTAATAATTAATAATTTAATAATTAATGCTTCATCATATTGGTTAATTAACAATTCATAATTAAGCATGTTCATTAAGCAATAATTAGCAATTGGTTATGCTCATTAAGCAATGCTTAAACATGGTTAGTAATTATTAATTAATCCTGGTCCCTAATTAATAATTAATTATGTTCATTAGTTACTACCTACTTTGGTTCAGTAATTAATAATTAGTTATGTTTATTAAACAATAAATAATCATTACTTAAATGACATAGGATAATAAATTGGAACCACATAAAATGATAATGTTTAAGTTTAATTTTGGAAAATAATTTTCATAATTAATTTCATCTGCAGATATCTCCTTCATTTAATTAAATTATTTTCCTTCATTAAACATTTAATTAACATAAAATAATAGCTTTTCTTCACATAAAGAATGTGATTAAATCCTATCTATGAAATAAAAATACTCAAAATAAATATTTTATTTCATAAACAGATAGATCTTATTTTTCCGAGTCTAACAAAATTGGTTTCGCATTTTTCCGATTTTTACTGAATTTTCTATGAATTTTCGAAAATTGAAAACGATTCCGTGCCACACACTAGGCCACACGAAATCCGCTCGTGGCCACACGCGATCCAGCGCGTGTGGCCCGCGGTGTGGCGCCACCGCGGCGATCGGGGGACAGCGGCGCGGCCACCGGAGTTGGCCGACGGTGCTCCAAACCTCGCCGCGGACCCACCTAACGACGCTACACAACATGGCGAATTCGACGGAGAGGATAAACTCGCATGAGCTCGACCGGAACCGGTCGACGGCGAGAGGCGGCCATGGAGAAGCTCCGGCCATGGTGCGAGCTCGCCACACTCGGACAAAATTTAGGGAAAATCACTCCGGAAGCTTCTATGGAGCATAAGCAAGCTCGACGTGCTGCTCTAGAAGCATAAGCATGGTCGGAGAGGGTGGCTCACCGTGCGTGTGGCGGACGGCGGCGACCGGACGTGGAGAAGATCGACGATTTCACGGCTCCCCGTGGAATAAACTCGAGGATGAGCAACCAGGAACCTAGAGCAATAAGTTGTGCACCCGCAAGAACAAGGAGATGGTTGAGTGGCTCACCGGACGAGCAAGAATTTCAATTTGCGGCGGAGGAACGACGACGAGCTCGTCCGGGAAGAAATGGCTTCGCCTCAACGGAGTAGGGCAGCTCGTCTTGATTGAAGGGTTTGTGGAGCTCTAGAGGGCTTCCGTGGAGCTCGTGGTGGTTGTGGTTCGGACAGGGAGCGACGGAGGCGGCCGGGCGACGAGCTCCGGAGGCTTTCGGTAATGGTGTGAGATGAAGAGGAAATGAGAGCAAGGAGGGGAGAGGATAGGGCCGAGCAGGGCCTTTATCCGTGCCGGAGGCGGCAATGGAGCACGCAGGCAGCTGCGCAACCAGCTGCGTGGCTGCTGCGTGGCAGCTCGACGGGGAGGCGGCACGGCGGGGCGGTGGTGAGACGCGGGAGAGAGGGAGAGAAGAAGAGAGGCTGGCTCGTAGGCCGGGCCCGGTAATTTTGCAAAAACACCCCTCGGCTTTCGGTTAATTAAAAAGCAACCTTCCCGAGCTCGGAAAAATCTACGAAAATTCAGGGTGTAAATGAAAGTATTTTAGGCATTTTTCCTATTAAGTCCAGGTTAAATTTCCAAATTATTTTCGGATTAAAAATTCATAGATAAATTAACAAAAGAAGCTTTTTTTATTTCTTGTAATTATTTTTACCAAGCAAAATAATTTCAAGGAACTTTTATAAATCTTCATTTAGGATGTTTGAGCAATAGAAAATGTTAAACATATATTTTCCTCTTATTTAAATTCTTTTTAAGCATTTCCTTTAATCTTTTAGGTAGTTGATATTTTATGTGCATTTTCTTAACACAAAATTTGATAACCTCATAAATGTAATATGATGCAATGCTCATGATGACATGAAATGCATTTATTTCCGAGAGTTGTTACAGCTACTGAATCTCAACCCTAACTCTATCCTGCAGATTGCTTTTTTCATCCACCTCTGCGAGGCTTTCCTCGGAGTTCTCCCCCACTTCAAATTATTCCAATACCTTTTCCAAATCCGCCCACTTCCCTCTTCGGACCGCCAAGCTGCAGTAGGCGGAGTAGAAATTCAATGCTGGAGTGCAGATGAATATTTCTCTATTTCTTTAAATAAAAGCACAGACCAGGTGGAAAAATGGGTGGTTCTTCCGTGACAATCCCCAGCTCGCACTTCCTCCTTTTAGCGCTAAGGTAGCCAAAAACTTCCCTTCTCCGGATACTAGGGAAAAACTCAAAGAGGATGGAGAAATCCTCGCGCTCTTGGCTTGCATCAAATATCTAAAGGAAGTCAAAGGTGTCACCGCCGAGACAGATCCTTTGGAGCTTCATAGTGCGAGAAGCCCAACCACTCAAGAAGCAAGAACACCCGAAGCATGGTGTTTCAACGAAGACGTTGCCATTCCATTGGATGGAACTCTTCTCCATGATAAAGAGCGGTTGGAAGCCCGCCTCAAGCAAATGCTCCAGCCGAAACCGGATTTATCAGGATGCCTAAGAGTGGGTCCGGCTTTCAGCTCGTCTAACCCTCGAGATCCGGTAAGTATCTCTCTCTTTATCTTTGAATCTTGTTATTTTTAACCTTCATCCTCTTACGCAAATTCAATTACCCAATGCAGAAAATGGACAACTTCAAGAGCCATCCCCCTCTACCTCCCAATGATACTTGGGAGGAGGACTATACGGGCAATTCCGCTCCCCTTGTCTGTTCGGGCCGGTCTTACTCAAGGCACTTCAGATCGGTCTTTCCTCTCGCCACCCAAGCATAGCTCCGAAGATATCCAAATCCGGAAAGGTGGTTCAACCTCCTAGTACGAAGAAACGTACTGCTTCCTTGACCATCGGCAAGCCCGCTTCATCTTTTGCTGCATCGGTCGATACGCGCACGGAGGCACGAAACTCGAAGAGCGGCGGAAAGAAGTAGAAGTCTGTCGAAAGAGATCGCCAAGCTGCTCGGCCGCTTTTGAAGCTGCTTTGGGAAAATCTCAAGGAGCCCCCTCTTTAACGGATTCCCTATCCAATGTTCCCAAGAGGTCCCGATATGGCGATCGACCGGTCCCGGTGACGCAGGAGAAGTAGTCCTAGCACCGCAAGTCAATCCAGCGGCAAAAAGGACGGCAGAGGGAACCAGTGAGGACATGATGAGGACATCACACCCTCGGATATAACCAACACTTCTCCAATACACATACATAATTCAAGGACAAAAACTAGAGCACGACAATTGAATTTACGGGTGAGCATGTTCCTAATGATCTCTTTATTTATATTTGAGAATATGTTACTACCTAATGAGTTAATTATTGTTAGGAACCATGGAGATGATGATAATATGGTTAAGGAGGAGGTTAGAGGCGTGGAGGGCCAGCAAGGACGTCCATGTCAAGTTGGAGGCCCAAACAAAGTCGACTTCGATTCTGTTTCGGAGTCCAGAAACAGCCTGCACTAAAACGGATGTCCTGGTGGCATACGAAGTCCGTTTGGGACGTTCTTTATATGGATAGAAAGATAATTTGATAGCCATTCCATTGGCGCTGGTCTCATATCCAAATTCTTCCCGAGTCGTCTGGAATTGGCCGAAATACTAAGACGTCCAGAAACTGTCCCGGTGTTGCACCATCGCCTTTTGGCCTTTGGGCCGTGTATTTTGTTGAGCCCACTTAGGGCTGCGTCCAGGGGGAGATGGACGACCCTAGGGACCTCATAAGCAGCCGCCACCCTTCCTTAGGATTTGGGTTTTGCTTAGATTATTTTGTCAAGAACAGTTTCGCTGTTTTATCGGTTTGTGAGACCCCAACTCGTGAGTTTAATCATATATTTGTAATTTGGTTGCTTTTATCTTGTTCTTGTTTGTATTCTTCGATTCGCAGGCAAGGATTAGCTTTCTTGGCGAGGTCATTCGTGCTTGCACGGTTGATAACTAGAGGAGACGTGGTGCTGCGATTGCGGGGTTCGGAACGTGTTGTTCGGAAGCCGGATCGATTTGTGTCAAGCCTCCGCCAAATCGTTGTCTATCGGAACCTTTTGGAAGATCGGGACCCTAGTCCACATCAAGTGGTAATTAGAGCTTCAGGTGCACCGTCAGGTTCCCCTATCCTTGTTATTTTGTTTCGTCCTAAAGTCCAGAAAATTGCCCTACAAAAATATTTTCTTGTTCATCTTCCGCTATCCTATCACCCTTTGTGCCGTTGCAATTTCGTTTCAGTTTGCTTTGTTGAGTTTGTGTCCATAATTAGAGTCGTGTTGCTGGTCGAGTCCGTGTTATTTATTTGTAGTATTGATCTAAGTCTTGGAGTCGCTCCTATTTTTCTACCTTGTTATTGCGCTAAGTTGGGTTTCAGTTTGGTTTTGTTCTGTCTTCCAATGCGCAAGAGCAATTCCGAACCTTCTATTTTGTGCGCAAGTTAAAAAAAAAAGAGACGGATCCTACTCTCTTGTTTGTGGCGCTAGTACAGAAAGAAAGAAAGGAAGGAAGTAGCGTTGTTGCCTGTGAAGAAATAAACAAATAGGACTAGTTGAGCTTCCAGTGATCCAATTTTATGTTTTGACTAGAGCTGTACTCGTGGCCCAATTTGTTTCCTACATCCGTATTGTTCTGCATTACTTGCGAAACGTGCAAACTTTACATTTTTTAGGTACTTGTGTAGAGTTGCTTTGTGTTGGAATTGTATCTTTCCTGTGCGGCACTTCTGAAAAAAATAAGAAAAAAAAGAGAAAAAGGCAAGTGCATACATAAAAGCCGCACAAAAGAATTGAAAAAAAGCAAGAAAAAGAATACAAAAAGAAGAAACCAGAGTGCTTGCATCCTTTTTGTGTCCGAGGTACAGTGGTATATTTCTATTTGCTAGTTTGGCCTAGGTCCAACCTCGGGTTTTAGGCCAGCAACATAGGCTTGTACTTTGGACTATTATTCAACTTTGCAATTTCTGATTTCGAATTTGCTAATCCTTGCTACTCTCATATTTGTCCAACCAAGATACACATATATCCTTCCGAATAGCACAGGTTTTGGTCCTCGCAATTGTCAGTCCACGCTCTTCAGGTAATCCTTTGCTTTGCTAATAATAAGAACCTTGATGTGGACTAGGGTCCCGATCTCCCGAAAGGTTCAGATAACTCTTGATTTGGCGAAGATGTGACACACGTCGATCCGGCTCCTGAACAACACGTTCGAACCCCGCAATCGCAGCACCATGTCCTCTATGGTTATCAACCGGCGTTGCACGGTTGACCTCGCCCGAAGGCTAATCCCTACCTGCGAATCAAGAACACAAGCAAGAACAAGAAAGAACGCAAGCCAAATTTGCTGATGTATGATTAAACTCACAAGTTGGGGTCTCACAAACCGATGAACGGCGAAACTGTCTAAGCAGAATAATCTAAGCAAAACCCAACCCTAACATGGGTGGCGGCTGCTGCTAATAAAGACTTGGGGACGTGCAAGAACCCCCTGGACGCTTCCCTAATGGGCTCACACGAGATACACGGCCCAAAGGCCAAAAACGGTGACGCAGCACCAAAAACAGATTCTGGACGTTCCAATGTTTCGATGATTTCTGGCGACTCCGGATGAAATTTGACGTGGGACTGGTTCCACTGGAAAGCTTATGAAATTATCTTTCCATCCATATGTAGAACGTCCAAATCCGACTTCGTATGCGATCTGAGCGTCCGTTTTAATTCAGACTGTTCCTGGACTCCGAAACAGACTCGAAGTCGACTTGGATTGGGCCTCCACAATGACTTGCGCCTCTTGCTGGTCCTCCATGCCTCCAAGCCCTATTCCATTCATATTATGGTCCTCTCCTTGATTCCTAATCATAATAAAATCATTAGGTAGGAAACTATTCTCAAAATTATGAAAGGAAAGACTTAGGAACGAGCTCACCTCTAAATTTAATTGTCGGGCGCGAGCTCTAGTGATTGGTCCTTGAATGTTCAATGGAGGAGTGTCATTTGTATCCAAAGGAGTGATGTCCTCATCAAACCTTGTAAGAGCTTGGTAAGACGCTTTCATTTGCTTTTGTGAGAGTCATCACTGTTCTAGTAGTGTGATAGGGATAACGTTTACCGGATTGTTCCTGTTTTTTGTCTTTGTTGCTCATAATGACAGGTAATGATATGAGTACTCTTGCACAACGAGTGCTTAGTTCTCAAATGGCAAAGGCGAAGCAAAATCAAGAAAACAATTTGTTTCAGACTTTCTTTGTTGTGATGAATCGAGCGTTGTCGTGTTATCATTGATGGTGATACTAGCTGCAACATTGCAAGTTCTGAGTTGGTCGAGAAGCTTGTCTTGACCACACGACCACACCCATGTCCATACTACATCCAAGGTGTCAATTTTTGTGAGAAGATAAAGGTAAAGAAAATTGCACGTATCAATTTTTTTCTTGGTAACTATAAGGATAGTGCAGATTTTGACATAGTACCAATACAAGCATGTCATTTGTTACTAGGTACACCTTGGATTAATAGAAATAATGTTGTGCACAATACCATCACTAATAGATACTCTTTCAAACATAATGGCACTAAAATTATTCTCAAACCTTTGAGTGCTGTTGAAATTTTAGAAGCTGATCTAGAAAGATTTGAGAGAAGAAAGAATGAACCTTTTAGAAAAGAATGGGCGATTTCACAAGTTGCAACACTTTCATCTAAATCTGAGTTGTTAAATGAGGAACATATTTCTTTGCCTTTTGTTGGAGCTAATATCTTGCAGCATGTACAACAAGAAGATGAGGTGAATAATGTTGAGGTCCCAACGACCTCATTTTATATTTCAAAACCATCGCTTCATCATGAATTTAATACTCATGCTGAAATTGAGAGCAAAGGTAATGCTATACTCATGGACTGTGAGATTTCTCATGATGTGCCGAATGTTTCCACCAATCATACTAATATAGAGCAACATCTAGTGGAACCTTCTCTTGAATTACCTTTGTCACAAGTTGACTTTCCTGCTGGTCCTTGTGATAAAGATGTGTTTTGTGCTAGTGCTTCATTTATACCTTTGCAACAACTAATGAATGAAAATACTTGTGCTAATAATATAACCTTGCTTCCGATTGCTTCTGAAATCGATGAGTTGAAATTGTTGTCTTCTTTAAGTACTTTAGTTTACATTGAATTTGATACTCTCTGTGATCTAATTAGTTTGGAGAAAAATATTTTATGTGCTGAATTGCCTTGGTTGTCTAGACATACATATCACTATATAGGAAACTATAATTCTCAAGGACAATATATGGTGCATCGAGTTTATATTTGTTCGAAACAAAAATCTCCTTTGTTTGGGCAACAATATGATGAATTAGAGGGCTATAGTAATACTAATCATGTAAAATCCAGTTGCTCTAGTTTTGTTTTCAAGAAACAGGCTATCTTCCAAGAAGGAGAGCATTGGTGGTTTTCACCTACGATATCTTCTACAACTATGGTCAAACCGAGGACAGATTCTTTTCAACGGAGAGGAGAACAATAAGGAAATGATATCCTTCAAAATAATCATTCAAGCACCAACGACGCCGAGGACAACTTTTCATCAAGAAGGGAGGATGATGAGGACATCACACCCTCGGATATAACCAACACTCCTCCAATACACATACATAATTCAAGGACAAAAACTAGAGCACGGCAATTGAATTTACGGGTGAGCATGTTCCTAATGATCTCTTTACTTATATTTGAGAATATGTTAGTACCTAATGAGTTAATTATTGTTAGGAACCATGGAGATGATGATAATATGGTTAAGGAGGAGGTTAGAGGCGTGGAGGGCCAGCAAGGACGTCCATGTCAAGTTGGAGGCCCAAACAAAGTCGACTTCGATTCTGTTTCGGAGTCCAGAAACAGCCTGCACTAAAACGGACGCCCTGGTGGCATACGAAGTCTGTTTGGAACGTTCTTTATATGGATGGAAGGATAATTTGATAACTTTTCCATTGGCGCTGGTCTCATATCCAAATTCGTCCCGAGTCGTCGGGAATTGCCGAAATACTAAGACGTCCAGAAACTGTCCCGGTGTTGCACCATCGTCTTTTAGCCTTTCGGCCGTGTATTTTGTTGAGCCCACTTAGGGCTGCGTCCAGGGGAGATGGACGACCCTAAGGACCTCATAAGCAGCCGCTGCCCCTTCCTTAGGGTTTGGGTTTTGCTTAGATTATTCTGTCAAGAACAGTTTTGCCGTTTTATCGGTTTGTGAGACCCCAACTCGTGAGTTTAATTATATATTTGCAATTTGGTTGCTTCTATCTTGTTCTTGCTTGTGTTCTTCGATTCGCAGGCAAGGATTAGCTTTCTTGGCGAGGTCAATCGTGCTTGCACGGTTGATAACTGTTGACGGTCGTTACGGACCAATTTCGACCGTCAATTAGTCAAATAAATGAGAAGGACTAGGCATGTCTTGCATGCATTTTACTTAGAAATAACCTAGTTCCACGTGTACCTCTAGATTTTTAGTGTGCAGGTGGAAAATGATGAATTCCAGGCCCCGAGGCGACAAATCAACACTTTTACAAAACTTCCACTTCGCCGCGGGAATCAACTCCAAGATAAAAGGCCAACGACCACGAAATCCAACACAAATAAGGCCTCACGCACCTGGATCAAAGACCAACATCCGGTGGGGGAGCCAACCGCCAAAGCCCAGCCCGGGAGGGGCCGGTGGCAGTTCGGCCGAACCAACAAGGCGGTTCGGCCGAACCGTCATGGTGGCCCCCCGGCCCACTTTCTCTCGGCGGTTTGCCCACCGCCTCCGGAGGTCGGTTCCACGCGCATTAAATGCCACCGACCTACGAAACCGCCTCCGAGGAGCCGACCTTTCAAGCCTATATAAGGAGGGGTACCCCCCTCCTTAACACACACAACAACACAAGGATCATTCTCTCCTCACACTAGAAGTTTAGAGGCTTTCTAGGTAGTGCTAGGCTTAGTAGTGGGCTGCCTCATTGCTCCCAAAGTCTTGTGGAAAATTGGGTATAGCTCTTGTATCCTCTCTTTATGAGACTTGATCTTTTATATATGGAATACTTTCGTTCATATCCTTGTCATGAGCTTTATAGAGTAGTCATGATCTTGTTTGATCGTTCATCGTTCGTTCATATGAGTTCGTCGTTCGTTCTTCGTTCTTCATTAATAGAAGATGAACTCATATCGAATGTTCTTCGTTCGTTCATACTTGATCACCGATTACTCCTGATCTTACTTGATTAATTGCCGTTCGTCGCTCATTCTTGAGCGACGAACGCCTTGCATGACTTAGTGCTAGCTTTGATCCTTTCGTCTAGCGTATGCTAGTTAGGCTAGTGTTCTTATGAATAGGCTTCGGGTTCATCGTCCCGCAAGGGTGCTCTAGATTTACCACCATGTCGGTGCCTCGAGGGATCTAGAGTTGTGGTTAGTGACGCCGGCATGGTCGTTGGGGTTATCTACCCACCGTTGAATGTGCTTCGTGTCCCACGGTTTGTAGAGGTAGGTGACAAGAAGTGACAGCCTTGTCATCCAAAGTAATCCTCCACGTTCGGGCATGGCATAGGAGTCTAAAAAGCCGGAGTCGCGAGGCGGACCTCGCGTAAGACGGATCTCCCGATGATGCCTAGGCATTAGACGCTTGCTTGCGCTTGCATGATCTTGGATGTTAGGTAGAAGCTGCGCACTCATATGAATGTTGTATCATTAGGAGTAGTGGTCTGCTAGTCTAGTTTAGCTTTATCTAGGATCGCCTCTATCCCTTTTATAAGAGAATGCATCGCCTTGGTGTGTGTCACACTATCCTCAACTTATTGCTCCTAACCCCTGCATTGGAATGTGAATACTTCATCATTCTTTTGTAACACCATGAACATAAGTACTCTTATCAACCATGTCTTCCTTTGGGAAAATATAAATACGATACCCTTGAATACTCTCGGGTGAAATGCTACAACGGGTTATCCGTCCGCTTGCGGATATTCATGACCCACCTTATAATACATATCTAGTACTTGTACTTGGATGTGGATTATTTGGTTAAATAGTGCAAGTGACTTAAACCCTTGGCTCTCCCGCGGTCACGTGTTTCTTTCCGCGTGACCTTAAGAGATGCCAACAAGCATTCTAGGCGCCGTTGCCGGGAAGACATTGGTTAATAAGAATACAATGAATGTTCATGATTACACTTGATGATGATTTAATCATTGCCCTTGCAGGCTAACCTTGATCTGTTTTCTCTCAAAGGTGAAAACAGGATAGTGCATGCGTGGATTCGACTTGCCGGAAAACTTCGTTGATAATCCCGAGGCTCTTGCGAGAAAGACTCGACCTCGCGTCGTTGTCTCTCCTCAAGAACCCACGACAAGCGAGCCCGCATCTTCCGCACCATCAACCTCAACACTCATGGCTGAAAGGACCCTTCGTGACTACTCTGCGCCCTCCGTCGCCAATGTGCCCATTGGGCCCAACGTCGACGCTGGTGCTGCAGGACTTGACATCAAGTCCAGCCTCATCACTATGGTGCAAGCCATTCCCTTTTGTGGAAAGGCCTCCGAGGACGCCAACTCTCATCTCCAACAGTTCCTGGAAATATGCAACACATCAGCCACGGCCGGAGCCAACCAAGATGCTATCAAACTCCGCTTGTTTCCCCTATCCCTCCTTGGGAAGGCGAAACGGTGGTTTTATGCCAATCGTGCAAGCATTGACACTTGGAACAAATGTTCCACGGCGTTCCTCGCCAAGTTTTTCCCGATGGGCAAAACCAATGCCCTTCGTGGAAGAATTGCAAGTTTCCGGCAAGCGACAAACGAATCCATGCCCGAGGCATGGGAAAGGCTTCAAGAATACATTCTGGCCTGCCCTCACCATGGGATGGAGGAATGGCTCATTCTTCAACACTTCTACAACGGGTTGACACCAACAACCCGTGGACATATGGATGCCGCTGCTGGAGGAGCCTTCTTCTCCAAAACTATTGCCCAAGCAAAAGAACTCATAGAGAAGATGGTCTCCAATCAAGGGTGGAGCGATGATCGACTCCAAACAAGCGCAAGAGGCATACACCTCGTCAAGGAGGTGGACATGCTGTCCGCCAAGGTTGACCTCCTCATAAAACGCTTGGACGAACACAACGCAAATGGTGGTGTTCATGCATTGGACTCACACATGACGTGTGAGGAGTGCGGGAACACCGGCCATATGGGGAAGGATTGCCCCCATACCCATGAAGAGGTGTTCTACATGAACAACAACAACGGGTATCGTCCAAACGGAGGACAAGGGTACAACCAAAACCGACCATCATATCAAGGAGGTAACAATTTTTCCGGCTTTAACAATAATCAACCTTCCTTGAAAGATTTGGTTTATGGCCAAGCTAAAATTAACGAATCTATCAACAAAAAGCTTGCTGCCAATGATAAAGTCTTAGAAAACATAACTGCACAAATAGAAGGTTTCTCCTCTGCTTTCAAAAATCAGTTGAGCTTTAATAAAATGATTGAAACCCAAGTTGCTCAGCTAGCTGCTCTTATTCCTGGTTCTAATTCGGGAAGATCCGGGGCAACCCGAGTCTTCTTTGGAAAATGTTAATGCGGTTACCACGAGGGAGGAAAATCCACTCGGGATCCGCCATATCCTAACCATGCAGCAAAGAAGAACGAGGAACGACCTGGAGGAGGAAAGCCCTTCTATTACCAAAGAAAAAGAAGAAGAACCGAAGCCAAGTGAAGGGAAGAATGGAATTGAATTTCAAGACACAAGCTTTTTGCCATTCCCTCACGAAACAGGAAGCCAAAGGAGGATGAACAATTTGCTCGATTCGTCGAGACCATCCGAAGGATTCATGTCAACGTGCCATTGTTGGACATGGTGCAGGTGCCCACATATGCACGCTACCTTAAAGACATCCTCAACAACAAGAGGCCACTACCCAACGAGGAAATGGTCAAGCTCACGGAGGAGTGTAGCGCAGCTATACTCAATCGGCTTCGAGAAAAGAAGAAGGACCCTGGCTGCCCCACAATATCATGTTCCATTGGGGCACACCACTTCGACCAGGCCTTATGTGATCTTGGGGCAAGCGTCGGCGTGATGCCCAAAGAAGTCTTTGATCGTTTGAGCTACACAACCTTGACTCCTACACCAATGAGGTTGCAATTGGCGGACTCTTCGGTCCGCTACCCCGCGGGAATAGCCGAAGACGTGCCGATAAAAATTCGAGGCAACTTCATACCGGTGGACTTTGTGGTGCTTGAGATGGATATCGACAAGAACATGCCCCTCATTTTGGGACGTCCCTTCCTCAGCACCGCAAACGCCCAAATTGATGTTGGGAATGGAGAAATCCGATTCCACATCAATGGGAAGGAGGAAAAGTTTGAGTTCCAACCAAGAAAAGAACAATGCTCAATGATCAAGATCAAGTATGGGCCAAATCCCTCAAACATCCGTGAAGTTGAAGTGACGCCAAGAAAGACGGATAGTCTCGTCGCCTTTTGGAAGCAACTTGACAAAATTGAGAATCCGTCATGGTACCAACCCAAGAAGCCTGCAACAGCAAGGCCGGGATTATGGGCCAAGAAGCCGGTCCTTCAAGACACAAAGCCACCTACATCAACAAAGACCAAACAAGTGTGGCAAGTGAAGAAGGTGCAGCCATCTCCATCCTCTTCTCCGGGGAAAGGGCACTGCACCACAAGGATGAAAAGAAATGGAGAAGTCCTCGCTCGCGGACTTAAAATGGCAAAGCCCTGGTCGACGGGATAAATCGGTATTATCTTTCGATTTCTTTTGATTTTTGTTTTCCACCACATGCATCTCCCTGCATATTCTATTTTATCACAAGATAATTTTCATTTCATTTATTTGGATTTTCCGCCAGCATATTTGATTTTTTTTTCTCACTCGCCATGCATAGAAAATTTGAAAACCAAAATCCTTTTACGTCCAAATTTTCCTACTTTGTTTGAAACTTTTGGACAACCCTTGTATCCTTATACAAAATCCAAAAACAATTTTTGCATGTTGGAATTTTCTCCAACACTTTTTCTCGAGATTTGATTTTTCGAATAAAGCTGAATTTGAGGCAACTTTCTTTGGATTTCTTGAGCAAAAATTTCGAGGAATATCCGGACGTAGCAACCATGGTCAATGATCATTTGGCCGTTGGGAGCTATGGGCCAAAAGGGGGAGCAAAAGGGACCCACAGCAGGTCGGCCGAACCCACCTCCTTGGTTCGGCCGAACTGCCATGACCGTTGCTCGGTCTGTCCTTTTCCCAACGGTCATATGCCCCTCCTAACGCTCAAAAACGGCTACTTAGTGAGCTATAAGTAGAGGTGGCCTGGCCGGAGCTCTCTCCCCCTCTCACACTATCATTTCCACTCCTCACTCACTTCATTCTCATTACTCTCAAGTTTTCCATTGTCCTCACTTGCTCATTGCCTAAAAGTTCTGCATAAATCTTTTGCTCTTGGTGTGCTTGTCTAGTTTTTGGTTTGATTTGTTTTTGTTTGGTTTTCTCGAGTTGCGATTTCTTGCTCACATGAACAACCGACGGTGTCGCTAATTTGATTTTTTCCCTCACATGACCCGTTCGGAATTTTTGTTCTTGCATTCTTGCTCTCTTTGTGTGCAGCCATGACCGGTGCCAAGAAGCTGTTCGGGTCAATCAAGAGGTCCTTGAGCTCACGCTCAAGTTCAAGCTCTTTACGTCGAAGCACCCGCGCACGCCCCGTAGTCGAGTCACCGCCAAGTTCACCACCACAAGTCGAGGAAGAAGGGCAAGAGGGCAACATCGAGCATCGTCTCCTCACCGACACCGACCTCGACTTAGTGGGCGAGCACGAGACGCGCACCTACACGCTTCTCCAACACCGTCTCTTTGCTCCTACGCGAGCATTTGACACGGAGCTGCTGCACAAAATAGGTATGGATGCTGAATTTGCTCAAGTATTTAAAGCCTTAGGGTGGACAGATTTTGCTAGTGTAAATGAGCCGGGTTCCCGCTTGCTTACACTTCAGTTTTTATGCACCCTACAAACGGTAGATGAAGGAATTTCTTTTCGGTTTTTCCGTGAATCCTACCGTTTGACTTGGAAAGAACTTAGCACTCTTCTTGGCTTTAATACTCGCTGCAATACCGACTTGGATGGTGCCCTTCCTCGGTTTTCAAAGCATGCTTTTTGGGAAAGGATTACGGGTCTTCCTAGTTGCGTGCGACCTAGAACTAATCACATCCATCATCCTACCTTGCGTTTTATGCACATGTGGATTGCTATCACTCTTTTTCCAAGGAGTGATATTCGGAGTGTCTTGCGAGGATGAGCTAAAAATTCTTTTTGCTGCGGTCGATAAGATTAAGATTGCTCCGTGAAAGCCATGATTTGCCAATGGATAGAAAATCTTGGGACGATAGGACCAATTGAATGTACCTCTCTAGTGACACGAATCGCCATGCGGGTGGGAGCTTTACATGATGCTAATGTTGAATACCTTGCTACACCTCGCTCTCTTATAAATAAAGATTATCTTATTCAAGGTCACTCTCTTAAGAATGGTCCGAACGATTCCCTCATATATTATTTTGTGGGATATGCAAACGAGTTTCGGTTACCTAACCCGGACCTTCGTTTGTATACTCTCAAAAATCTAACCATTGAGCTCCAAGAAGCGCAGCGGTCTCGCAGAGTGTATCTTCTCGCAGGGGGCGCACAGATCGGAACAACCATCTACCTCCGAGATGCCCACACCGCACCCCACGACTCATGGCGAGCCGGGGTACAGCCACCCCGGGTTTTCTCCCGGTGGGTACCCAGCCCCGCCACCTCACATGGCCGGGGATCGGCGTGGCAAACTCCGGGATATGGCCCGGGGCTGTTTTCTCCACAACAACAATGGGAGGAACACTCCACCGACTCCGGATCAGCCCAAGGCTACAACTTTGTGCAGGAGATGAACAACCTCTCCTCACAAATGGGAAGACTCCAAACCACGGCGGAAGACACCGAGTATGCGCTCAACCAACACATCTTGCAAACTCATCAATGGCAAGAGCGCACCGACACCCAGCTCACCGCCCTCACCAACATGACGGAGCAACAACGAGCCGATCTTTTGGCTTACTTCCGTCACATGGGGTTCATTCCACCAAACCCATGAGCAAGAACAAGCTTGGGGGGCAGCACCCCCGCTAAGGTATCATGTATCGCAACTTGTATCCTTTATTGTCTCTTGTTTTTGCTTGTTCTTGCCTCTCATATGAAAAACAAAATAAAAATGATAAAACTAAAAAGAACAAAAAGAAGTAGCTTAGTTCCCTTTTATACGCTGCAAGTATGTTGCTAGTCTTTCTATGTTGAGATGATGAATAGTTGCTCTGTTTTATTTCTCTCATGTGCCTAGTCTATAATTTAGAACTCTCCTAGTTTTGAGTTTGGTGGCTAGCAAAACTTGCTTAGAACACTGAAACTTGTGGGCTGCACATGCTTGAGCTGCACCTAAGTTGTTGTGAGATGATGATATGGTAAAAAGAGCTGCTATGATCTTGTCCTAAGTTGAGCTTAAAATCTCCGGAATTCTGTTCCCAAAAATTGCAAAATCTATAAGTTCCCAAGTGATGATAAATTCCTACCAAAGCCATATGCAAATTTCCCTTGAAAACCTTACTCATTTGCTACTTGTTACTTCATTGAGCTTTATCAAAATTGTGTGACCCTAGTGAGATGCTTTTCATACTCTCATGATCAAGATCACGTACACACTCCACCTCATATGCTACACTTCTACACCGGAAGTTAGCAACATGTCATGCCATCCACCCAAAATAAAGACACTCCTCACATTTTATCACCTCTCTTAAAATATCAAAAGAAGGCATGGCTATGCAAAAGAAAAAGAAAATAAGGCTCACAAAAGATGAGCAAGAAAAAGATGCTGCTCTCATTTCGAGCATAGAAAAAGAAAGAAGAAAAGATAGCCATGCCCAAAATCCAAAATAAAAAGAGGTGAAACAAAAAGAGGAGTAGTCAAATACACCACCACCATCATCTTCACACTTGCACATCTTGATCTACGATTGTATGACTTGCTATCTCCATGGATCCACTCTTTTGGTTTCGCAAAAATATGAATGCAAGTATGCCTCATTTCATACCCTACCTTGAGCTCCACAAAAGCCTATTAGATGTAGGATGAGGCAATACACATGCCTTGGTGAGGAATATAAACACCATTAGAGCGATTCGAGAGCATCACTTGTGGAACGTGGTTTTACTTGAAAAAAAAAAAAAATATTTTTTGAAAACGTCCAGGAGAATAAAAAGCAAGACAAGGGAAGAGAAAATAAATGCTCTATACACCGTTCTCTCTCTCAACCGCCCAAGGTAAAGTGAAAAGCACAAAGCCCCATGAGGACTAAGGGGAAGGGTGAGTCACCATTGCCAACTTATTCAACTCAAGGATGAGTATCTTTGTTATACACTTGGTACCTTTGAGAAGTAGGCATTGTAGCAACTCCTGATCAACAACCTAAAGTTCTACTACTTGCTCGGGACGAGCAAGGGGTAAGCTTGGGGGGCTTGTTGACGGTCGTTACGGACCAATTTCGACCGTCAATTAGTCAAATAAATGAGAAGGACTAGGCATGTCTTGCATGCATTTTACTTAGAAATAACCTAGTTCCACGTGTACCTCTAGATTTTTAGTGTGCGGGTGGAAAATGATGAATTCCGGGCCCGAGGCGACAAATCAACACTTTTACAAAACTTCCACTTCGCCGCGGGAATCAACTCCAAGATAAAAGGCCAACGACCACGAAATCCAACACAAATAAGGCCTCACGCACCTGGATCAAAGACCAACATCCGGTGGGGAGCCAACCGCCAAAGCCCGGCCCGGGAGGGGCGGTGGCGGTTCGGCCGAACCAACAAGGCGGTTCGGCCGAACCGTCATGGTGGCCCCCTGGCCCACTTTTCTCGGCGGTTTGCCCACCGCCTCCGGAGGTCGGTTCCACGCGCATTAAATGCCACCGACCTACGAAACCGCCTCCGGGAGCCGACCTTTCAAGCCTATATAAGGAGGGGTACCCCCCTCCTTAACACACACAACAACACAAGGATCATTCTCTCCTCACACTAGAAGTTTAGAGGCTTTCTAGGTAGTGCTAGGCTTAGTAGTGGGCTGCCTCATTGCTCCCAAAGTCTTGTGGAAAATTGGGTATAGCTCTTGTATCCTCTCTTTATGAGACTTGATCTTTTATATATGGAATACTTTCGTTCATATCCTTGTCATGAGCTTTATAGAGTAGTCATGATCTTGTTTGATCGTTCATCGTTCGTTCATATGAGTTCGTCGTTCGTTCTTCGTTCTTCATTAATAGAAGATGAACTCATATCGAATGTTCTTCGTTCGTTCATACTTGATCACCGATTACTCCTGATCTTACTTGATTAATTGCCGTTCGTCGCTCATTCTTGAGCGGCGAACGCCTTTGCATGACTTAGTGCTAGCTTTGATCCTTTCGTCTAGCGTATGCTAGTTAGGCTAGTGTTCTTATGAATAGGCTTCGGGTTCATCGTCCCGCAAGGGTGCTCTAGATTTACCACCATGTCGGTGCCTCGAGGGATCTAGAGTTGTGGTTAGTGACGCCGGCACGGTCGTTGGGGTTATCTACCCACCGTTGAATGTGCTTCGTGTCCCACGGTTTGTAGAGGTAGGTGACAAGAAGTGACAGCCTTGTCATCCAAAGTAATCCTCCACGTTCGGGCATGGCATAGGAGTCTAAAAGCCGGAGTCGCGAGGCGGACCTCGCGTAAGACGGATCTCCCGATGATGCCTAGGCATTAGACGCTTGCTTGCGCTTGCATGATCTTGGATGTTAGGTAGAAGCTGCGCACTCATATGAATGTTGTATCATTAGGAGTAGTGGTCTGCTAGTCTAGTTTAGCTTTATCTAGGATCGCCTCTATCCCTTTTATAAGAGAATGCATCGCCTTGGTGTGTGTCACACTATCCTCAACTTATTGCTCCTAACCCCTGCATTGGAATGTGAATACTTCATCATTCTTTTGTAACACCATGAACATAAGTACTCTTATCAACCATGTCTTCCTTTGGGAAAATATAAATACGATACCCTTGAATACTCTCGGGTGAAATGCTACAACGGGTTATCCGTCCGCTTGCGGATATTCATGACCCACCTTATAATACATATCTAGTACTTGTCTTGGATGTGGATTATTTGGTTAAATAGTGCAAGTGACTTAAACCCTTGGCTCTCCCGCGGTCACGTGTTTCTTTCCGCGTGACCTTAAGAGATGCCAACAATAACTAGAGAAGACGTGGTGCTACGATTGCGGGGTTCGAACGTGTTGTTCGGAAGCCGGATCGATTTGTGTCAAGCCTCCGCCAAATCGTTGTTTATCAAAACCTTTCGGAAGATCGGGACCCTAGTCCACATCAGGACACTCAAGGTCCCGCCAAAAAGATCAAGACGTCCACCGGCTTCAAGAAAGCTACCCGGTAAGTCCTTTATATCACCAATCTTTTCCGAATCGCTTCAACCCCGGCCTTATATTGTTTGCCTTTCTTTGCAGAATCCCTTCTAATTTTCAAGCTAGTATAGCTAGCTTTTTGAGAAATAAAGCTTCGCTCCAGCTCCAACAGGTAGTGCTTCCACTACCTCCTCTCGCTGCACCCTCAGCCTAGCGCCAAGCCTTTTGAATCTCCAAGTGCGGCACCCGCAAAGGAAATCTCGTGCCGCCTCCAATGCGAAGCTTCATCCCAAATCACCGAAGGTCAAGCTCGTCAATATTGGAGACTCATCTGCTAGCAATCTCCCTCCCTAGGCAACTCTATTCCAAATTCCTCCGGAGCTCTCACCGGGACCGATCCGGGTGGAAGAAATTCCTCGTCGGCCCACGACGACACGCAAATCTCTAGGAGAACCCGGACCGGCCAAAATGGTAGTCGGAGATGTGGAGGTAGACAGCTCCAGTGGAACTAGAACATTCACCGCAACGACTCAATGGGACGCCCTCCAAGAGGAAGAGGCCCTGAAGAACTTCTCCGAGTCCGGCCAGGTACATTCTTCCGCTTCAATGGTTTCTTCAAGCAATTTCCTTTTAATAATTGAATCTCTTACTTCTTCCTTCTTTTAGGTTCTTCCGAAAAATTTCAAAGCTAAAAACGCTATAATCGACCATCTGGAGGAAGAGCTATGCACCAATCAAGAGCGATTGGTTGAATCGGAATCTCGGACCGCCGATCCGAAATCCAAGGAAACCGATCTCGTCGAAAAGGGAAGCCAATCTGTTGAACACCCACCGGCTGATGGAGGAACGCCGGCAAGAGATCATCAAGCTCCGAAAGGAAATCCATCGTAATACTCTTAATTTTATATGCACATTCCATATTTTTCTTCTTGCCTCTCTTTCTCGACCGGTCTTACTCGTTATCTCAAGCACTTGAAAGTCTCGTTGCCGCTCATAAGAAGGCAGAGGAAATCCTTTCCGAGAAGGCAACCGCTGAAGAACAAGCGCTTGAGGAGGGCTCTCGTGTCGAAGAATAACAGGCAGTTCGAATTGGAGAACCGGAAGGCGAGCTTACCGCCAAGGATAACATCTCGGCACAAGCACTTCGCTCCAACAAGATGCTAGAAACTGATTGTGACATCCCCTCTAGGACACCTAGGAATCGGAACGGAGGGACACTCGACGAAGCGAGTTACAACAAGTGTATCATCTCATACAAGCCGAATATATACCTCATGGTATAATACAACCAGGTTTTTGAAATACAAACATTGGTGCAGCGGAAATATAAATCTTATTGAAGTTTAACAACCGACGAGTATTGCAGCGGAAAATGTACTTTATACAACAAAAGACTATTAAACGATCAACGTGATGCATTGAGCCCTTCGTACACCACGGTCCTCTCTCTTCACGTTGTCGGGATCTGTTCTCACCGGAGGGAACCACCCTCGAGACACTCCACTTCCGGGAACTATCGTCCAAGTCGTGGAGGTACGACTCGGTCCCGAAAAACATACGAACAAACCCCGAGTATTCTAATACTCAGCAAGACCGACCCGTCAACATGGCACGCTAAGGCCGACGCCTAGTATGCAAAGGCTTTCCGGATGTGGGGTTTACTCCTTTGCAAAAAACAGCATTTAAGGGTGGATCCTTAGTTTCGGTGTTTTAGCTCAAGCATTAAGTTTATTAACCATCTAGGTTTGCAGGCTATCACTATTGCAGTCAAGTTTGCAAAACCCGATAAAATAGATCATTATCCTTCCATCTCTCATCTTCATCTTCCATATACTTTACTACGATGTGACGAGCTAAACAAGCGGTACTCATTACTGCGAGGGACAGCGATTCAAATCGATTTTATACCAGCTGGCAAAACACGACTACACGACGTATACGCATCACACCGATCGTATACGACAACCTTTCCCACTATCACCTGACAGCAGACTAGCCATTTCCAACTCCCCGGGAGTATGGCGAAGCCACGACTTCCCTCGTGGTCGACCCATCTCCCTCCCGTGAGACTATCCTCTCACTAACAGCTGGCAAAAGAGAGCCGGCTACGCTACATCTCTAGGGCGATAGGGTACATCAGCTTGCTCGGACCCATGATACTAGCATGTAGTGCGGTACGTTCAAACTTGTTCAACTAAGCCGACAACGGTACGGTCCTTGACCGACACGGACGGGGCTACCAACTTGCAAGATCTCATCTCCACCTTGCCCTTTCTCCTACGAGGCCCGTCCGGTCTCAACTTCATTAACACTCTCTTCCTCTTAGTGTCAACACAAAACCCTTAAAGCCTCCATGCTTTATGATTGCCTAACCATCTACCGTTGCGACTATGAAATTAAGCTTAGCCTCTATTGAGCTACTGTACCAGTATAGAATAAACAAACGACAACCTACCATAATGCAACTAGGGTGTCAATCATTCCCTAACACCTAATGCACAAACATAATCGTACTATGTGATAAAGTAAAATATTTAAAAACATGGGTAGGATGCACCGGGACTTGCCTTGATTCTGTTCGAAGTTAGCTTTCTCGCGGCTGGGTCGACATCGAGATTTCCGGCTCCTGATTCGCCCTCGGGTGGAACCTCGATCACTTCATAACCTAGTCGACCAGCAATGCGTTGCGAATCACCATCATGTATGCATGAATGCGCATGATGAAATTATGCAAAGTTCAAACGGCAACCTACCATAATGCAACTAGGGTGTCAATCATTCCCTAACACCTAATGCACAAACATAACTGTACTATGTGATAAAGTAAAATATTTAAAAACATGGGTAGGATGCACCGGGCTTGCCTTGATTCTGTTCGAAGTTAGCTTCCTCGCGGTCGGGTCGACGTCGAGATTCCCGACTCTCGATTCGCCTCGGTGGAACCTCGATCACTTCGAACCTAGTCGACCAGACAATGCGTTACGAATCACCATCATGTCCGCATGAATGCGCATGATGAAATTATGCAAAGTTCATTAATTAATTTCAGTAATTAATAATTAAAGATCAAAGCTTAATCACCTTAGTTAATTAATAAATTGGGGATAAGTATGTTCATTAAACAATAATTAGCTATTAATGATGCTCGATTAACAATTGTTTAATCAAGGTCATTAAGTATTAATTAGTTCTGTTCCTTAATTACTTAGGTTTAATAATTAATAAATTATTTTGGTTTATTAAGCAATAAATAAATCATTACTTTAAGTGCTAAAAGGTTAATAGATTGTGATCACATAAAATAATACAGTTTAAGTTTAATTTTTGGAAAATAAATTTCCCAATTAATTTCGTCTCATAGTATCTCCTTCATCTAGTTAAATTATTTTTCTTAATTAAACATTTTATTTACATAAAATAATAGCTTTTCTTTAATCAAAGAAAGTGATTAAACACTATTTATAAATTAAATTTACTTAAAATAAATATTTTATTTCACAAATAAATAGATCTTATTTTTCGAGTCTAACAAACTTGGTTTGACATTTTTCCGATTTTTAATGAATTTTCTACGAATTTTCAAAATTTGAATTTGATTCTCGTGCCACACGATGGGCCACGTGGTTGGCGCACTAAATCCGCACGTGGCCACACGCGATCCCACCCGCGTGTGGCTCCGCGGTGTGGCACCACCGCGGCGGCCGCGGCGCGACGGCCGGAGTTGGTCGCCGTTGAGCCAAAGCTCGCCGCGACGACACCAACATGCTCCACTCTACAAGGCAAACACAACCGCGGTGATCGACTTGCATGAGCTCGCCTCTAGGCACGCCGGCGGCGAGGTCCGGACATGGCGGTGCTTTCGGCATGGTGCGAGGCTCGCCGAGAGCTCGAAACTTAAAACAAATGGCACGGGGAGCTTCTACGGCACATGTACAACGACGGTAGAAGGTCTATGGAGCATGCGCACTATCGGAGAGTGGAGCTCACCGTGGGTATGGCGGCGGCAGATGAAGAAACTCCGGGGAGACGGTGAAATCTCGACGAACCCGTGAAGGAAACCGGATGAGCTCTTGCTCTAAGGCTAACGGAGTGAGTTGCGCATCACTTGGTAGAAGAATGAAGGTCTATGGCTCACCGGAGAGCTCCAATTTCCGTGCGCAGCGGAGGAACGACGATGATGGCCCAATGAAGGAAAACGGCCTCGCCTCGACGGAGTGAAGGTGCTCAAGGTGATTGCTCGGGTCGTGGAGCTTCGCAAGGTCCCGGCGGAGCTTCCGACAGCCGATGGCTTGAACGGGGAGGGATCGGAGCGACCGGACGGCGAGCTCCGGACACGAGCGGCAATGGCGGGAGAGAGAAAGGAAAAAGGAAACTCGGCCGGGGGTTCTTATCTCCTGCAGAGGCGGTAAGGAAGGCAACCGACCCAGCAGCTGCGTGGCTCCAAGCCGTTGCGTGGCCCGGAGGCGTGGCGCCCGGCCGGAGAGGCGGTGCGGCCGCGGCGGCGCCGAGGCGCGGTGAGAGAGGGAGAGAGAAGAAGAGACCGGCGCCGGAGCCACTCGAAAATTTTGCAAAAACACCCCGGCTTTTGCTAAATTAAAAAGCAACCTTCCGGTGCTCCAAAAATTTCTACATTTTTCAGGGGTTTAAATGAAAACATTTTAGGCATATTTCCTATTAGGTCCAGGGTAAAACACCAAATCATTTTGGGATTAAAAATTCATAGTTAAATTAATAAAAGAAGCTTTGTTTATTTCTTGTAAATATTTTCACAAGGCAAAATACTTTCAGGAAAATTTCATAAATCTCTATTTATGATATTTGAGCCAAAGAAAATATTAAACATGAATTTTCTGCTTATTTTATTTCTTTTTAACACTTCCTTTCTTCTTTATCTATTTTGTTATTTTATGTGCTTATTATTAACACAAAATTTGATATCTTCAAAAATGCAACAATGTGATGACATGGTCATGATGACATGAAATGCATTATTTTCTCGAGAGTTGTTACACCGATAATGCTTGCTCGAAGGCTGAACTAGCTAAAGCTTTAGAAGCAAGTAAAAACGGCGCAGTGCAGACAAAGAGAGCGCTCCGAGGACCGCCCACGAATCTGCCCGACCTTGGTCTCAAAGCAAAAGAATGCGAGATCCAGACGTCCGATAAAAGTTGAGACCAAGCCGAGAGAATCGAATGTTAATATCAAAGGCAGATTCGGAGCTGCAGAAATCGAGCATAGACGTAAGTCACTTCTTTCTTATTCCTTCTTGTGAAATTCCTTTAAAATACCGATCAGTAGTGACAATGTTTTCTTGTATTTTCGCTTTCTTCGTAACTTGTCTGCGGGTACAGTGCGAACGCTGGAGTATCTCAATGGTGGTCAAACTATTGATCCCAATGAGATAGATCTCGCGTCCGGCATCCGGGCCTTCCCGTAAGAATCAAAGAGCATTCCGGAATGGTTGCTGCTGCAGGAGGAGGCCATATAGCCGCTATAATCCAATCTTGGACTCCGGTCTCGGATTGTGATTTCAACTTTATCGGAGATGGCGCCCACCCGAATACTATCGAAGATTAGTTCAATGACTCGAAGAACTCACTCATTGGTACTGCTTTCGGAATTGATAGAGGATATTCCTCTTGATCCAACGGGTGTTCCTCCGAATGTAGCGCCAGCGGCCTTTGCTCTGGATCGGGATGCTCAGGATGCAGCAGCCGTCGCTAAGCGAGACGAGTATAAGATGAATTTGAAGATTTAGATGCTAATTTGCCACTATCTTTTTCTCGATTCTGAAGAAACGCTGGACGATAGATTTGTTGAACATCCTAAGACCGGTGATACCGGTACTTCCAACTGTCTCGTTTAGCATAATTGTATTAGGGCCAACTTGCTTTTGTAATCAAACATCTTGATCATCACGCTGTTCACATTATTTTAAATACCAGCTTGCTTTTCTTTTCTATATGAATATTGGTTTCACTGTCTTATTTACTAACTTCTTTGCCCAAAACATGATAGTTGTTTCACCTAAAGCTAACTATGACCAAATTCTGGCTCTAATCAGCGAGATCACAATTCATAGTTATAGCTTACTTTAACAAGATCATGTAACATAGGAAAAAGCCAGGTTGTAAGATTTAAGATTTCATAGACTGCTCTTAACACAGCAGCCTACCAATCAGTATTCATAAGAAAAATGCTACACAATTTCCTTTCCTGAACATACCAGTCTCAACTGAAAAGAAACAGACCGCTCTTAACACAAGCAGCCTATCGATTAAATGACTCGGTCTTATTGTTCAGGAATAGCATAATATCACCGATTGCTCTTAACACAAGCAGCTCCCTGGCTCGATAATTTAATTCAAAATTAAAATATTGAGACACAAAAATCAAACACATTCTCATTAGATAGAATTACTTTATTATAATATGAAGAAATTTACAAAAAATACTTTTTAAGTATAAAAACGACTGAAGTTGTTCAATGTTCCAAGAATTTGGAATTTCTTCTTCCTCCAAGGTCATAAGCCTATAAGCCCCTGGTCCGGAAACCGATTTAACCAGAAAAGGTCCCTCCCGCACCGGTGACAACTTATGCCTGTTCTTGTTGGATCGAATCTTCCGAAGGACCAAGTCTCCTACTTGGAATTCCCGTGTTCGAACATTGCGATCATGATAACGATGCAATCCTCGATGATATTTGGCTGCTTGAATTAAAGCTTGATCCCTCAATTCTTCCTCAAGCAATCAGTTCAACTTGGCGCCGATCTTCATATTTCTCTTCATCATAGTACTCGTACCCGAGCTGACACCATATTCACTTCGTAGGTAGCATGGCTTCAGATCCATACACCAAAGAAAAAGGAGATTGTCCCGTAGCCCTACTAACATTAGTGCGTAGTCCCCAAAGCACCCAGGGCAATTCCTTAACCCACTTTCCTGCATACGGCTTTAAACGGTCAAAAATTCTAGGTTTAAGACCGGTCAAAATCATTCCATTAGCTCGTTCCACCTGTCCATTGCTTTGCGGATGTGACACCGACGCATATTGTATCTTAATTCCGAAACTTTCAAGCATAATCCTTGAAGAACTCTGAAGTGAACCGAGGCCCATTATCAGTAATGATACTGTGCGGGACTCCAAAACGCACGAATATGTTTTGCGTAAACTTGATCGCTCGGACCGTCGTCGTACTAGTAACAGACTTTAGCCTCAATCCATTTAGAGAACTTATCTATTGCCACAAAAATATGTGTGAATCCTCCCGGTGCCCTTTTAAAGGGTCCAACAATATCCAACCCCCAAGTAGAAAAAGGCCAAGTCATTGGAATTATGTGACATCCCTCCGGGACACCTAGGAATCAAGTATAGAGGGACACTCGACGAAGCGAGTTACAACGGGACATCATTTCATACAAGCCTGAATATATACATCATGGTATAATACAACCAGGTTTTCGAAATACAAACATTCGTGCAGCGGAAAATATAACTTTATTGAAGTTTAACATCCTACGAGTATTGCAGCGGAAACTTGTACTATATACAACAAAAGACTATTAAATGATCAACGTGATGTACCGAGCCGCTCGTACATCACGGTCCTCCCTCTTCACGGTGTGGGGATCCGTTCCCATTGGAGGGAACCTCCCTCTAGACATTGCTCCTCTTCCGGAAACTACCATACTAGTCGTGAAAGTACAAATCATTCCCCGAAAGAGAACAAACAAACCCCGAGTATTCTAATACTCAAGCAAGACGTCAAATTGGCACGCTAAGGCCGACGCCTAGTATGCAAAGGCTTTCCGGCTGTGGGGTTTTACTCCTTTACGAAAACAGCCCTAAAAGTAGATCCTTACTTTCAATGTTTTAGCTCAACATTAAGTTCATTAGCATCTAGGTTTGCATTCTATAACTATTGCAAACAAGTTTGCAAGACAAGATCGGAATAGATCATTATTCCTTTCATCTCTCATCCTCATCTTCCATGTTGATTAACTACGATGTGACGAGCTAAACAAGCGGTACTCATTACCGTGAGGGACAGCGATTCGAATCAATTTTTTATACCAGCTGGCAAAACCCGACTACACGACGTATACGCACCACACCGGTCGTATACGATAACTTTTCCCGCTAGCACCTAACGAAGACTAGCCATTTCCAAACTCCCCGGGAGTATGGCGACTCCACAACTTCCTTCGTGGCCGACCCATCTCCCTCCCGTGAGACTAATCTCTCACTAACAACCGGCAAAAGAGAGTTGGCTACGCTACATCTCTCGGGGCGATAGGGTACATCAGCTTGTCGGGCCCATGATACCAGCATGTAGTACGGTACGTTCAAACTTGTTCAACTAAGCCGACAACAAGTACGATCCTTGACCGACTTAGACGGGGCTACTACCTTGCAAGACCTCATTTCCGTCTTGCCCTTTCTCCTACGGGGCCCGTCCGGTCTCAACTTCATTAACACTCTCTTCATCTTGGTGTCAACAGATCAACCCTTAAAGCCTCCATGCTTTAAGATTCCCTAAAACATCTACCGTTGCGACTATGAATTAAGCCTAGCTTCTATTGAGCTACCTGTACCAAGATAGTATAAACCAACGAAAACCTATCTTAATGCATCTAAGGTATCAACCATTTCCTAGCACCTAATGCACAAACATAAATTAACTATGTGATAAAATAAAATTTTTAAAAACATAGGTAGGATGCACCGGGGCTTGCCTTGATGCGAGTCGGGGTTAGCTTCCTCGGCGTGTGGGTCGATTTTGAGATTCCCTTCGCTCGCCTCGACCTCGGCGGAACCTCGATCACCTCGTAACCTAGGTCGACCACAATACGTCGCGAATCACAACCATGCATGCATGAATGAACATGATATGATCATGCAAGGGTTTTATTAATATTGTTCATCAACTACTAATCAATGATTAATTATGTTTAGTAATTAACAATCAACCATTAATAATTAATAATTCATCATATTTATTAATTAACAATTTATAATTAAGCATGTTCATTAATTAATTAATAATTAACAATTGATTATTCCTCTTAGTTAATGCTTAATCATGGTCATTAATTACTAATTAATCATGTTCCTTAATCAATAATTAATTATATTCATCGGTTACTAATTACTTAGGTTCATTAATTAATAATTAATCCTCGCTTATTAATTAATAAGTAATCATTACTTAATGACATGGAATAATACATAAGATAATAAATTGGAAACACATAAAATGATAATGTTTAAGTTTAATTTTGGAAAATATTTTTCATAATTACTTTCGTCTACAGTATCTCTTTCATTTAATTAAATTATTGTCTTACATTAAACATTTAATTAGCATAAAATAATAGCTTCTATTAATCAAAGAATGTAATTAATTAATATCTATTAAAAAAATACTCAAATTAGACATTTTATTTCATAAACAAATAGATATTATTTTTCCGAGTCTAACAAAATTGGTTTCACATTTTTCCGATTTTTATTGGATTTTCTACAAATTTTCAAAATTTGAAATATGCTCTGTGCCACATACTCGGGCCACGAAGTTGCCACATGAAAATCCCCACGTGGCCACACGCGATCCAGCGCGTGTGGTCCACGGTGTGGCTCCGCCGTGGCGGACAGAGGCGGCGGCGCGGTGGCCGGAGTTGGCCGGCTCCGAGCCAAACCTCGTCGCGAGACCACCCACACGCTCTACTCGACGCGGGGAACATGCCGGTGTGAATGAAAGAGCATGAGCTCGACCGGAAGCTTGCCGACGGCGAGAGGCGGCCATGGCGGAGGTTCCGGCACGGTGGGGAGCTCGCCGTGCTGCCTAAAAATTGGTGAAACCGGTACCACAAGCAGCTACGACACATGAGCAAGGACGACAAGTGATTGCGCGGCCTTGAAGTTGATCGGAGATGGGTGCTCACCGTGGGTGGCGTGGACGGCGACGACCGGAGCTTCGGAAGGAGATGAAATCCTCGAGGCTCTGCAAGAGACATGCTATGATCAATGGTTTGGAAGGTAGAGGAGTCTCTTGCGCACCTCCAGGAAGAAAAAGAACCAAGAATACCTCACCGGAGCGGACGGATTGTGACATGCGGTGGTGGCGGCCCGGTGGTGAGCTCCTCCGGAAGTTGGCCCGATTCTTCGTTGCCATGGGAGCTTGAGGGCGCAGCGGTTCGAGAGACTAGCAGGGGCCTCCGGCGAAGCCGGCGGCGGTGTTGGCTTGGGCGGAGGGTGGCCGGAGCGAGCTCCCGGCGTGGAGAACAGAGGGCACCGCCACGGCGGTGAGGGAGAGAAACCGAGAGCGAGAGAGGGAAGAAGATAGGGACGGGGGGGGGGTTCTTATCTAGCCGGGGAGGCGGTAAGGGAGGCGACCAGGCAGACACTGCGCAACCAGCTGCCCGGCGGGGTCGTGGTGGCCCGGCCGGAGGCGGTGCGGCTGCGGGCGGCGGTGAGACGCGGGAGAGAGGGAGAGAGGAGAGAGGCCGGCACCGGGCCGCCTCGGTCATTTTGCAAAAAGACCCCTAGGCTTTCGCGTAATTAAAAAGTAACCTTCCCGTGTTCAGAAAATTCCCCAAAAATTCAGGGTTCTAAATAAAATTATTTCAAGCATTTTTCCTATTAAGTCTAGGTTAAGATTCCAAATTATTTTTGGACTAAAAATTCATAGATAAATTAACAAAAGAAGTTTTGTTTATTTCTTGTAATTATTTTTACCAAGCAAAATAATTTCATGGAACTTTTATAATTCTTTATTTATGATGTTTAAGCAGTAGAAAATGTTAAACACATTACTTACTCTAATTTAAATTCTTTTTAAGCATTTACTTTAATCTTTAGTTAAATTGATCTTTTATGTGCCTTTCTTCACACAATATTAAATAATTCCATAAATGCAATATGATGACATGCTCATGAATGACATGAAATGCATGTTTTTCCTAAGAGTTGTTACAAATTAACTACAACTCGTGAGCTGGAGCATGAGGTCAGTTCGGCGAAAAATTGACATCCCCGGCAATTCTTGACCACTCTGTGCGCATCGTCCGTCGTCGTAGGCCAATAAAATCCTTGTCCGAACACCTTCCCAACTAGTGTCTTCGAAGAAGCATGATTTCCACCAATTCCCTTGTGCACGTCTTCAAGCAATTGAATGCCATCGTAAACCCATACACATTTCATCGTAATATTAACTCCACGCCTATATAACTCTCCTTCGAGAATTAAATAACCGCATGCTCGAACCTCTAACCTTTGCTTCTCCACCTTATCTTCCGGAGTTTTACCGGATCGCATATATCTTCCGACAAAATCGCTCCTTCAACGTTGATTACGTTCTCTGTCTTATCCGGTAAGAATGCTTCTTCAGACCGGTCCTTTGAGATTACTTTCTCCGTCTCGGTCCTTCAAGACTCGCTTCATCTACGATCTCCGTAATAGTAGCCTTGCGATCCATCTTTATGGATGGCCTATCCAATACTTGGAGGAAGACACCAGGTGGAACCGCCTGTCTTGAAGACCCTAGTCCGGCTAACTCATCCGCAAGCACAATTGTTTCCGCGTCAGTATATGAGAAAATCACGGACCATCAAATTTGTCTTCAAGTTTCCTAACCTCTTGTCGATAAGCGATCATATGATCATCATGAGCATCCCACACCTTGTTAACTTGACTTATTACCAGCATTGAATCACCATATATGTCTAATCGCCTAACTCCTAACGAAACAGCCTACTCGAAGTCCATGAAGCAAAGCTTCATACTCCGCAAGTATTGTTTGAGGCTTTGAAATGCATTTGTAAGACATATCTCGAGTGGTTCTTTCTGCGGGGTGAGAAGCACGACCCCAGCCCCCGTGCTCGAAAGCTGCAGTGGACCCATCGAAGAACATCTCCCAATACTCCAATGTCCTGGACCCCTCGCGGAATTTGCGTCTCCAACCACTCGTTATGAAATCAGTAAGGCCTCGTCCCTTGATAGCTGTCCGCGAAGAAAACGTAATCTCATATTGGCCAAGTTCTATAGCCCACTTAGCAACCTGGCCTATCGCCTCTCGGTTTCGCACAATATCTCCAATGGCAAACCCAGTCTTAACTTCAATGGGGTGCGCTTGGAAATAATGTTTCAGCTTTCGAGAAGTTATCACTACAACATATATTAACTTCTATAATCGGAGATATCGCATCCGTGATTCAGTAAGAACTTCACTTACAAAATATACCGGATGTTGCACCAATTGTAGATGTCCCTCTTCCTTCCGATCGACCGCCGTAACCGTGCTCACCACATGGGTTGTTGCGGAAATATACAACTCGAATAGTCTCGTCTGGTTCCGGAGGTACCAATACCGGAGGGTTGCTAAGGTATTCCTTGAGCTGATCAAGCGCGGCCCGTGCCTCGTCTCGTCCACTCAAACTTATCTTGCTTCTTAAGCAACTTGAAGAACGGAAGTCCACGAACTCCCGAGTCTTGAGATGAAACGGCTGAGAGCAGCCATACTACCCGTCAACTCCCGAACATCCTTCAAGCAACTCGGGGTTTCATGTTGATGCTCGTCTGGATTTTTTCTCGGGTTAGCTTCAATGCCTCGCCATGACACTAGGTAACCCAAGTAATTTCCCAAAACGAACTCCAAACACACACTTTCCGGGGTTGAGCTTCATGGAAAAATTCCGCATATTATCGAAGGTCTCTCGCCAGGTCGAGAGAAGATCTTCGCTTTTCGAGATTTTACCACTATATCATCAACATAAGCTTCTGCGTTCCTTCCTAATTGCGATTCCAAGCAACGTTGTATACCGCGCCGATACGTAGCTCCGGCATTTTTTAATCCAAAAGGCATAGTCGTATAGCAGTATGCTCCGAAGGGGTGATAAACGCGGTCTTTATTTGATCTTCAACTCTTAGTGGTATTTGATGATACCCCGAGTAGGCATCAAGGAAACAAAGACGCTCGCAGCCAGCGGTCGAATCAACGACTTGGTCAATCCGAGGCAGCGTGAAAGGCTTTGTTGAGATCAGTGATAATCGACACACATTCTTAATTCTTTAGTATTCTTTTTTGGTACAAGGACTGGATTGGCAAGCCAATCTGGATGATACACCTCCCTAATGAACTTAGCTGCTAATAATCTAGTTATTTCCTTCTTGATGGCCTCCTTGCGGTCTTGAGCAAACCTCCGTAGCTTCGTTTGATCGGCTTCGCATCGGGACGCACTAACGGTGCGTGCTCAATCTTCTCCCTAGGAACACCCGGCATGTCGGAAGGCTGCCATGCAAAGATATCCCTATTTTCCTGGAGGGAAAGAATGAGCGCGCTTTCCTATTTATCCCCCAAGTCAGCCCCTATATGGGTGACTTTGGAGGGGTCCGACTCATCAAGTTGAATAGTCTTGGAAACTACCGCATCAGCTTTCAATTTCTCCTTTGCGACCTTCTTGATCGGAACTTCATCTTCCAACCTTGCCTCGTACTTCTAGAGCCTCACTGCTTCTCTCGATTTCTCGACGTTCATCCTCCGAATTGGCCCGAGAGGCCAGCTCGGTGCTATGTACTTCACAAGCATAAGCGGTCTTGATATCACCCCGAACGACAGGACCCCATTTGGTCCCGGCATCTTCAACATCAAGTACCGATAATTCGGAATGGCCATAAACTTTGCCAAAGCCGGTCTTCCAAATATCGCATGATACGCCGAATCAATGTCGGCTACCCGGAAGATAATATTCTCCCTCCCGTAGTTCTCCTTTGTCCCAAAAGTCACCGGCAGAGAAATCTGCCCCAAAGGATAGCTGCTCCGCCCGGTATTATACCATGAAACGGTGAAATGCTGCGATCCAAATCAGCTACAGAGAGGCCAAGCTCTAGCAGAGTTTTAGCAAACAAGATATCCAGTAAGCAACTTCCTCCATCAATGAAAGTTCTCTTCAATCGTACCTTGTGAACGATGGGGGCCAAGATGAGCGAATATTTACCAGCTTTTGGCAGTATCTCAGGATGATCAGCCCCGCTCGAAGGTAATGGGCACCTCGGACCACCGTAGGTATTCAGGAGTGGCGGGAGCAACGGCATTAACCTCTCGAAACGCCAATTTTTGCTTTCGCTTTGACTCGTACGTGTTCGGGCCTCCATAGATCATGTTCACCTCCCGAGCCGGTTCTGGAAAGCCTTCGTCATCCTCATTGTCATCGCGCTCTTTATCCTTGCCCTTGTTGTCTCTCTCGGTTCCTATGAGCAGATCGGGGTGCAACCTTTAAGGCGAATTGAGCGAACGGTCTTAACAGAAGCACTCCTTAGCTTTATGATTCCCATTGTGAATCATGCAAGGGCCCTCCGTAAGTGTTTTGAACGACAATCGTTCTCTTGGACCTCTCTTAGGAGGTGCCGGCCGATCTCCTCCATGAGATCGGTCGACAGCTGCAACAAGGTGATCAACCTTGCGCTTATTGTTATTCTTGGATCCAGATCGGTTGCCTTGGTCATGCTTTGGTTCCTTCCCTTTTTTCCGTGCAAATTGACCACGTTTGATTCACCAGCAGCGTAGTCATGTGCTATCTTGAAGCACTCGATGTCGTCATGGTAAGGTTCCAATTTCGCCTTCCAATCTTGTGAACTAATGCTTCACTTAGGACGCCGACTTGAAACGCCGCAATTACTTGCTGATCGGGAACATTGGGGATTAAGGCCTTCTTGTTGCAGAAACGCTCGATGAAGTATGTGAGAGTCTCGTCAGGCTTCTTCTTCGACTGTTGAGGTCGAAGTAGTTCCCTGTCTTCTCACAAGTCGCCCGGAAGTTCTCCACGAACTTTTTGGTGAGGTCACCCCAGGAAGAGATAGATCTCTCGGGTACGGATTGCAACCACAAGCGTCCAGCCTGCTCCATGCACATAGGGAGGTAATTAGCTAGCACAAACGTATCTCCTCCTGCCGACCGGATGGCGGTGGTGTACATGCGGAGCCACTCAGCGAGGAGGTACTTTACCATCATACTTATCAATGGCCCCGGGCTTAAATCTCTTGGGGTATTTGCAAATGCGTAAATCTCGCGTGAAAGCAGGGATCACGGAGTACTCATCATCTTTCGGACCGGTCCGGACCGGTGAAGGGGATCGTCGACGAGGGTAATGCCGGTAGTCACGATCCCTATCATCATCGGAGTAGTCGTAGTATCGATCATCTTGATACCTATCTCCCGAACCATCCTAGCGGTCGTTGTTCGTCGTTGAGTAGTCCGTGAAGGAGGAGGCGGAGGCGGAGGCGCCGCTTGGCGATCATTGTTGTCTCGTCGAGGCTCCCCATCTCTCGTCTCGGTTGTCTCGTTGAGGCTCCCCATCTCTGTCTCGGTTGTCTCGTCCTCTTCGGTCTCTAGTATCACGACGATCATCTCTTCTTGTCCGGTCATCCCGATGAGCATGTCGGTTGCCTTGCCCTCGTTGGTCATTGCGCGGAGGATTTCCACCGTGGGCGGCGCCGAAGCGACCGGTCCACGCCGAGGCGAATTAGTTACGTGCGGGCGAGGCGGGCAGGATCCCACGGACGATCATCCACATGACCGGTCCGACGTCTCTCACCTTCTTCTTGTCTCCGGCGCTCTTCGGTTCTCTCTACATGGCGATCGATGAGGACGTTACGAGTGTCACGGTTGCCATTGAGTGGTACGCGCAAATCTTGGCCTCGCTGCTCGTTCATGTGCGTCCGTGATCGGGGTGTGTCGAGGCCCAAGGCTTCCACCGGAAGAAGCTCCTTCGGACCGGGCTCTCGTAGGCCGCTCCGAGTGAGAACGTGAGCAGCCGGAAGATTCCGATCTGTCATGAACGAGTTGATTTGTTTGTAGAGCAGCTTGCGTCTACCAAATTGAAAGCGTGTTGCAACCCTGGTGTTGCATTGAAGACTTCTTCCGGTATTGTCTCAAGGATTTGCTTCACTCCCACGATGTTGTGGATCGGCGACGTGAAGACCCGAGCGCCATTTAATTCCACTTCCATGGAGCTCAAGTCCAATGCTCGCTTGAAGAACGATAGCGCCTTCCGCCGCGGCATCCACGTCGGCTGTTATATCCTGGGGACGTTTCTTCCGGATCCGCAGACGGCTCCGGCAGCGGGCCCGTGGCGTGGGGAGCGGTCGCGGGAACGCTTCCTCCGGCCCGACTAGTACCAGCGACGTTTGCGCGATGATTCGCGGCTGAAGGTTGTGGAGGTTGTTCATCTCCGTCCGCTTCATCCGTTTCCGGACGACGACGATCGATTCGTCTCTCGCCATCCTAGCTTCTTCAACGACTGATTCTTCGGGGTTAAGTTCCCGGAGGATTGGACCCATCAAGAATACTTGGAAGAAGGCCGGATACCCTTCCTCGAAGTCCTTTTCAAGCTCGTGGGAGCGGCTTATCATCACGGACCGGGTGCCGGTCCGAGACGCGAGCGGTCCGATTGTTCACGCTAAAGCCGCGTCGGATCCGCAAGGTTCTAAGCCGAGGTGCCAACCGTGGCAGGTGATCGCGCTTCGTAAGCTGCGACCGGCTACGAGTCGGATTTATCAAAAGCAACTTTCCGGCGGAATCAGCTTCAAAGTCGAGGGACCCGAAGCGGATCTTGAAGCGGGGCATGAAGTCGACGACGAACAAAGAGGCCATCGAACTCGCCGGCAACTCGCCGGACCCCTTCCGGCGCGCCAAATGTCGAGTCTTAAACTCGGCACTAGTACTACCCGGTCCCTCATGAGTGTGGAATTCGATGGTGCAACACACGAAACACACAGGAACACGAGATTTTAGACAGGTTCAGAGCCACTCGAGTTGAGAGTAATACCCTACGTCATGTATGTTATGTATTGCCTTTAGCATATTGCTAATTGCAAGATCTCACAGTAGCTTTCGGGGTCCCCGCTCCGTCTTATATATCCGGGGAGCTAGGGTTACATGCGGAGTCCTAGTCGATTACACGGATTACATATATGGGAGTTACATCTCTAGCTTTCTTTATTGATTCAGGGTCCTAACGGACTACCATTTATTCCTTAACTTGCTTCTCAAGTTATCATACGCTGGTCTTGATATCCGCATCATCTCCATACCGGTATATGGAATCCTTCATTATTCCGGACCGGTCGAGAACCGATCGTTGGCTATCTCCATCACCTTTATCTTCATTGATTTGTTACCGTGTCTTTGTGCATCCATTCCTTTATCATCCGTATACCCATAAGGCAAGTATACGACACTCCGTATAGTCTTCTTCCCATTGGTCATCTCGAAGGGAGAGGGGGATGACTCTTGAATCTATCAAGATCCCGTATGGACATAATGTTATGCTTCGTAATCGATTGAAGATATGCAAAGTGGAAATATGCTTGTGCAAATTGAAATACACCGGTGCTCGCGGATTTTTGGAGCTGTATGCTTCATTGACCTTGCTGCAGCCGGAATCGTCGTAGTTAGGCTACAGTAGCCTCTTAAAGCGATGTGTTTGCCTCTTCGGTATGTGTGATTGGTGTAACATCCCGACCCAGGGCTTAATAGGATTGATAAAATACTCATGTCAACAAGTTGCAACTTCTTTTCTGGAAGCTAATCTCTAAAGAACTCTCGTGTTAAGCGCGCTTGATCCGGAGGGAGCAATTTAGGGATGGGTGACGATCGGGAACTCTTTCCTGGGTGTGCACCAGTGAGGACAAAAGTGCGTAGAAGAGACTATCGTTGATATGTGAGAAAAGTCTTGAAGGCCTATTAAGCTACCAGGTGTAACCGGGCCCGGCCCGGAGAGGCGGGATGTTACAGCTTGGTATCGTAGCCGACTCTCGTGGTTTCACGGGTGCAGGTGTCGTACGTGTAGGCATGGTGTGAGCCCGGAGTGGTCACACAACATGGCACATGCGCTGGTAGTGGACACATGGACGTGGCTAAGAGAGGAAGTTCCTGGCTTAGGGTTGATCGACGAGGACGTCGCTCTTCTAAGGGGGTGAGTGTGTAACATCCTCGGCCCGGGGCTTAGTAGGATTGATAAAATACTCGGCTCACCAAGTTGTAACTTCTTTTCCGAAAGCTTATCTCTAAAGAACTCTCGGGTTAAGCATGCTTGACTTGGAGCAATTTAGGGATGGGTGATGACCGGGATCTATTTCACGGTGTGCACCAGATGAAGACAAACGTGTGCGTAAAAGACTAGTGTTGATCTCGTGAGGAAAGTCTTGAAGGCCTATTAAGCTTCCAAGTGTAAGCAGTGCCCGGCCCGGAGAGGCGGGACGTTACAGTCGGAGCCGTCACCGGTATTGTCCCTCTCTTTGAACATCCACCTGTGTCCGGGTTGGCACTTGATGGGCTGCACTCCCCGAACGATGAAGCTCCAAATGATGGTCTCTACCGTGACCTTCTTCTCTTCTTTGAGATCCTTGAACATGTTTAGTAGAGTGGTCACCTGTTCATCCCGAATCAACTCGTCCTTGAGATTCCCAATGTTTTAGCACGGGAGCTCCTTGGCAATGTTGGCTCCGTAAGAAGGAAGAACGGGTTACGGATTGTCGTAGATAAACCACTCGTTCTTCCAATTCGAGATGCTCTTATTGAAAGAGAAAGAAAAATACTCATCGTAGCGTCGGCTTTGGATTCCGACTCCTCCGATGGCATGGCGATCTATGGAAGATTGAAGGGGTCGGATGTGGAGGAGATAGCAGAACAATTTGAAATGGTGGCGGACCTCGAGGAAGGCCTTGCAGAGGTAGATGAAGATTAAGATGTGGAGGATGGTGTTGGGATTCAGACCGACCAATTCCAATGCGTAGAAATAAAGGAGACTCGTAGAAGAAGGAGCAGCAGGGAAGCCCGAAGCCGTGGGGGAAGAAGGTACGAAAGACTACATGTTGGTTTTCTTCGAGCCCCCATGGGATGTAGGGATCCATCTAGAACCAATGCCAACAGATTGGCTTCCGTACACGTGCCGGCCTTGAATTCGTGGACTCCGTAAGGGAGTTGATCGCGCAGAATGGCGGCAGAGAGGAAGTAGGCTTTGTAGCGGTCTTCTTGGATGGCTTCCCCATGATTCGAGTGGATTGGGGAGGATTAGGAGCAATGGATGTTGAGATCGCAAGGAGCAAAGAACGCGGGAGCAGTTTCGGAAAGGGAAGGCACACTGCGGCGATTTAGGAATGGGTTTGACCTAGGTCGCCTCTTGGACTCCTTATATAAATTCCTGAGTTGGGCTCGAGGCATGGAAATTAATGGGCTGGATTTTTACGGCCTAGTAAGTTTTTGCCCGTGTAATTTTAATTACTTTGGGCCCGATAAAAGCGTCCGTGACGTGAATCGTTACGTAGGGGAGGTCCGAGTGATTTGAATAATCACAAGGGCTCTCTAGCAAGTGTCCGAGCGGTCTCACGGTGTTGACCTAGCTGCGATGATATTACAAATACCAAACTGGATTGTTTGAAGAAGTTATATGGAAGAACGGTTAGATAGAAGACGTTTAGGTCTTGCCTAACCGAATAATATGAATCTGAATGCCTTAGGCCCCGGGGGTTAATCATTCGGTTGATTATAGGCTTGAAAAACTCGAGTTAAATTTAAATTATTTTGGAAATAGATCTGATCAATCTGGATTTTGATACTTAGTGAAAATTCACTAAGAGGGTTTAAGCATGCTTGACCCGGAACAATATAGGGATGAGTGATCGACCAGAAAATCATTCCCGGTGTGCACCGGTGAAGAAAAAAGTACGTAGAAAAGACTAGTGTTGGTCCGTGAGGGAAGTCTTGAAGGCCTATTAAGCAACCAAGTGTAAGTGGGCACGACCCGTAGTGGCGGGACGTTACAATGCCCCTTCGAAGGGACTAGGGATCCATCCTTGTGAGGGACACCGTGACGAAAGAGCGTAGGTTCGACTTGGCCCAACCGCCGGTAAGGAGCTCTTGCCTCGTATTCATATTGATAGTTTCAATTTTTAAATGTTATTTTGTTTCTAACTTAATGCTATCGGATCATACACTCGAAGAGATTGAGGAAGAGGGATGCTTCATGTTAGTCCCTATTAAGGCCGAAGAGATAGAGCGCATGGCGGCAAGCATGCAAACTCCCGCACCAACCGCGTGTATCAAGCCAAGCATCCGAAGGCGGTGGTGGTGCCGAAGAAAACATTGAAGCGAAAGAACGCTTCCCAAGATCAGGGCTCGAAGAGGAGCCAAGCAACAATGAGCGCGAAGAGGCTACAAAAGTGGCTGCCGAAGACCAGCCCATATTAGCCGCGGAGGTTCCCAGCTCCGATACAACAACCGAACAAGATGTGGGGACTTCCACGTCCACAGCATGGACAAGGCCCTTAATAGACTTGAAGCGTACCGGGATTCCTCCACCCCTCCGAGGAAGGTGAAACAAGTAAGGATTAAGAAATCCACCGTTTCACCGCCAGCTCTACCCGAAGAAGATGAGGGAGTGAACGACAATGAGGTAGAGGAAGAAGCCGATGAGAGGGGGGGGGATGCCGAAGGGTGGACAACGATCCGGAGGGCTGTTTGGGCAAGGATGTCGAAGACACCCGTGCTCCTTCACCGCTTATCCGGACATCACCGCCAACTGTTTCACCCGTCCATCGGGCTAGATCTTCTGCTCCCTCCCCTGGTTTTGCAGTCGGGAATGTTGACTTTGGCCACTCCACTTCCTCATCCGAACGGAGCGAGGGGAGCTCTCCTCATAATCACGACGTTAACTCTCGGGTTCCCGTGCGTTTTGCTGTTACATAAGGGACCGAGGAGGGTACACATAACACCGGTGGTGATGACGGGACAGATCGGAGCAGACTCCCGGGAGTGCCGACAACCTCTCCAAATCTGTGCCCTTAGGCGGGTGTGGTGGTAAGGGCTTTATGCAAGTCAAATCTATTGTGCCCCTGTCTTTGTGGTGAATCAAGGAAGCTTCGAAGCAGCTGAACACCTGCAGGAAACAAGGACTATACTACTTTCAAGCGCATTCAAGCTAAAGTAGTGGATGCCGACCTTTACCGTGGGTGCGAGTTTCGGGGTCCTTCGGGCTTGGAGTTGGCGCGAGCGGCTGCCCATGAGGTTGTTGAAGAGGCCTTGTTCAGGGTCTAGTGCTGATCACGAAACACGACCCTCGAACAGGGCTGCTACTACGGAGGCCGGAGTCGATGGCCACACTAGCACCCCCGCCACCTAGGCCGCCCGTAGAGAACAGGCTCCTCGGACCACCACCCCTTCTTCGCGGCCTCAAGAGTGATCCTTAGTTGTCCATGATTTTTTTCTTCTTCTTTTTGTTATGTCGTCATGTACTCCACTCCGTAAGCGCTTACCGCTCCGGAGGTTGCTATGTATCTAGGGCAATTATAATAAGGTGCTTCCTTTGTTCAAATTTCCATAGGAATCTTAGGAGAATATGTCTAATTTTTATTGAGATAGAAGAAATTCTCGAAGAACCCGTCATTACCGATGTCGTCCTTGTTCGCATGTTGGTTCCCGGTGGCTCCGAAGCCCCGGCCCTTTCTTAGTCACCGACACTCAATGGCGCCACTAGAGTTGCAAGCATCCCAAAGGCATGTTCGGTGTCTTTGTTCAACATATTAAAGAACACAATGCCTTAGTAAAGGCTTCGCTTCGGAGGTTTCAGCTGAAGAGCTCTTATCTTGGCGCATGCGTTGGGAGCAAAAGTGACTGGTAGCACCCCCGCCACCTAGACCGCCCGTAGAGAACAGAGCTCCTCGACCACCACCCCTTCTTCGCGGCCTCAGGAGTGATCCTTAGCTGTCCATGATTTTTTCTTCTTCTTTTTGTTATTTCGTCATGTACTCCACTCCGTAAGCGCTTACCGCTCCGGAGGTTGCTATGTATCTAGGGCAATTATAATAAAGTGCTTCCTTTGTTCAAATTTCCATAGGAATCTTAGGAGAATATGTCTAATTTTTATTGAGATAGAAGAAATTCCCGAAGAGCTCGTCATTACCGATGTCGTCCTTGTTCGCATGTTGGTTCCCGGTGGCTCCGAAGCCCCCGGCCCTTTCTTAGTCACCGACACTCAATGGCGCCACTAGAGTCGCAAGCATCCCAAAGGCATGTTCGGTGTCTTTGTTAGTAAAGGCTTCGCTTCCGGAGGTTTCAGCTGAAGAGCTCTTATCTTGGCGCATGCGTTGGGAGCAAAAGTGACTGGTAGCACCCCGCCACCTAGGCCGCCCGTAGAGAACAGGCTCCTCGGACCACCACCCCTTCTTCGCGGCCTCGGGAGTGATCCTTAGCTGTCCATGATTTTTTTCTTCTTCTTTTTGTTATGTCGTCATGTACTCCACTCCGTAAGCGCTTACCGCTCCGGAGGTTGCTATGTATCTAGGGCAATTATAATAAAGTGCTTCCTTTGTTCAAATTTCCATAGGAATCTTAGGAGAATATGTCTAATTTTTATTGAGATAGAAGAAATTCCCGAAGAGCTCGTCATTACCGATGTCGTCCTTGTTCGCATGTTGGTTCCCGGTGGCTCCGAAGCCCCGGCCCTTTCTTAGTCACCGACACTCAATGGCGCCACTAGAGTCGCAAGCATCACAAAGGCATGTTCGGTGTCTTTGTTCAACATATTAAAGAACACAATGCCTTAGTAAAGGCTTCGCTTCGGAGGTTTCAGTCGAAGAGCTCTTATCTTGGCGCATGCGTTGGGAGCAAAAGTGATCGGACGCCTCGGAAGATATGCACATCTTTTCTACCGGACTCGAACCTATTGAAATTTGCGATGGATCGTGACTCGGATCCCATAGATATGGAGGTCCTCCATAATCGAGCCTCAACTTTGGAAGGACGTGCTACTATTGTCACGGACTTGGAGAGGCATAAGAAAGAACTGAAAGACATGGAGGCAACCATTGTGAGGAGCTCCATTTACTTGAAATATCGACGTGCTCGGCGAGCTAATTTAGAACAGGAGACGATGTCTCCCGAATTCTAATGTGCTAAGGGCCTTCGGGCCCCTCTTTCCGATGTTATTTCTTGTTTATAAATAAAGTTGTTGGGTTGTTATTTTGCACGCAAAATTGTGCCCAAGCTGGGGTTCCCAACTTGGCCCTCTCAAAATTATCTTTCCTCAGAGCGTTAGACCGTAGTTGCCTAGCATCGAAGTCCTGGGGTTCCCCATTGCTACAGGTTCTAAGCTAGGATTCGCAACTTAGACTTCATGGATGATGTCTTTCCAAGGCATTAGGCCGTAGTTGCCTAGAATCGAGATATTTGGGGTCCTAAATATCTCGGCATGTCTTGTATTATTCAAGCATGCATGCATAATTGAAAACTTTCTTTGGCACCAATATTTTCATTGATAAGGACCACATTACAAACTCGAAGCCCCTTGCACGATACTGGTAACACAAACCCACAACAACTAAGACTCTCCAAGCACCAACCCCTAGACCTTACCTAGACTCATGCAACATCAAGGACTCTCAAGCAACAACCCCTAGGCCTTACCTAGACTCCAGCAACACGAAGGACTCCTAAGCAGCAGTCCCATGGCCTTACCCGAACCGCAAATCCATAAACTCGGACACTTGCAAGGGCACTTTAACGATCAATAAAAAATCTAAATATGGGCCACATCGTGCTCGACGGCATGCCCACAAAGGATACAAAGTGCTCTTTCCAAAAAGAGATCTTGCACTCTTGAAGGAGCTTCATATGTAAAACTTCTTTAAGACATGAATGTTGAATGTGTGAGGTATTGGAGTCCCATCAAGCTCAAGAAAGTGGTAAGCCCCGGGCGAATGGACTTCTCCACTATGAAGGGCCCGATCCATTTGCTATTTAACTTGGTGACATACACAGGATAGGTCCCTCGGTTGAAACTCTCGTGCGTGCACCTTAGGGTTGTAGGACTTTTCAATGGATGAAATGTACTTATGCAGATTAGACCCGCAAGCGAAGTTTCATAAAGGAGGTCCTTAGACACATCTTGGTCATTCACTAGTGGCCTTGTGGTACGAAAGGAGCTAGCTTGGATTTCTTCCGAAGTCACGACCTCCGCCCCGTAGAGCAAGAGAAACGGTGAAAACCCAGTTGGCCTTGTAGCGGTGGTTCTTATGGATGATAACACATTAGGCAAAACTCGTCGTCGTATACTTGTCTTATGGGAATACAAATGATAAAGGAATGGATATACAAAGACACGGTAACAAATCAATGATGATAAAGCCGGCAGGAATAGCCAACGGATCGGTTCCTAACCGATCTGGAATAACAGAGGATTCCATATACCGGTATGAAGACAAGGCGGATATCAAGACCGACGTATGATAACTTGAGAAACAAGTAAATGAGCAATTTGTAGTCTATTAGGACTCGAATTGATAAGGAAAGCTAGAGATAGAGTTCCCGTATATGTAAATCCGTGTAATCGACTAGGACTTCGCATGTAACCCTAGCTCCCCGGATATATAAGGTGGAGCAGGGACCCCCGAAAACTCGCTGAGATCTTGCAATTAGCAATCCGCTAAAGGCATTACATAACACACATGACGTAGGGTATTACTCTCCATCGAGAGGCCCGAACCTGTCTAAAATCGCGTGTTCTTGTGTGTTCCGTGTGTTGCACCATCGAATTCCACGCTTGTAAGGGACCGGGTAGTTCTAGTGCCGAGTTTAAGACTCGACATTTGGCGCGCCGGAAAGGGGTCCCAGCGAGTTTTCAGCGAGGTCGATGGCCTCTCCGCTCGACGTCGACTTCGCGCCCGGCTTCAAGATCCGCTTCGGGTCCCTCGACTTTGAACCCGATTCCGTCGGAAAGTTACATCTAACGAATCCGACACGTAGCTAGGCCGCAGCTTCGAAGCGCCATCACCTGCCACAGTCAACACCCCTTGCTTGAAACCTTGCGGATCCGACGTAGCTTTAGCGCGAATCATCGGACCGCTCACGCCTCGACCGGTACCCGGTCTACGACGATAAGTCGCTCTCACGAGCTTGGTAATGACTTCGAGGAAGGATCTCGAGCCTTCTTCCAAGTGTTCATGGCGGGTCAAGTTCTTCAAGAACTCACTCCCGTGGAAGCCGCCGCCGAAGAAGCTAGGATGGCGGAAGACGAAGCTAATCACCGCCGACGCGAAACAAACAAAGCGAATGGAGAAGATCCACCTTTGCAACCTTCAGCTCGCGAATCATCGCGCAAACGCCGCCGGCACTAGTCGGGCGGGAGGAAGTGTTCCTACGCCCGCTACTAGGCTGTTGCCGGAGCAGTCTGGAGACCCGGAGGAAACATCCCTAGGATATAACAACCGACGTGGGTGCCGCAACGGAAGGCGCCATCGCTCTTCGAGCGAGCATTGGATTTGAGCTCCATGGAGGTCGAATTAAATGGCGCTCGAGTCTTCACGTCATCAGTCCACAGCATTGTGGGGGTAAAGCAAATTCTCGAGACAATACCGGACGAAGTCTTCAACGCGACACCAGGGCTACAACGTGCTCCGAATTTGGTAGATGCGATCGCTCTACAAACAAATCAATTCGTCCATGATAGAGCTGAATCTTCCGGTCGCTCGCGCTCTCGCTCGGAGCGGCCAGCAAGAGCCCGGTCCGAAGGAGCTTCTTCCGGTGGAAGGCTTGGGCCTCGACACACTCCGATCGCGAACGAACACGAACGAGCTCCGGAACAAGATTTGCGCGTAGCGCTCAACGGCAATCGTGATGCTCGTAATATGCTTATCGATCGCCATGTAGAGAGGACGGAGGAGCGCAGGAGACAAGAAGAAGATGAGCGGCGACGGACCGGTCATGTTGATGATCATCCGCGGTATCCTGCCCCACCTCGCCCACATGTAACTAATTCGCCAAGGCGTGGGCCGGCTGCTTCGGCGCCGCCCCGGCGGAAATCCTCCGCGTAATGATCATCGAGGGCACGACAATCGACATGCTCATCGTGACAAGAGATGATCGGCGTGATATCGGAGATCGAAGAGGACGAGACAACGAGAGACAGGGACGGGGAGCCCCGATGAGGTGACAGCGATCGTGAAGCGGCACCTCCGCCTCCGCCTCCTCCTACACAGCCTGCGGAGCAAGTGAACTACAACCGCCGGGACGGTTCAGGAGATAGATATCAAGACGATCGCTACTATGACTACTCCGATGATGACAGGGATCGTAACTACCGGCATTACCCTCATCGGCGCTCTCCTTCACCGGTCCGGACCGGTCTAGAAGATGATGAGTACTCCGTGATCCCCGCCTTCGGGTGAGATCTCCGCATTTGCAAATACCCTAGGAGATTTAAGCCCGGGGCCATCGACAAGTATGATGGCAAAGCGCCTCCTGCCGAGTGGTTTCGCATGTATACTACCGCCATCCGGTCGGCAGGAGGGGATACTTTTGTGCTAGCTAACTACCTCCCCATGTGCATGGAGCAGGCTGGACGCTTGTGGTTGCAATCCTTACCGGAGAGATCTATCTCTTCTTGGGGCGATCTCACCAAAAAGTTCGTGGACAATTTTCGAGCGACTTGTGAGAAACCAGGGAACTACTTCGACCTCAACAGTCGAAGCGGGATCCCGACGAGACCCTCACGAGTTCATCGAGCGTTTCGCAACAAGATGGCCTTAATCCCTAATGTTCCCGATCAGCGAGATAATTGCGGCGTTTCAAGCCGGCATCCAAAGTGAAGCATTAGTTCACAAGATTGGAAGGCTTAATCAGAACCTTACCATGACGGCGTCGTAGTGCTTCAAGATAGCAGATGACTATGCTCGCTGGAGAATCAAACGTGGTCAATTTGCACGGGAATAAAGGGAAGGAGCCGAAGCACGACCAAGGCAACCGATCTGGATCCAAGAATAACAACAAGCGCAAGGCTGATCACCTTGTTGCAGCTGTCGACCGGTCTCATGGAGGAGATCGGCCAGCACCTCCTAAGAGAGGTCCGAGAGAACGACTTTCGTTCGAAACGCTTCGGAAGGCCCTTCCATGATTCATAATGGGAATCATAAAGCTAAAGTGCTTCCTATTAAGGCCGTTCGCTCAATTCACTTTGAAGGTAGCACCCCGGTCCGGACACCGGAACCGGAGGGAAGACAAAGACAAGGATAAAGAGCGTGACGATAATGAAGATGACGAAGGCTTCCGAGGAGCCGGCGAGGGAGGTGAACCGGCCTCTCGGGTCAACTCGGAGGAAGAACAGCGAGAAATTAGAGAAGTAGCTGAAACTCTAGAAGTACGAGCAAGGTTGGAAGATGAAGTTCTAGCCAAGAAGATTGCTAAGGAGAAGTCGAAGATCGATGCGCTTGTTTCCAAGACTATTCAGCTTGATAAGTCGGACCCCTCCAAGGTCACCCATATAGGGGCTGACTTGGGGGACAAATAGGGATATCTTTGATGTGGACTAGGATGTCCCAATCTTTCGAAAGGTTCCGATAAACAACGATTTGACGGAGGCTTGACACAAATCGATCCGGCTTCCGAACAACACGTTCCGAACCCCGCAATCGCAGCACCACGTCTCCTCCGATTATCAACCGTGCAAGCACGATTGACCTCGCCAAGAAGGCTAATCCTTGCCTGCAAATCAAAGAACACAAGCAAGAACAAGATAGAAGCAACCAAATTGTGAATATATGATTAAACTCACGAGTTGGGGTCTCACAAACCGATAAAACGGCGAAACTGTTCTTGACAGAATAATCTAAGCAAAACCCAAACCCTAAGGAAGGGGCGGCGGCTACTTATGAGGTCCCTAGGGTCGTCCATCCTCCCCTGGACGCAGCCCTAAGTGGGCTCAACAAAATACACGGCCCAAAGGCCAAAAGACGGTGGTGCAACACCGGGACAGTTTCTGGATGTCTTAGTATTTCGGCAATTCCCCAGGACTCGGGAAGAATTTGGATATGAGACCAGCGCCTATGGAAAGGTTATCACATTATCTTTCCATCCATATAAAGAACGTCCCAAAGGGACTTCGTATGCGACCAGGGCGTCCGTTTTGGTGCAGGCTGTTTCTGGACTCCGAAACAGACTCAAAGTCGACTTTGTTTGGGCCTCTAACTTGACATGGACGCTCTTGCTGGCCCTCCACGCCTCCAACCTCCTCCTTAACCATATTATCATCATCTCCATGGTTCCTAACAATAATTAACTCTTTAGGTAGTAAAATATTCTCAAATATAAATAAAGAGATCATTAGGAACATGCTCACCCGTAAATTCAATTGTCGTGCTCTAGTTTTTGTCCTTGAATTATGTATGTGTATTGGAGGAGTGTTGGTTATATCCGAGGGTGTGATGTCCTCATCATCCTCCCCTTCTTGATGAAAAGCTGTCCTCGGCGTCGTTGGCGCTTGAATGATTATTTCGAAGAATATCATTTCCTTATTGTTCTCCTCTCCTTGAAAGCAATCTGTCCTCGGTTTGACCAAAGTTGTAGAAGATATCGTAGGTGAAAACCACCAATGCTCCCCTTCTTAGAAGATAGCCTGTTTCTTGAAAACAAAACTAGAGCAACTGGATTTTACATGATTAGTGTTACTATAGCCCTCTAATTCATCATATTGTTGCCCTAACAAAGAAGATTTTTGTTTCGAACAAATATAAACTCGACACCATATATTGTCCTTGACAATTATAGTTTCCTATATAGTGATATGGATGTCTAGGCAACCAAGGCAATTCAGCACATAAAAAGTTCTTCTCCAAACTAATTAGATCACAGAGAGTATCAAATTCAATGTAAACTAAAGTACTTAAAGAAGACAACAGTTTGAACTCATCAATTTCGAAGCAATCGGAAGCAAGGTTATATTATTAGCACAAGTATTTTCATTCATTATTTGTTGCAAAGGTATAAATGAAGCACTAGCACACAACACATCTTTATCACAAGGACCAGCAGGAAAGTCAACTTGTGACAAAGGTAATTCAAGAGAAGGTTCCACTAGATGTTGCTCTATATTAGTATGATTGGTGGAAATATTCGGCACATCATGAGAAATCTCACAGTCCATGAGTATAGCATTACCTTTGCTCTCAATTTCAGCATGAGTATTAGATTCATGATGAAGCGATTGTTTTGAAATATAAAATGAGGCCGCTGGCACCTCAACATTATTCACCTCATCTTCTTGTTGTACATGCTGCAAGATATTAGCTCCAACAAAAGGCAAAGAAATATGTTCCTCATTTAACAACTCCATTTAGATGAAAATGTTGCAACTTGTGAAATCGCCCATTCTTTTCTAAAAGGTTCATTCTTTCTTCTCTCAAATCTTTCTAGATCAGCTTCTAAAATTTCAACAAGCACTCAAAGGTTTGAGAATAATTTTAGTGCCATTATGTTTGAAAGAGTATCTATTAGTGATGGTATTGTGCACAACATTATTTCTATTTACCTAGTAACAAATGACATGCTTGTATAGATACTATGTCAAAATCTGCACTATCCTTATAGTTACCAAGAAAAAAATTGATATGTGCAATTTTATTTACCTTTATCTTCTCACAAAAATTGACACCTTGGATGTAGTATGGACGTGGGTGTGGTCGTGTGGTCAAGCCAAGCTTCTCGACCAACTCAGAACTTGCAATGTTGCGGCTAGTATCACCATCAATGATAACACGACAACGTCGATTCAACATCTCCAACTACCATCTTGGCCGATCCGGGCCCTCCTGGAGCTTTGGGTGTTGTCCTAGGGCCGACGAGGAATTTCTTCCACCCGCACCGGTCCCAATGGGAGTTCCGGAGGAGCTTGGAATAGGGCAGTTTCTTTTTGGGAAGGGAAGTCACTTACAGATGAGTCCTCGATATTGATGACGACTTGTTTTTCGGTTGCTTGGGACGAAGTTTCTACGCCGGAGGCGGTAGGGATTTCCTTGGCGGACGCCGCACTTTGTACTTCGGAGGATTTGGCGGTGGCAAGAGTTGAAGAAGTAGAGGTAGGAGAAGCACTGCCGGTCGGGGCCGGAGTAGAAGCTTTGTTTCTTAAAAAGCTAGCTATACTAGCTTGGAAATTAGAAGGAATTCTGCAAAAGGGTTGTGAGCGTTATAAGACCGGGATGACAATGATTCGGAAGGTATTAGTAATGTAAAAGACTTACGAAGTGGCTTTCTTGAAGCCGATGGAGGCCTTGATCTTCTTTGAAGGGCCTAGGGTATCTTCACTTGAGCCCTCTACGAGTCCTTTTGCCGCTGGTTGGACTTGCGGCGATGAGATTGGTTCCCCTACACCACTTGCTCGAAGGACCGGTGTGAATGCCATACCCGGATCTTTTGGAAACGTTGGCCGAGAGAATCTGTTAATGAGGGGGTTCCGTGAGACTTTTCGATAGAGGCTTCAAAAGCGGCAAGCGCAGCTTGGCGATCCCTCTCGGCAGCCTTCCTCATCTCTCCGCCGATCTTCAAGCTTACGTGCCTCCGTACGGGTGTCCCCCGGTACAGAGGCGGAAGGTGCGATGGGTCTGCCGATGGTTAAGGAAGAAGTACGTTTCTTCGTACTAGGTGCTTGAACCACCTTTCCGGATTTGGATATTTTCGGAGTTATACTTGGGCGGTAGAGGATATGACCGGTCCGAAGTCTTTCGAGTAAGACCGGCTTGAACGAGTGAGAGGAGCGGTATTGCCTTCATAGTCTCCCCCCCCCCAAGTATCACTAGGAGGGAGTGGGGGTGACTTCTGAAATTATCCATTTTCTGTATTGCACGGTTATATTTGAATAAGCGGATGATGATTAAATGTAACAGAATTCGAGAATAAGGAGAGGAATACTTACAGTGGTCTCGAGGGTTTGACATACTAAAAGCCGGACCCACTCTTTGGCATCCTGACAGGTCCGGCTTTGGTTGGAGCATTTGCTTGAGGCGGGGATACTTGATACAAGCCAAAAGAGCGAGGATTTCTTCATCTTCCTTGAGTTTCTCCCTGCTATCCGGGGTAGGGAAATTTTTGGCTACCTTGGAGCTAAAAGGAGGGAGTGCAGGCTGGGGATTGTCACGGAAGAACCACCCGTTTTTCCAAAAGGCTATGCTTTTATTTAGAGAAAGGGAGAAGTATTCATCTGCACTCCAAGCATTGAATTCCTACCCCCTACTACAGCTCTGGTGGTCCGATGAGGGATGTGGGAGGATTTGAAAAAGATATTGAAACAGCTCTAAATGGGGGAGGACTCCAAGGAAAGCCTCGCATAGATGGATGAAGAAAGTGATCCGAAGGATGGAATTAGGGTTTAGATTTACTAACTCCCATCCGTAAAAGAAGAGAAGCCCCTAAAAAAGGAGCAGCAAGGAAGATCAAGGCCACGAAGGAAAAAGACTTGAAAACTAATTGTTGAGAGTCGTCTATTCCCCATGGGATTTGGCCGGGGGTAGGGACACTCCGGTTCGGAATTGGTCGAGGGGAAGATATCCATCACGAACCGCTTCATTGAGCGATGCCTCGGTGACTTTACTGTTGCCTAGATCTTGAACAATGAAAGGGAGCTGGTCACGGGGAACAGAAGAGGAAGACGCAGGGTTGGCGGCAGATTTGTTTTTGCCCATCTTGAGAGATGAAAAAAGGAAATCCGAGATTGGTTTGTGTGGAAAGGAAGAACAATGATCGGGATGTCCGAAGAACAAGGGTGTATGGCTGGCGCGTATGGAGTTTCGGGAATGGGTTTGACCTAGGTCGACCCTTCGATTCCTTTTATAAGCACCCGCGCTGGGCTCGGGGCTGAAAAGTTATTGGGCTGTCTTTTACGGCCCAGTGAATTTGGCATTAAATGACTTATGTCGTGATCGTGCAATTATGACCTAACGGCCATAAGGATATTAAAGATTTCCTGTTAATTTGCGCAAATTATGACCTAACGGCCATAAGGATAAGTTATCGTGATTATTACGGTCATCGAGAAATTTTCTGTGAATAGAGAAGAGGTCCGAAATATGATTTTTTGGATCCGGATTAATGTAATGCTAAATTTCATAATTTAGCAGTATGAAAGAGTTAGATCGTACCTAACTCAATGTTAATGGATGCCTTAGGCTATGGGTGTTAATCATCCGGCTCATTGTAGGCCTTGGAGACTCGAGTCGATGTGAGAATCTGGGAATAAAACTGGTCCGATCAACCAGGATTTTGCTTCTTAGTTAAAATTAACTAAAAACGATAAAAATAAGACCGACTTAAGCGGACTTAAAAGGATATGCGGTATGACTAGTTCGACCGGTCTTAAAAGTGTTCTCTTGGCGAGAGTGCTGAGAGGTATATGATTTAATGGAAAATATTAAAGCATAGTCCATCCGGAAAGACTCTTGCATTATTTGGGATCCTCAAATGCTACAAGAGTCGGGGCTATACCTAATTAGGTGCACTCGATCGGTGCACCGTGTTCAAGAGCGGTCTACAGAGATCGCGGGAAGTGGAAAATAAAGGAAAATTGAAAGGAGCGGTCTCGTAGAGATTGCATATTAAAGGAAATAATGAAGAATCAACCAGTGGACTCTTGCATTATTTGAAAGGAGTTCAAATGATTCAAGAGTCGGGGCTATACCCAATTGGGTGCACCTAATCGGTGCACCGAGAAGAAGAATATGCAATAATTCCTGTTTACCTAATTAGGTGATATGGAGGACAAAAACACTGATTTTTTGGCTTTTTGAAGCGCTTCGAAGAAAGAAGAAACGGTGCAGCAGATTAGAGTTCTTTTTAATTTTACCATGGAATCAAGACCAACATGCGGAAGACTGGTCGGTCTTATTCAAGGTCAAATGAAAAATTACTCGAGGGCTGTTGTCGTAGACTTGCCTTATGGGTATACAGATGATAAAGGAATGAATATACAAAGACACGGTAACAAATCAATGAAGATAAAGCTGGTAGGGATAGCGAACAGACTGGTTCCTACACGATCTGGAATAACAGAGGATTCCATATACCGGTATGAAGACAAGGCGGATATCAAGACCGGCGTATGATAACTTGAGAAACAAGTGAAGGAGCAATTTGTAGTCTATTAGGACTCGAATTGATAAAGAAAGCTAGAGATAGAGTTCCTGTATATGTAAATCCGTGTAATCGACTAGGACTCTGCATGTAACCCTATCTCCCCGGATATATAAGGCGGAGCGAGGACCCCCGAAAACTCTCTCGAGATCTTGCAATTAGCAATCCGCTAAAGGCAATACATAACACACAGGACGTATGGTATTACTCTCCATCGAGAGGCCTGAACCTGTCTAAAATCGCGTGTTCTTGTGTGTTCCGTGTGTTGCACCATCGAATTCCACGCTCGTAAGGGACCGGGTAGTTCTAGTGCCGAGTTTAAGACTCGACACTTGTAACAATCTTGTACTCACTTGTAACAACCGGAAATCTTTGTACTATGAATCTTGTAAATTATTCTTGGTTGAGATTCAAAATTTGAATAGGATCAACTTTGTAATCAAAATTTGGTTAAGAATTCAAATTGGAAAAAGATTAAGGCAATTGTGTACATGTCTTAGCTTTGTGGATCGATTCTCGCGACTAGGCCCAACCCCAAACCCACCTTAACAGCCCAACAACCCCGAAGCCCAACCCAACCGCGCTGCTATAGTAGCTTCTCCCATCTTTAGCCTCTGCGCACGTGAACCGAATGCAAACGCAGCGATGTGGCATCTCCTCCTGTTGCCGCCTAGCAAACCCAAGGCTACCAACCCCGCACCGCCCCTAGATAAACCCCACAAACCCTGCCGCGTCACCCATCCCACCTCGCGCCGCCTCCGGGCACACGAGTTTCCTAAACCCTAGCCACCTTTGCCGCCGTCCTCTATTGCCGCCGCAGAGAAGCTAGCGCGCATGTGAGTTCCGTGACCACCGGCCTCTTCCTCGTGCGTTGCCGATGCCGTTGGTGTTGATTACCTTCTCTCGTTTCTCTAGGAGGAGGACGAGCGAGGCGCGAGAGAGTTCTCAGCCGCCGTCTTCTTCGGTGCCATTCATCCACTCCGGTGAGGTTCACCTCTCTCCTTCCTTTGTTCCATGATCCCCGATGCTTGCCGCACCTCCTTGCCCTAATCCCGTGGGTTTTGGGCCCTTGTAGCCTCCAAACCCGTCGAGCATGGTCATCACCTAAAGAGCCCCGCGACACCGTCCACCATCAACCTCCGTCGCCCGTCGTCATCAAGAGTCCTCCAGCTGAGCTCGGGACTTTTTAACCTCGCTAGTGAGCGTGCGCCCCCTTTTCCCTATTTCCCCCTTGGATTAGCCGTGTTTTCCCTTGCTCCGCTGTTGTCCACCACCGGCAGCCATGGACACTAGCATGCAGTAGGTTTTGAGCTCGCTCGTGGTAGCCCGACCATTCTAGAAGCCTCGTGGTACTCTGCCGAAGCTCGTGCGCGGGTTAATTTTGGTTAAAGGTTGCTCCTCGTGCATTTTCGTCATAGTAGTGTTGGCCGCCGCCGCAGCTTCTTACCGCCGGCGAGGTTCCGACCTCCTTTTGTGGTTGGGACTTGTCCCTTTGGGTTCGCCAGGACATGATCTACGCGTAGGAGTGCTCAACGCGGTGATTTGCTCACCTATGGGGTTTTCCCTTTTGCTTCCACCGTCGCGCCAACTCCGACGAGCTCGTGCCTCGTCGCCGGTGGGAGCTAGTGCTCGTGGTTCATGCTTGGCAGGTGCACGGCGAAGTGCTACGCACTTTGGTGTATGTGGTTTGGTGACCGGCGAGCCGAGTGGCGGGAAGTGGGAATTTTGGCATGCTCGTGGTGGTGCGCAGCGGCGCCGCCAAACTTCGGCAGCTGCTAGTGTGGCGAGTGACGTGGCAGAACTTTGCCGTGTGGCACCTACGTGGCAGAAAAACTAGCCGACATGGTGCCCGAGTCGCGCTAGCGTGGTGATGATGTGGCAAGGAATATTCCGGGAATATTCTGTTTTCCTTTTTCATCTTTTCTGAATTTTCATAATTCCTTTCTAATTTGGAAATTCATATCTTTGTCCTGCAGTGTAAAAAAAATACACGGTCAGCTGTGTTGGACTCGTAGCAACATACTCTATGCTTGGTGTAGTTGTTAGCCTTGTTGTAGTAGGGTAAATTTCTGCCTTTTCAATTCATTTCCTAATTACCTCGAGTTGCGTGCCTAACCCGTACTGCGTGGTCCGTGGTTACGAGGAGTTTGAGGAGCTGCGTCGAGGAGTTCCTACCGAAGCAGCCGATTGAGTACCCCGACTCTGCCCGGGACCAAGCATTTCCAAGGCAAGCCACAATCCTTGACCACTCTTGAACCTATTTAGTACTTGCATTAATTGAATCATGCATATGAAGTGTTACTTGTTTTACTATCATACCTATGCCATATCGTGCTATCCTTGCCACTGTGTACCCTAGGATGATCTACTCGTTACTACTTGCATACTTAGTGATGCTTAGTTACTTAATTGAACCCCACATGATGATTATACATGTTTTTGTGTTAAATAAATTGTAGGTGATTCTTAGGTGTTGTGTTTACATTAGAAACCCTATAGGTTGTTTTGCGGGGGTGAGTGTAGGTGATTAGGTGCTGGGGGACTTTTGGGGAGTTTCCATTTGGAGAGTGGTCATTGCGGGCACGGTGTGTATAGGGACTTTGGGTTATGGAGTCCCTATGTGGTGATACTTGTTGTTGTTGAGACTATGGTTTGAGGAGAGGGATTGGTGACTCGCCCCGACCGCTTGAGGAACCTCTCTTGGCCTTCTTGCACACCACGTGACCCGTATGGGCGTGTGCTTGGATCAAGATGCTTTGCGGAGGACTCGGCTGCCCCGTCGTGGTGTAGAGATAGTGTTAGTGGGTCCTGGAGCGTTGTCTCAACCCATGAGTAGAGGATACCCCACTTGACCGGTGGTAGGCCTTTCACACCTTCAGGACCCTTTGTCGTTTCTTAGGGGGAATCCCGGACCTGGATGACGAGGCACCACCAATCAATGCGTTGTTGATTGATCTTGTGAGTGTTTCTATACTTAGGCTACGACGGTACCCCTATGTTATAGTACCTCTTCACGTGGGTACAGGTGCATATAATCTGTAGAGATTATAATCTATATGTATAGCCATGCCCGTGGATAAGGGCATTACCAAGAGAAATCCACTTGATTAGTTTACTTCTTCTCCTCTCTCGATAGGTGTTTTACTTCCGGCTTCGAGCTACGGTTCCGAGTGGATTAAAACTTGACCCTTGCAGGATTGTGTTGAATCATGTGAGGCCACTTTTAAAATTTGACTAATAATAAAACTTGACTCACATAGACTTCGGGTTATTTGCTTTAGGTGCTTGAGCCCTTGCCTATCCTTGAAAATATCCAAGCATGCATAACATTGTTGCTAGGTAGTTGCGGCTTATTGAGTACTCTATGTACTCACGGACTTCCCACTTTGTTTTTTAGACGCTAGGACAATGGACCCTACTAAGCCTAACGACGGTGCCGATGGAGAGGAGTGATGGTCTCACCTACACTCGAGATACCTGTGGATTGGAGTTCATTGCTTGACGCTTCCGCCATGTGAGATGCATCTACGCTTCCGCTAGTTTCTACTATATTCTCACTTGGCCTACGTGCCTCGCTCGTGTACTCATTTGGATTATCCCACTATGATTTGAGATGTTGTTGGACATTATATATTATCTTGCCTTACTTTGACTCTATCTTTTGTGGTTATTTGTTACTAATTGTAATGAATGTACGTGCCACACTCCTAGGAGTGGCATAGAGGTACAAAGGGCCTTATTTTCACACTTGGTGAAACTTGGGTCCTCACAAAACTTATGCCCATTTTCCTTTTGGAAGGCTGACAAGGGCATTAGAGCTAGCTGTGAACAGATTTCCATTCATACGTTCTACAGTCCCATTAGCACGAGGGTTAGTCACCGAGATTTCACACTTCTTGACAACAATACTAAGGCAATACTCGCAAAACTCCAGTGCCTTCGAATTGCTTGCCATTATCTGCGGTTAGATCCGGAGGCATCCCAAAATGGCACACCACACTTTTCCAAAAGAACTTGCGAACGTTCTTGGCTGTGATTTGGACAAGGGGTTCAACTTCTACCCACTTGGAGAAATATTCTGCTGCCACCACAACAAACCCGACGCCCGCTAGTGTTGTTGACAACTCTACCACAATATCAATTTCCCATCGAGCTAAGGGCCATACTGGGGGAATAGGCTGCAAAGTGGTTGCCGGTAAGTGAGATTGACGACCCATCCACCGACACCCTCAATAAACTCGGACCAACTCTTCGAGCATCCCTTATGCCTGTTGGCTAGTAGAATCCTTGCTTAAAAGCATTAGCAACCAAAGCTCTTTGTGCTAAGTGCAATGAACAAACCCCTTCATGTATTTCCTTAGCAGTTACACTCCTTCGCTTGACTTAAGCATCGTAACAAGGGACCACAAACTCCTCCCTTGTACAACACTCCATCGAGCAACACATAGCCCTCGCATCCGTGCTGCAACCTTCTCTCTTCCAATATATTATCTTGCACATAACGCTTTTCGATGAAGGCCCGAATAGGAGCTCTCTAGTCTTCGGAAGCCAATGTTGCAACTTTTTACGGCGTGAGTGTTTGTTATGGACACCTCATGCAACATTTCGTGTAACACATCCGGCAGCACTGAGAATTGCCCTAACACCGTCGTGTCCAACGCGTCTGCCTCCTTGTTTTCAGTCCTTCAAATATTATGCACTTCAAACCCCACAAAGAACTTGTCCATCTCTCCGACCTTCTATGTGTATAAGGCCATCTCCGTATCGAGCCCCGTCTTCTCGTCGCTCCGTTGGGGCAAGGCGTAGCTGCCTTCGCCCGTTATGTCGTTTCCCCGGGTGCTCCTGCCCCGGGGCCGGCCCGTGGCTGCTCCTGTGGGAGCGCCACGCGTCCTGCGCTGGAATGAAGGGGAGGGAGTTAATCCTCCCAACCACCCGCATGGGTCTCGCTGTCACATCTCGCGCCGCGTGGGCATGCTAGGGTTTCGGGGCGTGCTGCCCTGCCCTCTCACGCCCCGTCTTAGTTGGGTTGTGCTGGGCTGCTAGGCGTCATGGCCTATCGGAGGCGGGCCGGTTGGAACGACCCATTGGCGGTTATGGTAACCCCCGTTCCCAGTACACCGACTCTGTTTTCTATTTCTGCAGTTTTCTCAATATTCTCATTCATATGTTTCCCTCATTCCTATGCTTTTTCCTATTCCTGTATTTTGCATTCCTTCATTCCAAACACACCCTCGAGTGAGTCAATATTTATTTCAACCATCATTCACTACAGTGACCCTTATGGCAGTCATAGGGTAAGATTACTAAACAAACCCTCATTTTGTGTGCCCATGAAGTGAGCTTTGCAGTACCGATATTGACTCTTCCACCCGTCTTCTAGATTCCTCACTAGTTGGAGACGTTCCAACGAAGCCTTTCCCGAGAGAAATTCATCGAATTTCCTCCGGCCATGGCTGATCATCGCCACATGGATATCCAATTTGACAATCTTCTTGATATCCGGATGTTGAAATATATCTAAGGTCCGTTTGATATTGCAAATTTTTTGCAGTATATAGCCCCTGCTTGATATATAGGTCCATACAAGTAGGTGTTTTAATATTACAACACTAATTAGCTTCTTCTCCAGGAGTGATTTCAACTTTCATGCCAATTTTTTTTCCTCATCATGTGAAGTTATTAATTTAGTGATTTTAGGAGTATACATTAGAAAATGAAAGGAAATAATTTTTGTCTCAATCGCTTCAATTCAGAGAAATAGATTGTTAACAGTTATGGAAAAGGCCCTCGGACGTTTGACATTAAATCCTTGCATGGTCATCTCCGAATTTAAATATGTTGACAATGATGTTTGCAGTTTAATCCTATCTAAGTCCTTGCCATGTTTTAGAGAGATTCTTTATTGAGTGAAATGCACTATAGGTCTTTAAACTATTTCGAAATGGTCATTTAGATCCACGAACTCTTAGAGTGACCACTTGAGTCCCTAAACTATTCTCGGATGGTCATTCAGGTCCATAAACTTTATAGTAATCCTCTAGGTCCACAATCTATTAGTATATTGTCAATTAGGTCCATAACAGTGTCGTCCAACCACTCTCAATGCACAACGCCACCATCCGGATACTCTCCACGTACGTTGCCGCACAACTGATATATGTAAGCGCCGCCAAGCCTACCTAACGATGCTAGCTAGTAACCGGTGTGCTCTTTCCGTCACGGTATCGCCCTCCTATCTGACCTTGCCTCCCCATCATGGCTTGTGCCCGCTGTGACAGTGACATGTCACGCCACATGCTAAAGATGCAACACACAGAGTGTAGGTTCTTGTAGTGGGTAATTGGCATCTCATCGATGTCGATAACGACTAACAAACATAGAAATACGAGACCACGGTGGGAAGAGCGAGATCGGGTCAGAGGGTGAGACTGCAATGGGAAGAGCATACATGCTGCTAGCTAGCGTCATTGAGTAGGCTCGATAGCGTTCGCGTGGACAGCGGTTATGTGACGGCGGTAACGTGTATGGAGAGTGGTTAGGCGATACAATTTGGACCTGATTGACACAATATTAATAGATCATGGACTTAAGAGGATCAATATAAAGTTTGTGGACCTAGATGACTATTCAGGAATAGTTTATGGACCTAGATTCTCACTTTGAGAGTTTGTGGACCTAGATGACCATTCCTAAATAGTTTAGGGACCCGTGGTGCATTTCACTCTTCTTTATTTAACAATCTACTCGTTTGGTGCCAATATTGCCCATAGCCTAATTTAAGTACGTAACCCATGAGTGGCCGGGAATGCAGAACGCCGAAGATGATGGTAAACCTGCTGCATGGCTAGCATTTGGGGGCAGTAAAAGAGGCATCGCCGATCCACGAGACAGGTTACACACCCCTATTTTTGGGTTATTCTTCCTCCTTGGTCTCCTTGATATTAGAGGAGCATAATCTCTCTATCGCTTCTTGTCGACGTCTCCTCCTTTTCCTTCCTCCAGCAGCAGCGGCAGCTGTCGTATCGTCGACAGCTGCTGCGATCCATTTTTCAGAGGAACGAGACGGCGACACGTTAAAGCCGACCATTTCTCAGACAGAAATAGAGAACACACATTATTACCACAACGATCTAAGCCATGGGCAGCAACGGCAGGGAGCACAGGCGCGGCGTCCCACGGCCGCCACCATTATCCCATTACAGAGACTGGGAGGAGGTGGAGGCCGTTAAGACCACCAGCACACGATCGCCGTTAGGGCGGTCCAGCTCGATGCACCAGGCAATTGGCAGCAGTAACAACAAGAAGAAACTGTCTAAGCAGCTTTCCATGAAGGAGACAACTAGGGAGGTCAAGTGGGAGAAGCGGAGGCGGCAGATACAGAGAAGGAGGAGTAGCACGGGCCTGAATGAAGGTGAGGAAATGGTCAGCAGCAGCAGCAGCATCTATGCCGTGGATGGCGAGGCTAGGCCGAGCATGGAGCGCGTTGCCAAGGGTCGTCTGACCGATGCGGACCTAGATGAGCTGAGGGGATCCATGGAGCTGGGATTCGGCTTCGATGAGGAGAAGGGTGGCCAGAACCTCTGCGACACGCTCCCTGCCCTCGATCTCTATTTCGCCGTGAATCGGCACCTTTCCGAGCCCAAGATGCGGTGGTCTACCAGCTCAGCACCTTCACTCTCGGCTACCTCATCCTCCTCTAACCTCTGCAGCACACCAAGCCCAGGCAGCCCTAGTGCACAATCTAATCTCATGGACCCATGGAAGATCTGCAGTCCAGGTAAGAATTTGCATCGGACAAGTTAGATGTTAAATTATAGTTATTTTTTTAATATTTTGCAGAGGATACGATGATTATGGCATCGAACTGTGGTTTAATATCTTGCACTTATTTATTGTGTTGATGCCACAGGAGACAACCCTCAGCTTGTGAAGACAAGGCTTAGGCACTGGGCTCAAGTAGTGGCCTGTTCTGTTAAGCACTCCAGCTGATTACTGCCTTGTGCTCTCTTAATCTTCCATACCTTACTGTACATGCGACTGCTGCTTTAGATGACGACGGAGAAGGAATTTCCAGGTGACACCTACATAACAGGACGTGACGATGTTGCTTCCAAGGTCCATGGCGAAATTGTTGTATAGATTTAGCATGAGCCTGTTGGCGAAAATATATACCCCAAAATTTGCAAAGGACAGTTTCATGACAAAAACTTGGGTTCAACATTTATCTCACCTTCAAACTAGCATGCGTTTGAGTCGTTTCCTGCCTTCTCCTGTTAATTTTTATCCAAAAAAGTCACAAAGAAATTAGGATCGTGTATTAGGGACTGTGGACATAAATCATGATAAAATACATAAGTTTCTATGGAGGTCTATATTATCAAAATGTAGTTTAGCTATATCTGATGCACTACGGCAGATGGCGTATATGCCGTGTGTCAAAATTTGTGCCATGCGTAATTTATCGGATCTGTGCCTTTAGGCTTAGACATGGTACAAATATTGCACACCGCACAAATATTTCTGCTGTGTGCCAAACCGGGACACACGGCACAAACACCACTGTGTCGTGTGCCACGGGGGGACACACGGCACAAACACAATTGTGCCGTGTGTATTCACGGCAAAATAATTTTATTTTTTAGCTCTTTCCTTTACCAATTATTTTATTTACTATAGAGACTGTATGTGGTAGCTCATGTTACAAATGTGTGAATTTTTAGTCAATTTTGGTATATTTGGTGCATTTATTTCATTGTTGGTATTTTCTCGTGATGGTTAAAATTTGAACTGAAAGTGTTTGAAATATTGAAATATATTGCTAACAAACTGTAGATTCATGTTCGTAAGATCGGTTGAGGCCGTACACAGGCAATAAAAAGTAAATGTCGCTCATATTGTACATGAAATATTACGAATGTTGTGTTGTTCAGTGGTGTTTAAATTGTACAAAATGCAAATAAAGACTAAAAATCATGATATTTGTGCTAACATCATTATTTCATGCATGGACGTTACCGTAAAGAGTTAAAGATGTTTTACACAAGTTGTAACCTACGTTGCTTAGAAATCTAAGAATGCGTGGAGAAGTTTCCGAGTGATGAGAAGGATTCCATATGATTTGGAAATAATTTGATGGCTAAATTTGATTTTGAAGGCAACCCTTTTTATGTACGTCACACATCACATGAAAATGTGTCATGGCAGAGTTTGGGTATTTTTCGGATTCGTTTGAAATTTTTAATTTTTTTTGCAAATATATGGTTTTAGTGATTGAAATTAAAATTGAGGAGAAAAATACATGAAATAATAGGTTTTCTTCATCAAGCTTTAGATATTATCTATTTGAAACATTTTGATAAGTTATTTTAAAAATACATCAAAAATTTGTAAATAACTTGACCGAATAAAATATAAAAAATTTAACTTAATTTGTGCCGTGTGCCCAGGATATTGGCACACGGCACGGATAGTCTATGTCGTGTGTCGTGTGAATAAGTCAATCGTTTAGAAGAAGTTTTACAATAATATTTTTGAAATATTATGTACAACATGGCTATATTGGTAGAAACGCAGTCGAAACGTATCAATAAAATCGTGTCTACTCCAATACATACAACACATTCATGAAAGTGTATCTATAAATATATCTATGCTTTATAACATCTCTACTGAACGTCTTTCACTCCAATAAACATGTTTTCAAAAATCGTATTTACCAAGCTTTGACACGGCACGTTCGGAGACGTCTCGGACACGATTTATGAAAACGTCTCTATATTTTGATTGAGACAAAATAAACATATCTAGACCTTAAATAAGCGTATCTAAACGAGGGCCGACGAGCTCGCGTACCGGTGTCGATGGTCGGGACCGCCGCGCGGCTTGCGCGCCTGGGGTCGGGGCAGAGGCGGCAGGCGTTCACGCTGGCGCGGCCTGCACTCGTGCGGCTGTGGCGGCAGGCCTCCAAGCTGGTGCGGAACCTCCGTGTGACCATCGAGAGCGTACGACGACCGAATCCGGGACGACAAAATACTTCATCGAGGTGGCAACAACAACCATGGCATTCACGCTTCATTGTGGCTCGTAAGATCCTCCGAATCTCGTTCCTCGCGCTCCCTACCTCTTACTCATCCTTGCATGGTTCGTGTTGCTTGCTTGCCTGCCTGATTTCTGTTGTCACGCGCCGCCACTGATGCATGCTTGTTCGTGCCTGATTTGCAGCCTGCTGCTCCGATGGGAGAATAGTGTCACAGATTTGCCTTCCCTATAGTTGATATTGGGTAGTAATTAATCATTTTTTTCTTAGATATCTTGTGAAAAAAATTTGTGTTGACCTGTTGTAGATGCTTATCATTGAGATGCAATTTGAAGAAAATTTTACATCCGTGTATACATTGCTTGTTGTTTGCACTTGAAAAGCAAGCACAAGGGCTCCTCTTTTGGGAATTTTTTTACCTAAGTGAACCTGAACCAAAAGTAACGGAGACCGCATAGTGGTTGTAATCTAGTCACATCTGAACTTGGAGTTTAACATAACTTACATTTTTTTATGGTTCTCACTTGTCGATAATAGCTATGCCACAACCTTCTCATTGAGTGCCATTTAGGTTTGGCTTTGTTTATAGATCAGACTTTGAATTGTAGAAGCTTAGACTATCAAGTGATCCACACCCTTTTTGTAGCTTGCTTGTGCAATAATTTTTATTGGCCATTAACCATTAACAATTTTTCCTACCTCCTGTAGTTTAAGTATGATATGTAGTTATAATATAATATGTATATTGGTTTTACCGAAACTCAGGTGCAGTTCTTCATTTTTCTGATACTTAGGTGCGAAGGTGGACAAGAAACACATCCATTGGTAAACCTTGTGATCTAACTCAAGGTATGTCTTCTTTGATGTAAATCTCTTCCTACATTATTTTCTGCTTACTACACTTTCTGGATGACGCATTGATGTATCACCCAAAAGGTTTCTATGTCTGCAAATATAGTAGCTTGCTTGTATTTCCATTGCTCGCTCCTGTAGCTCTCAGGTTGCTTGTCTCGTGAAAGTTTCAGTAGTAAAACCAGAGCTCCTTGTCAGTTCTAGATTGCACAAGTTAAACTGAAGAATAGTCAATAATATTTATTTTCTAAAGCTTTAATTTCAGATTTCACTGTACTTATGAGCAGCTCTTGAAAAACAGTTAGTAGTGTTTCTATTTGATACTGATTTGGAAGAACAGAATAGTTGACAATGGATGTTTATTTTCTAATGCTTTCATTTTAGATTTTATAATCTGCTAATAATATCCTCTGTTGAAAAGATAAGTTTGTCATTCTTAATAACTCAAATAGTACACCGAAAAGCTAAGTTTGTCATTCTGTTCTGAAATGAACTATCTGCACATATTGTTATTATGGATTGCCTGCTTGCTTTTTAGATAAATGTTCATAAGGTATAATGATTCTGTCCTATAGAGCTTAGGTTTAGTCATTTTCTCAAAGTTATCCACACCAGTCCATGATTTTTCAAGTGTTACTGACCGCCGCTGGTCGCTGATTTCTACTTACCCTGTTTGCCTTCGCTTCACTAACTACATGTGTTGTGCTTGCTTTCTAATTTAGAACTGCGTACATACAGTGTAATATACTCGTATCACTATACTCTTTCACTTCATCTGTATCTTTTGTAAATTTGATGCATTGCTCTCGTTCTAATTTCAGCTTCTACAACGTTGGGAAAAGGCCCGTGCTCCAGCTTTTGAGTGGAAGATTTATGGCTTCTCAACTCTACTTGAGAGGGGCGCTACAACAGCAAACTCTTCTTCTTTTCACTCCTGTGGATATAAATGGTTTGAATCAATTTCCCTTCAAAACTCTTTTGTTTCTCTCTGTTATACTACTTTCATTGTCACAAACCGTTCCAACTAATAAGGCATAAGTAATTAATCACAAATTCCTGAAATATACACCCTTGTTTTCCGTTCTTCAGCTTGCACCTTTGATTCTAGTCTAAGTTTGATCTGTGCTCATTTTCCACCGAATTTTTTATTTTCAATAATTAATTAATACAAAATCTTAATAATAGTAATTGTATGGGATAAATTATAAAAATAGGAAGGACACTGGACTTGCTAGCGACCAGTCGTGGATGCTGAAAACAATAACGTCCAGCATTGGACGCTCTAATAGACGACGTCCCGGCCTTCTAAAGGCCCATATACGAAATTGACTCTTACTTTCTCATATTGACGGCGCCGTATGCCTGGTCTTGCCCCAAAACCAGGTGACGGCATTATCGGCGGCGAGCTTTGGCGAGGTGGCTGTCGCTGCTGCCTTCCTCTACGTGGGACATCGGGTACTGACGCTCTCTGGACAAGGAACAGGAAGCCCTGGATTTAGATTCATTCGGAGGACTCCTGCTTCCCTAATATCTGGTCTGGAGACCGCCATTGCCATTGCCGCCTATCCTCATCTGGTTGCCGGCCTGCCTCCTGTCTCTCGTGCGCACTATTTGCAATGCGCACGAGAGACAGGAGGCAGGCCGGCAACCAGATGAGGATAGGCGGCAATGGCAATGGCGGTCTCCAGACCAGATATTGGGAAGCAGGAGTCCTCCGAATGAATCTAAATCCAGGGCTTCATGTTCCTTGCCCAGAAAGCGTCAGTACCCGATGTCCCACGTAGAGGAAGGCAGCAGCGACAGCCACCTCGCCAAAGCTCGCCGCCGATAATGCCGTCACCTGGTTTTGGGGCAAGGCCAGGCATACGGCGCCGTCAATATGAGAAAGTAAGAGTCAATTTCGTATATGGGCCTTTAGAAGGCCGGGACGTCGTCTATTAGAGCGTCCAATGCTGGACGTGCCCAGGCCCATACCCCAACGTCATGCAGTTATCGTATAGTACTGAAGGTAGGTAGTTATACCCTAATCTTAATCTCCGCGGCGATCTCCAGAACTGCAGCCTTGCCGTTTCTCATCCTGCTGCGATCTACGAGGTAATGTACATCTCCTTCGCGGTGATTTGGTTAGTTCTAGATGTCTATTACATCTATGATGCAATTATCTTTTCCTTCTCCGTAGGGTGTACATATATATATTTCTCTTCATAATTTGCATCTTTCATCTCTTTTATTATACCAGCTGATCACGAGACAGAAATAACATGACATCTGGATTAGTTTGAGTTGCAAAGTGCCGTGTAATAAATCACTTGATTACAACGCTAAGGACCCTGCTTGCGCAGGTGCTATAGTTGTCTTGATTCTCATGGCTCATGTTCAGAGATGTATTTGTATGATTGTATCTTTAATAATTGCCTCAATGACACAACAATTTTTATTTAGACTACTAACTACTTTATGTTTTATTTCTTTGGTGCAACAGCCTGGTAAAATGATTGTTCTTGTATATGCCGATGGTGAAGTGCAGTATGGAGCCAAAGGTGTAGAGTACAATATTCCAGCAAAACTAACCTTTCCGGTTTCCGAGGCTACCACATTTGAAGATGTGAAAAACGAAATATATAGAGGTCTTGGATACAGCAACCACTTCACATTAAGCATCCAAGCTCGTTTTGACATTGGAGCACCAGGACCTCAGTATTTTCATCTCATACCTATATATGAGGATAGGGGATGGAACATGGTATTTGAGAAAACACAAGAACGAACAAATTGGCAACTCGTGGAGTTGTACATCCAGTCCTTACCAACTCAGGTGAGGTTGAGTCAAGTTACTAGCGCAAGCAACCTGCCAGTCAGTCCTGTACATGACAACAATCATTCAACACCATGTGTTCCTTTGGAGCCAAGTATATTCCATTCTACAGCGTGTGATGCCTTTGATATCAATCCGGCAGCTGGGACATGCTCTACTCATAGTAACCATGCTTATGAAAGAATTGAAATGCATCAAGACATTGCAGATATGTATGTCGGGGAGGAGACAAACCTTGAAGAGGAGTGGACTAGTCAGGATGGTGATGAAGAACATGATTCAGATTGTGCACTTACCTTGATTCCGAGGAGGAGGTTGTAATTCCTAGGGTCACCCATTCTACTAAAGCATTTCCATTCACCCGTGGATCAGGGCAACAATTTGTGAAAGCTTTCCATGACATATCTGTGCTAAAGGATACTATAGCAGATGAGAGTTTCTTTGGCCGTAGGAAGCAATTTGATAGTCCACTGGCAGAACACAAAATTTTTGATACAAAGATACACCTACAGATGGCCATAGATGAGTTTCACATCAATGCCAACAGAGAAATTACCTACGATACAAGCTGTCAATCTGAACTTATTGCCAAGTGTGTTGACGATAAGTGCACATGGAGACTATATGCAACACCGACCAAAATAGGTGAGGCATGGAAAATAAGGAAATGTCCTTATGATCACACTTGTCGTGCACCAGCTGATAGATTTGATCATCCCCAACTGTCAGCAGCTATGATTGCTAATGTGATACCTGAGGCATTGAAGGATGATCTAGATTTAAGTATTAAAACTGTGCGTTCATTAGTTCGACAACGGTTTAGGAGTGTCATACCATCATACAACAAGCTGTGGCGTGGTAGAGAAAAAGCAATAGCACAACTTTTTGGTAGTTGGGAAGAATCATATGCACTCCTCCACCCGTTCCTAGAGGCCATAAAGGTTAAGAATCCTGGTACTAAGTATGTTCTCCTATCAAAGCCAATGGGTCAGGAAGGTTGTAGAGCATTCCAATGTGTTGCATGGGCATTTGGACCATGTCTTGAAGCAATTCCCCACCTTCGTCCAGTAATTAGTATAGATGCATGCTTTTTATCAGGTAGGTATAAGGGTAGATTATTGATTGCATGTGGATATGATGCTAATAATCAATTACTCCCACTTGCATTTGCTATTATCGAGAAGGAAGATGCCCAAAATTGGGGCTGGTTCATGAGGTGGCTGCGGAATGAAGTTGTAGGCATTGGAAAGTTCATGTGTGTTATTTCTGATCGACACAAAGCTATCAAATGGTTATTCAAGCAACCAAACATTGGCTGGAATGAGGGCGAAGGTCAATGTGTGCATCGTCTTTGGTCGCAACATGTTGCAGAGAACCTATGGAAAGCATGTCATGAAGAAACCGTGCTCAAAACCTTCAAATGGGTTGTCAAGAAAAAGAAACCACGTAAGTTTGAAGAAGGAATTTCTTCAATTGCTCATATCTGTCCAGAAGCAATAACGTATCTCAAAAAGGTTGGTAAATATTTACAAGAAGATAAAGATGAGATAGAAAAGCCTGAGAAGGTATTTCAGTGCATGGATGGAGGATATCGTTGGGGTATAATGACAAGTAATGGTTCTGAGTCACTGAACAAAGTGTTCAAGTATTCACGTAGGCTACCAGTGGCAGCCATTGTAGAGGAGACATTTTCAAAGTGTTTGGACTGGTTTGTTGAAAGAAGGAGAAGCTCCCTTGCCTTACTCGAAGCTGGCAAGCTTTGGTCTCAACGGGTGGAAACTTTATTAGTAAAGAGGGGCATCAAAGCTGGTCATATGCATGTGATCTCATATGGCGATGAGGGTGGGGTTTACGAGGTAAAGGTTGAGAATGAGCTTGTCCCAGTCGTCGATGGAAATCATATGATTTATCGCCGGAAAGAGTTCAAGTATAAGGTCACCTTGCAACCCAATAATAATGTTCCAGCTTGTGACTGCCTCAAACCAAATCTCACAGGCATCCCATGTGCTCATGTCCTAGCTGTTTGCAAACACAAAAATTTAAATGAAAATGAGTTGGTCCACCCATTCTACTCCTCACAAGCCCTTGCCAACACATGGGCTGGTCAGTTCCATCCTTATGGAAACCAATTTGAATGGCCACCATATACTGGTCCATCTATAGTTCCTGAGTCTCGACTCATAAATCGTGGTCGACGGAAGCACAACAGGATTCCAATGTACCTGGATGAAATGCAAGGAAGACGGCTTGGCCACTAAGCATACCGATCTACAATAGACAACAATCAAGCAGGTGGAGATATTATTTATATTTTCTTTAGATGATTAATAATCATGTATAGTTAATGACTCTTGCAGTATAACAAAAATGTTTTCTTTCCAGGTCCATCAACGAGGAAAAGGCGTAGGTGATTTAGAGTTAGTACCTCTGATGAAATGTGTATTTGGTAGTAACCAGTTGATCTGTACTATTATTTTTTAAAAATTTGAGACAATAGTGTTTGTCACATGAACTTTACATTAGTTTGGTTCTGTACTTTTATTTTTATAAGAAAAATGAGACAATAGTGTTTGTCTGATGAACTTTACATTAGTGTGGTTCACACATGTAACCTGTTTCATTCAATAATATCAGACTCCACGGTAGATATGCAAACATGTTCAACACATGATAATGTTATTGCTCAGTATGGAAACATTACATGGATTTGTAAGAAAAAATTGTTTGAGCTCTACATTGCCACATGAAGCACATGTGCCACGTATAGGTCATGATATAACTGGTGCAAGTAATGTTGGCTACTATTTGATAGTCTCCTGTGTCATTGCCCTGCATCTTCAGTTATGACAGTTCTGGTTGTAGGTAACGTCACACAACCATCAAGGTATCTTCTAAAACCTCTTCCGGAATAGATCCAATCGTCCATCAACTCGAAGCTGGTATCTCTAGGCGGGCTTCGTGGGTGAGAGTGAGAGATAGTACTGAAATCATCTTCTAAAGGAATATCTTCAATCTGGCAGGCAGTCCAGCCTCTTCAAGCATGTTGCGCAAACGTGGCTCCAAATTTAGATCCTTCAAATTCCCTTCACATGTATTAAGTATATACTTTCCAAATTTCTTGTATCCATTAGTAACAATACATTTGATCCCCCACGCAGCAGTTTTTACTTCCCGTAAGCCCTACATTTCACAAAGTAAAATATCAGTGCAAGATTAAAAGTTTATACAGGAAGGAACGTAAAATAAAAGTTACTTACAATGCGAGCTAGTGGTGGACCACTTGGCATGTAGCCAGTCCATTCAATATTGTCACGAGGATACGGAGTAGGGTTCTCAAGGCCTCCCAAGCACCTAGAGTCGAAGAACACAGTGTACATACCGTTTTGCTGGAACCATTGTCTATACTTTGGCAAACAAGCCGGGTCAAAAGGAAGATCTTCCTGAACTATTGTTGCTTGAGCATCATTGTACTGTTGTATGTATGTAGCATGAAGTTTCTCCCAGTCACGTGAGTTACCTCCAGAATGCTTGATTTTGTGTAGTTTGCGAAGCTCATTTTCTGTGTGTGGGACAGGAGGTGGAATAATCTGCCTTCGCCCAAACTGACGCATCACCCTATTCAGGTATTGGAACTCAACAATCCAAAAATGTAAGAGTGGTCCAGTAGCACACCACCAAGCACGTTCATTATGAACATGGGAAGGCATTTGCTCCATGAAATCATCGTATGGTTGCCAATTTACAGTACCTTCTCTAATTAAGTTAATCTGGTTTCGATAATATTCGGTACCTACACAATAATGTTGGCATACAAATATAATTAGTATTTACCTTGCTATTTATCATATTAATTTTAAAAGAATGTTGAAAAACAATAGAACACAACAGATTTTGCCAACATATTACCTGAGTTATGTGGGACAGGAAAGTGTTGTGCAGCACACCATTTTATTCCAAAAACATGAAAATCATCAATTTCAGCCTCTTCATCTCCTTGCTCGCTCCCTTCGATAGCCCTCTCCACTATATTTACTGGACGACCAAGTGGCAAATGTGACCATGCCCACAACTGTAGAAGCAATAGAGGGCCAGAAATTTCTGATCTAGCCTTCTCAGCACCCATGCTCAGTTGTCTATACAGCATGGCAAGTACAGCTGCTCCCCAATTGTATTCAGTTGGCAATGCTAAATTCTCCATAAATTGGAGGTACATTGCTGGCACTCCATCTCCAGAAGTATCAGTAAAAACAATGGAACCAAGAATGTCCAAAACTAGAGCCCGAGTATGTCGACTGATCTCTCTCTCTGTTGGCTCATTTGGAAGTGCAGAAAAACGTTCACGCAATTTACTCAAATTGATAGAGAATTGTGAGTACCGCACCACAGATGTATTATCATCCTTCTTTCTTTTCTTCTTCTTCATCTGTTGTTCATCCACTGGGATTCCAAGAAATCTTTCGATCAAGTTACCCCAATGGCCATCTGACTGTCCAATAATTGGTTTACCATGGATTGTCAAACCCCACAAAAAATTCACATCCTGAAGAGTAACCGTCATTTCACCTACTGGTAGGTGGAAAGTATTTGTCTCTGGCCGCCATCTCTCTACCAATGCTGATATCAAGTACTTATCAACATTTACTTTCTTCATCTTAACAATTTGATAGAACCCGAGGTTCTCTAGGGCTGGTCGACAAAGTGGGTCATAAGGAACACCAACACGATGATGTCTTATGTTCATGAAGTTAGTCGACTGCAACACATAATACATATATATATCAAAGTAGAGTCACCTAAATTAATTAAAGAAACCAAATGGAAACGCAAGCTTACATTTTCAGAAATTAGGGATACTTTGTGCTGACCTTGAGGCATCCATAGTAGATCGCTGAATTTATCGGTGGCAGCCATTTTCTAACCTGAAAATTTTCCTCATGGTCTATCACAATGCAATGTTCGTGCTACTCTTTTCAATCTGTACAAGAATATTATCTTACGCAAGAAAAAAAGATAAAAATCCTTTGTTCTCGGACCATTATGTCATACACATAATTGCTCTGTACAAACAGCTTTCTATATTTTCAAAATTTATCATATTCTGAATCAGTTTTACTTGATCATCCATTGCATAAGAGAAATACATGTGTATTCAGCATTGATTTTGGCTACTAAGTGCAGCGTGAGTAATGTGATAGAGATAACAGATACCTTGAACTAAAATCTGTAACTAGTGCCCAAGAGAGAAAGGGGATAGGGATACCTTTGACTAAAATTGCAAATAGTGCGCACGAGAGACAGGAAGCAGGCCGGCAACCAGATGAGGATAGGCGGCAATGGCAATGGCGGTCTCCAGACCAGATATTGGGGAAGCAGGAGTCCTCCGAATGAATCTAAATCCAGGGCTTCCTGTTCCTTGCCCAGAGAGCGTCAGTACCCGATGTCCCACGTAGAGGAAGGCAGCAGTGACACCCACCTCGCCAAAGCTCGCCGCCGATAATGCCGTCACCTGGTTTTGGGGCAAGACCAGGCATACGGCACCGTCAATATGAGAAAGTAAAAGTCGATTTCGTATATGGGCCTTTAGAAGGCCGGGACGTCGTCTATTAGAGCGTCCAATGCTTATTGTTTTCCGCGTCCATGACTGGTCGCTAGCAAGTCCAGCGTCCTTCTTATTTTTATAATTTGTCCCATATAATTACTATTATTAAGATTTTGTATTAATTAATTATTGAAAATAAAAGATTCGGTGTCATTTTTCTTGGTTTGAACCATAAACTAGGAAGATCTGACCCAATATTATACTAGTTATTTACTTGTTTGTAGCAGGTTATAACATGATTGGTTGTTTACTTGTTTGTAGCTTATATAAGTTGTTCTTCTAATCCTGGCAACCTTTTATATGTGAGCAGCTAGCTACAGCTTTGATGTGAAGAAGATGCATTCGAACAAACTGTGCTTGATTCCTATTGAAGAACTTTTGAAATCATCTGATTTTCTGGTTGATGATAGCTGTGTTTTTGGTGTGACGATATTAAAAGCTGATATCATTTCTCCGGAAAAGAAGCCTATTGCAATTTCAAAGAAGCCTAGCACAGATGAGAAGCTTTTCCTTCAAAACAAGGAATTTATCGAAGGGACCTACACCTGTTCCATGGACAACTACTTTGACTTGAAGAAATCAGTTGCTTCTCCTTCATTTGAAGTTGGCGGACATAATTGGTATGCATCCTTTCTAGTTCCAGTGCAATTTATTCATATTGTTTGTGGATATGTTATTTCAGTGTGCAAATATCTCAGTCTAACCCCATCAAGTTACTAGATTTATCGGCTGACGTAGAGGCAGGAACTTTGTTTCCATTATCTTTCAAAAAAGTAGTTAGATTTATTATTTGTACTAGCAGCTGCATGTATTTGGTAACATTAGTGCATGAGAAAATGTTCATGGTACCAATATCATTAGTAGATTATTGTAAATGTTTTATTGTTCGTAATAGCAGCTTGGAAAGCACATTATACTATGGTCCAAATGTGCACCAGGTCTGTACCACTCTCTCTTCTTAAAATGTCCTGAATCTGAAACTTTTATTTACTATTCAGAATGACGTCCCATGCAACCAATTTGTCTACTGACAATCTAAATTCTCAGTGGTCCAGCTGTGATACAAGCATTGCTCATTTTTTTTGTGTTCTGAATAACTGTGCCGTGTGCTAAGGTTTTCCACACGGCACAAATTGCAACTGTGTCGTGTGCTAAAGTCCTGGCACACGGCACAATTTGTTTACAAGCTGACGTTCTGTCTTCCCTCTTTTTTGTGCGGTGGGCTAAAATGGAATACGGCACAGTTGGGAATAATTGTGCCTTGTGTCCGATAAATTACACACGGCATAATTTTTGTGCCGTTTAGAAATATGCCGTGTGCTGTGTGTCGTGTGTGGCACACGGCACAGTTTGTGCTGTGTGCACACCGCATATAATCTGTCTCCCGTAGTGATGGAAGAAACACGTTTCTAAAACCAGGAATAAAAGCACGTTCTTGTTATCTTACAGCCAATTTTGATATGCACATGCAGGGCAGATTCATCAATTAGCAAAATCTATTATTTGGTCACAATGGAGGATAACTACATAAAAAGTGGACACTATTCTCGTACTGACTTAGAGAGGGCTTATGGATGAATTGGGAGTTTTTTGGGTAGCTGTGAACTTTCTCTACTGCTTATTATTTCTCTCTTGGTCTTCTCTTTTCTCTTCACAAAATTTTGGTGTAGCCTTTCTGTAAAAACATACTCCATTCTTTACTAAATTGTTGTCGTCATTAACTTTTTTTGTGTCATTTGACCATTCGTTTTATTCAAATAAAAATTTAAAAATATGATATATTTTGTTAGAATATGTTTTACCGTCACGTGCGCACACCGTCACATTTCCTAGGTGCGATACACATACCGGTCACCACGAAGGGCACGTGGCCAACGTCGCAGGCTAGGACGCTGTGGTGCTGAGGGCGGTGGAAGTGCCAGATGCCAACCCAATCTCCATGGAAGTGGAGCGCCACCACGTTCCAATAGTGGCGACCGAGGACCTTGCGGTGCGCAGGTGGTTGCCGAGCGTGGTGACCACGCGGAGGCAGCGCAGATACTGGAAGCCCCGCGCAGGAGGCCATGCGGCTGTCTAAGCACGGGATGGTGGGGGACGCGACAGGCACGGCGCTGGAGGACGAGCTGTGCTTAGCTGACGTTCAACCACGAGAAGTCCCATGAGTCCTTTAAACGGGTGCGTCGTGTTCCCTTTGATCGAGTTGGTATTTTATTTCTTTTGGAATTTTTAGTTACAAAAATCACTTGTTGGTGACTTCCGGGGAGTAGCCATGGCACACTGCCTTGTGTGGTCGCCGCTGTTGGTGAGTTGTGGCCAAATTAGATGATGTCGCTTCGCCCTCCTTCTTGGGCTTCTATTTTTTCTACGTCGGCTAACAATTAAATATTAAGTGGGCTGTCATAACCTTGGGTTGAGTTTTTTATTTAATTCTTAATTTATTATTGAATAAAATAATATATATCATATAATGTCTATCAAGTACATACATTTTATAGTTTGTCTTTTAAAATCTGTAATAATGCACGAACACTTGCTAGTTATGGTTTGGGAATTTGTGTAGAGCCAATCCGAATGTCCAACTCTGTTCCAACTGGATGAATATATGGTAACCGAGTGTTTTAAATTTCTAAATGATGATATATAGTTTCTATAATAGTTTGAGTTGGACAATCGGATTGGACCTATAGCGGTACTCTTATGGTTTATGTCAAACTGAGAAGAGCATATACGTATATGTTGGAGAAAATTTCTTATTTGCCATTGAAAATTATACTCTTCTCTTCTTTGCCATCGAAAATTTTCACTTGTCTTATTTGCCATCGGATCTAATTTCATTTCTCTTATATGCCACTCCAATCACTTTAGCTCATAGAAAATGTTGATAATGTCACATCATTATACAAGCTACAATACCAAAATAGGTTTCTCTCAATGTGTACTTTATTCTAAAAATGTTTTTCAAATTTTTCAGATTAAAATTTTAGGCAATTTTTAATTTAAACAAAATATAGTCAATAATTTTCATCGAAAAAAATGAATTTTTCTTTACATATAGTATAGACTCGAGACGAATCTATTTTTCTATTGTAGCACAAATAATGCAGCAATGAAAGCACAATAATCTAACAAACAATGTGATCGGAGTGGTACATAAGAGAAGTGAAATTAAATCCGATGGCAAATAAGAGAAGTGTAAAATTTTGATGGCAAAATAAGAGAAGAGTATAATTTTGGATGGCAAATAAGAAATTTGCTCTAGGTTGAACATATTTTTAGATGACCAAAACATGATGTTTCCGACCTCTGTGCTCTGTATAGCATGCAAACTGATTTTTGTTTCTATTGCAGTGATGATTCAGTCATCCCATGGATGATGATCAAGAGAACAAGAAATCGAGGGGACAAAGTCTATTAATAAACCTCCATCCATGCCTAGCAAATGGTGCGCTCACAGATCTGAAGTTCACCCTTTTCTCCTCCGTACGTTTTAGCACCGAATAACAAAACAACACGCTTCCCTGGAAATAGCTTGTAAAAATTAAGTATATATCGTATTGTTAAATTAAAGCAATGTCATTGTTGCTACAATTCTAAATTGCCCAATAGGACGGCACACCCAACTAGTATGAACCTACAGTCCTTTGGACCTATCCCAAATAGCCAAAAATCAAACTTATGAGAAATCAAACTAGGTAGGTGTAAATCCGTAACCACTACCACTATCCTCCAAATGTTTTTAGAATGATGACAATAAAAATAGAGATGCTGAATTGTTTCGTTACAATTACAGAAGTAACACTTTGGATTACCATCCTAATTCCTCTTTGCTAGGTCATCCTTTGTTAATGTAACCCCTTGCAGAACATACCCAAAGAAAATTTTAATCACTAGAGGTAGCTTGAATTTCCAAATAAATCTGTGATGAAAACGTGTGTCTTTGTTGATAAAAAACTGCTACATATAATGGACATATAAATTCATTTGTAACCTCGAAGTAACAATGTCCCTTTTGTCAGTTGGGTTGAAGCCTAACACTTTCTTTAGCTACTAGGTTGTCGTACTCAGTTTACTTAATCCCAACCAACACTCTCGTGAAACACAAGTTCCATGGGTCTTCACAGAGTCATGAGGATTGTAAGCCACATGATATAGGTTGGAAACAACTCAATGAAAGGCATGCCACCTCACCATGTAGGTCAACGAGTTCCTCTAGGTCTCAAAGTTTTATGGGAAGGCTGGAAAACTGTAGGGAAAGTATTTCTATGCTAAGTTTTGGAGGGAAAGTATTTGCCTGCCAAGTATTTCAAAGTCCCCTCCTTATCAAGCAGCTTGAAACATTATTTGCTTAGTAGGCATTATTTGCTATGAATCTCCAAGTCAATAATACCAAGCCCTCCTTGATCATTTAAGCGACAAATTAGATCCCATTTGGATAGGCGATACTTTTCATCTCTTTACTCCCCTTGCCAAAAGAGGTGAGATTGGTAAAAGTCATGTTTGGTGAGGACCCATTTTGGTATTTCAAAGAAACTCATCATAAACATCAACAAACTACTCAATACAAAATTAATTAGCATAACCCTTCTGCCACAAGACATGTGCTTAGCCTTCCAACATTTTAATTTCCAGTCCAATATTTGAGGTTGTACAAATGAATCCTCATATCTAAATCATGACTAGGGCCTTTACTTTCTAAAGAGTTAAGGGAGCTCAGTGGCATATGCACTAGATGTAAGAATCAACAAATGATAAAGGATCTACTTTGCCACACGTGAGCCACTCCTTCCTCGCCTCGCCACCTAGAGTTCCCAAGCACCGCCACCGTCGCCCCCCCCTCCTTCTCCTCCTTCGATGTGAGGGAGAGGGCCCCTCCCAGTAGCTTAGGTACCTTTCTTTCAATTTTCTTGGAGTTCGGTAGTTGGGCCATGAGCTGCCATGCCCTCGTTCCTTTTCCGGGTTGCCATGGTGGTTAGGATGGAGCTCTTACTCGTCACCGGCGGTGTCCTTGGTGGTGGATTCGACTCCTTGAGGTGCCCCAATAATGTAGTGATAGGATCCCTCTCTTCTCCTTCCCCTTTCACCACTATGGTCATGTTCCAAGCTAGATCCAAGTCGTCTACCGCCGGATCGGTGCTTCCTAGCGTGGGATCCGGCGGAGGCATCCCTCGATCCGGTCTCCCTACGCTCCACTAGCCTCCCCTCCGTGTGTATCCTCACGTCCCCATCCTTTCTCATTGTCTCGCCAGGGTCACACCACCACCATTGTTCCTCTGTTACCGCCACCTGATCCGGGTACCTCCGATCCAGATCCGAGGACCTACTTTCCAAACTCACGGCTTCTTCGAACACTCGCTCGTGAGCTGTCTCGGTCGCTCGTGTGTGTCCCTCTCGTGCACGAGTTCTAGTTGGGCACCTCGTCGTCGCTCATTCGGACCTTGGGGATGGTGTAACACCATAATTTAGACAACTTAAAAATCACCTAATAAATCATTTACTTTCCTATATTTAGTTTTCTTTAAAACCTCAAACTAGAGAATTGACATTAAGGAAGAATTCTTCCCTTTTAAAGTAAAAAATACCCTAAAAATAATTTTTTTGCACCCACCATAATTGTTATTTTACTTTATTTGCCTCATTTGATTTTTTTCTTCTCCTTTTGATGTTGAATTTATTTTATTTGGAGTTCATTTGCATTTTATTTTATTTTTAAACCGAAATAGAAAAAGAAAAGGATTTAAACCCTTCCCGGGCTTGCTTCCCCTTTTCTCGGCCCACTCCAAACCCGGGCTTGGCCCACTCCCCCTTCTCCTTCCTCTTTCCTCGAGCTCGGCACGGCTCGTCCCTGCCGCGCGCGACAACAACGATCGGAGCTCTCCGCTCCAATCAGCCCAGCGGTAGGGTGCTACCGTCCTACCGGTCCGCCGCCCCGCCCGAGGCCCTTCACGTCTCGATGAAGACCCCCGCTCGCGCCCGTTGCTCCGTGAGGCGGCCCACATGTGATGTCACCGCAACCCTATGTGCCAACTCCATGGCACACCGTCCTCCACCTCCTTTTCTCCCGGAATCACGTGCTCGGCACCACCGCCGTCACGTTGCGTGCCTCGAGCCACTCTTGAAACCTATCCTCCACCTCAGCCCGATCTCCGCCATAGCCGCCGCCCCTTTTCCCCCTTCCGCACGCAGCTGGCTATAAGACCCCCACCTTCTCTCCCTCCCCTGCCTCGCCATCGCTCCCTCCAGCCCGCGAGCGAGAGGTAACCACCATCTCCCTCCCTCTTCCCCCTTCTTCCCCCACGTCGGCACCCCCGCTGCCTCCTCCACCGCGCGCAGACTAGCCACCTCCCTAGAGCTCCCTAGCCCAACCAATCACCTCATATGTCCTCACCTTACTCGCACGCATCCACCCAGCCCATCGCAAGCCTCGGAATCGTGCGTGTGCTAGACAAGCCTTCGCGCCGCCGCTAGGTCGGAACTCCGGTGACCCCGCCCATCTTCCTCCCTCATCGTCGTACACCGACCGAGCCAACCCATGTGTGCACGCCATTCGTCTCAACCATGGCATGCACGCCACACCTCTCCACCTCCGGCGTGCACGCAAACCACCCCTAAGCCCTCTGCGGCAGCCGCCGGAGCCATTTCCAGCAGCCTCCCCCTATACCGCACCGCCCCTTCGTCCATGGCCTACCCGTGGACCGATCGCCTCCGGTCGGTCCACGACCGACTCCACCATTTCCATTATTTTCCCATTCGAAAATAATTCTAGAAACCATAAAATCCCCTCCGTTTGCATTGAGCCCTCTCGACCTTTCAAATATTCGGAACCAAGCCCCTAGTTCTTTCCTAATAGCCCCTAGAGTCATTCTATTTTTATAGAAAATACCCTAGCTTTCCCGAAATCATAAATAGGTCCCTAAAACTTCCATAAGCCCTAGAAATCAAACCGTAGTTGTGTTGCCGGTGATTCCTTTGCTATTCTGATCCTCTTCTCGAGTCCTACCCATTAAGCCACTCCATTTTTTGGGTTATTTGGTTTATTTTGTATATTTCGATTTGCTGCTTTCAGTAGTAGTTATTTTCTGTTATAAACATAATATTGACGACGCTGAGTTCGAGGAGAACCCGAAGACTCGAGCACATGGGAAGTGATCCGGAACTACTCGGAGGCAAGATCTACTTTCCCTTGATCATGATTGAACCTATTATTTCATGCATTACAACTTTATTCATTTAGCATTACCTATTTACGTTTATATTCGTATACTTTATATGAGTATGTACATAAGGCCATATACACCTTACAAACCATAAACCCTTGGAGTTGCCATTGGCTATGCAATGCCGACGCCCCTTGTCACTACTACACTTAGCAACCGCAACCCCACACATCACTATTCATGGCTTGTAACCTAAGAGTTGTATGACCCTATCTATCCATTGAGGGACTAAATAAATTCTATTGTATGAGACTTTGTATTATCTCGTATGTTTGTACATCCAGGGATTGGTATGGTTAGCACGTTGCATCCCGGAGAGGGTGTGACGGATAACGGCCATGGCGTCGCTACGGAAGGCCACCCCACTACACCGGTGGGTGTTGGGCCCATGTCCGGGCATCAACCTCTTGGGCTCCCATGGCCTTACGTGTGGCCCCACACGGTGACATCCGGAACCCTACCTTCCCCGAGCAACAAGACACATTTCGAGCTTCAACCTCACCATGCGACGATAACAGTAGGACATCATACCCTCCTTGCGCATCACCGGCGACGAAGCTGTTGATCTACTACTCACCGGTAATCCCACTACAAAATCATTGGAGCCAATGATGCATTGTCACAAAATTATTTCATCCCATCCAAATCTTCGCTTCCCATGAAGCAAATGAGAGTCTTCCACCCGGTCGCCCTGCGCTACCGGCCTCGCTGACGTCGAATTCTTGTCCTTCGCCATCGTCATTTGTCGAGAATCTTACATTATCCATGTGTCTATCGCAGGCCCCCCAATAGATGGCTATATCCATATGTGTATTTGATATATTAGGCCATTCTCAGTGGGTCTTTCATTTGGCACTTATAAGCAAAAAAGATGACATGGGATGATATTTAATATGAAAGAGGAGAGAAGCCTTTTAGCATGTGTTCTCCAATTTATGGAGGCCTTATGCTTTTAGCATGTGTTCTCCCATTTATGGAGCCTAGCTGTATTGGGACTTTCCATTAATCAATATATTTCCAGTCATAAAAAATGAGAAAATAGCTATAAAAGGCATAAGGGGTTGTTACTGTTATATGCGAATGTGCAGTAAGTTATTGTGATTGAGAAACATTTATAGATTGCAACAATTGTAACTATTACAACTAAAGCTTTTGCATTACTCGTGAGGAAACAGTATGTGGGCATTTGTCGGATACACAACTCCATCAACCACAACTACCTCCAAGATAGCTTGACCACAGTTATTCACGTTGTCATTGGGTTTGACTGAGTCTTAGTATTCGCAATGCAACATCATTACTACTGCAGGGATGTCATCTCTTCAACTTATCACTTTTTGTTTATTCTCCAATCTCCCAGAGATATGCCTTTATTGATGAATGTCATTCATCCATTCCTATATAGCAACGAAAATCCAATACATTATAGAAATACTTTACATGTTTCTAAAAAATCTAGTGTCATCGTCAATAGTATTATGATACTTTACAGGATGAGATGAATGCAAATCTTTGGCACTCTATCACATATGTCTATGTGTGGAACAAATAATCTACACGTACACTCAAGATGTAGCGTGTGTTTTTCATAGCTAAGTTCTATTAAGAAACATTCTCTATTTACATATCATATTCATTTGATATGTATACACTACAAAATTGTGATAGTGCCAAAAGTCGAAAGAGTTCAGTTCTATTTCAGATGCATAAAGTATCCTTATTGTCGGGGTAAGGAATACACGTCGCAGTTTTGATATTCAATCTCATATTTTGTATGACGGTGCGTAGATGATTTATCATCAAAATCAATTAATCAAATAGTGCCATTGCAAAAAAAAAACTAATAGTGTCTTGCCTGTACGTATAGGAGACCTGATCTGCTCCTACATCACATGTACATTGGATTTTTAGGAAACAGCAAAGGATCCTAGCTTACGTTATTGATCATTTGTTCGCTGTTAGCAAAGCGTATTCCATTTAGTTTGATATAGGACGTTGTATGTCAGCAAAATTAATTATCTGTAATACACTGAGAAAATATGGATTTGTCTCTAACACATTGACAAAGTCG